>JARHVA010001230.1:782500-1240000 GCA_037957365.1 Torreya grandis
TCCCTTGAGAGTCCCCCCACCTTCAGCGCCTAGGAGCCCTCAAAAGGCCCATTGGAACCGAAAAAGGTCTTCCCTCGTCACAAGGTATTTATTTATTTATTGAACTTTCAGCTTCTGAAAAACCTTCCATGCGAAAAAGGGTAAAAAGAGCCCCGAGATCTTCGGGTCACACTGCCTGCGGTCTCTCAAAAGGGCTCAAAAATATCTAATATTCCTAGGCCCTTAAGGCCTTTCTCAAGGCTTACCTTACCCTACACTTCATAGTCCCTTGACTGACTGAATCAAGCCCATGACTGCTCAACCGACTGTATCAAGCCCATGACTGAGCTATTAAGGAGGCCCCCGCTCTGCAACTTATTGCGAGGGTATAGTTTCTCTTAGCCACCACTCACTCTCTCTAAAATTACAAAATAAAAACAGCCTCTCGAAGGCCTTAAGTTTTATATGTGGTTTCACTTACTTTC
The DNA here is from genome assembly GCA_037957365.1 of Torreya grandis. NCBI lineage: Eukaryota > Viridiplantae > Streptophyta > Pinopsida > Cupressales > Taxaceae > Torreya > Torreya grandis. Next base: position 782,965 of record JARHVA010001230.1, read on the forward strand.
AACGAAATTACCAATTAGTATTTCATCTCACATATAAGAACATGCATTTTGATATGTTAATAACATAATTACGTTTTCATTTTCATAAACAAAATAATTTCTTTTCAATGAATATTTCATTTCAACTTGCTTTCAAAAAGGTACAAGAAAGAAAATATTCACATTTGAGTCAAATACTTAGTACAACTTTCCTTCACTTCTTTACATAATACAATAATTATAAGGCAACCAAATAATTTTACAAGTGTTATAAGACTTTCAAACATCTTAAGATAAAATATTAAAAATTTTAACAAGTCATTCCAAGCTCCCAAAAAATCTGCTAGATCTACATATACATTCGCAAGCCCAAGGAAATGAGAGGCTCACCTCCCATCATATTGTCATCATCAGGTGACTGCCCTGGACACCCCCAAGCCAATGACTCCCCATTTTTGTCATGTAGACTACCATTCAAATTTTCTAAGTTACGAAGGAGAGTTTGGTTTACACTTAAAGGAAAGCTAAACTAGGAAATACCTCTACTTTAGTCTCTCTTTGTACAAGCTAGGATACACATCCTACAAAAGTTTCAAGATACACAAAACCCAAACACAAGAAAACAAATATTCTCAAAGGAATGTACTCTAATAAATTTTAGTTATATATATATATATATATATATATATATATATATATATATCCACTTAGACGAGCTTTCACTACGAACTTCCAAAGGATGAGAGGAGGATGGCTTGGGAGAAATCACTCACCCTTACCTACCATACCACGATAATTCAAGCCCATGAGGGAAACATAGCTTTGCATTTCAAACACGCAAATATTCTAGTCCAAACAACAACAAAAAAGTGGGAGAAAATCCTTCCCAAACACCCTTAAGAGAGTCTACAAAATAAGTGGCCCTACGCCCAAACATATACAAAGCAAGTAGAGGATTGCCAATTCATAAGAAGTTTGCAATGTTTCAAAGATGGTAAAAGAGATTATTTTCAAAATAAATTCATTAAAAAGGATGTCCATGGACTCTACCTCAATTCCTCCATTTGATAAGTAATAACCCTTTCTCTAAGGCTTAACTTCCAAATAACATCCATCTCTCAAGGTTATCTCCTAATCTCTCTAAGCTTGAGCTCCAACTCCATTTTCAAAAATAATAAAATGTGTATATAAGGATGGTTTTCTATTTAATTATAGGAAGAGCCCTCAATCTTTGGCCAATGGGAAGGTGACACTTGTTCCTTCCAATACCTTTACCTCTCTCAAAAAGTCTTCCATAGCTTTATTCTTCTTACAATGTCCATGCTCTTTCTTACATGGCATGAGGGCAAGTATGGCTCTCTTGCACTCAATAAATGCTCCCCCCTTCCAATGCCATTAATATTCACATGCCTAGCCTAAAATTTTATTTGGGCTCTTTAAAAAAACCCTATACTTCCCTTTTAATCAAAGGGCTCTAATTTCAACAAAGAATATCTCGAATTCACTTTTAAATGGCTCTCCAAAGTTGACTTTCTAATTCCATTTGAATTTTTTCAAGTGGTAACATTATGTTGACTCCATTTTCATCCTTTTGACTTTCTAGATAGTCCAAGAAACTTTTAAGCATGGGTAAAGAGGGTGGGAATGGTGTTAGTTGGCCTAAAATTTCTAAAATTCAAAAAAGCAACTAGAACACATTTATGAATAGAATTTAAGCTAGATGTCAACTAGGGACACTACGCATCCAATGAATGATAAAATCCATAACCAATGTAGTCCAATATCCTTCACTTGGCCACTTGTACCTTTGCACATTAATGCACACGTAAAATTAGGATAGCCAAATCAACTGAACATGAAACAATTTGTATAGACACACAATGCATACATAGAAGCATCACAAGAATCAAATTATCTCAACATATCATATGAAGTAGTTCCAAATGTCTATGTATCCATATTTTTAAACAACACAATATCAATGTAAGAATGTAACCAAAAAATATATAGGAAAGGTAGAAATTAGGCCTTGCAATTTTAAATTTATTTTATAGTTTTTATTAACTGTTGCATTGCAATTTTGTAAACCAAGATTCCATAAATATTTCAAGAAAAGTAGAGGGCATTACGACCAAATATTTATGATTTGATCACTTAGGATCGACTCCTTGATAAATGTAAAAATGAGAACAAGAGCATGTCTGAGGGTAGATTGCAACAAATGAGGGCCACATAAGCACACATTGCACTCTCTCCTTTGTTTTTGAATTCTTGACTAACAAATTTGTAAGTTTATCTAATTTTCCAATGAAGAGTAGCAGGCATTACGACCAAATAATTATGATCTGGTCACTTGGGATTGACTCCTTGATAAATGTAAAAATGAGAAAAAGAGCATGTATGACGGTAGATTGCAACAAATAAGGGCCACATAAGCACACATTGCATTGTCTCCTTTATTTTTAAATTCTTGACTAACAAATTTTTAAGTTTAACTCATTTTTCAATCATTATGTGTTTGTATATTTTGTTAATTACAAATTTTGTAGTTTTTAATTTGTTTCTTTAATCTAAACACAAACTTTCACATCAATCTTTTTCTGTGCAAGTAGAAGAGTACACTATAACCATGAAACGAGGCATTAAATGAGTTATTGACAAGGGAAACACATCACTGACTAAATGAGTCACCTAAGACTAATGTAAGTTTATATTATTTTGTGCACTTGAAATGTTGTCATTTGTAACGTATAAATTTTCACTCTTGAATATCTTTGTATTATTTTTTGGTATATTGTGTTCCTCTGGGAAGAGGAAGAAAACATTGTTATAGGTGGTGAGGATGATCAAGGCAAGGGTGTTGAGAACAAAGATGTGGAAGAAGGTAGTGGCATACAACCTACAGAGCATTCATCAAACATGCCACTTATTAATTGGGATCAACTTCAATAGAACCCTGAAGAGGCTAAACAATAGAGATGCACTAGCTCGGCTTTCACAAAATTTTAGAGGTTGCAAGTCTTATTGGTCTTTCTCATGTTCTTGACTATTATTCCTAAAATTTGATTTGTAATTATGGAACTTTATATGTCCAACAATATCATGCTTGTGATATTATGGAATTCTTGTAAACTAGTTACAATTTTACAATATATTTAATTTTGAATTTCATTCTAAATTTTAAATTAAGTATTCTATGAATGTCATATTTTATTTTCAAATTTAAAATATATACAATATTTTTTTAATTGAATATTAAGTTCAAATAATTTATATTTATATTTTATAAATCAAATGTTATAAGGTCTTAATATTGTTTTAATAAGACAACATTAAAATTAGTAAATTATTAATTTGTCAATTTTAATGTTTTCTTTTTTTTACAAAAATTATCAGCAGTCCATCATTGACAACCACCTCACAAAAAAATAAAAAATAAAAAATAAAAAAAATGTTCATTTCTATCAACTTGATGTCATCTATTTTGTCACGTTGACGTCAAAAAGCAAAAACATGGTGATAAAAATTCATGACATAATAGGCTTGATTTATGATGGACTTCTAACACAAAATCCAATGGAATCGAATGTTATCTAGTAATGTAATGACATCTCTTAAAACAGAATAACCTACTAATAAGAAATGCTAATTGTAAGTGCGACCATTTCCTATAAAAACATCCATCACTCTCAAGTGTTGTGTCACTATTTCGAAGTTGGAACATGTATTTTACACCTCTTATACATATACATGTCATTATCACATCTATGATTGGATTATCGCAGAGCCATTACAATTAAGGGCTTATAAATTTCTCTAACCTAATTATGTTGTAAATAAATAAGGGATGTGGCTTCATTTAAAATTATCATTAGTGAATTCATATCATTGCATAGTGCATTTGTCATTTAAGCTATCATTTCTCACTTTCTCACTTCAAATCTGTTGTGTTATTATTATTTTTGCTATTATTGTGTGGAACAATATTGTTGTCTTCATTAGGTCTTTACCATCTCACCCAGTGTAGAAATATCATTACATAGTCTCTCTTAGAGTGTAAGTCTCTCTTAGAGTGTAAGTCTCTCCTAGAAATAAAATGAGATATAGAATCATTATGTACGACATAAAAATGGCAGTATCCTATAACACTCAATGCACTACGTCCTACAAAAATGCACTCAAGGGTATAGTGTAAGTCTCTATCCAAGAAATAAAATGAGATATAAAATCCTTATGCACAACATAAAAGGGTGGTTCAATGCACTACATCCTACCAAAATACACCCAAGGGTTTAGTCTAAGATCAATGATCAAGAAAAATTGTACTGAATTTAATGACATGCCATGCAATACCATTGTGATGTAGTGATGCCGCGTATGATTCAACCATAGTGATTATCCTTCAATGTTCATCATGTACATGCATTTAGAATTTTTGTTGATTACTTGGATGGATATATATATGAATCAAGCTTTAAAAGAGACGAGAGAACAAATACGGTAGTTAGTGTTGGTTTCCTTTTGATTGATTTGTATGGTAATTTCTGAATATTTGAAAAGGTCAAATTTTCTTTACCATCTTCATTCTTCCAGATTAAATACGAAACACACTAAATGACACATGAATTATTAAGCTTTTGCTTTTTCTTTTTCTTAAAAGTAATTGGTTAGTAACGTTTGCACATCTCAAACTTCAAGCAATTTTTATTTAGAAAATTGCTCTGGTTCAACAATTATGGACCGCCAAAGCTCGTAGTATCTAACAATTATAAGCAGATGTTAAAGGTAGATACTGTAATTCTTCCCTTCTCTTAAAGCAAACTGTAGTATTTATCCATCCACCTTATGTCTCCATCGTTCAGCCAATCTTCTATAGGGGTTTTAGGTTGCTTATGGACTATTTCATTAATTTGTTGGCTCATCAAGCACAAAGATCCATCAAGCTGATTGTCATTGCATTCACTTAGACTCACAAGAAGGTATACTCCTACATTCAGTAAGAAAACATCCAAATATCAGTAAGAAATGGATTGTGCAATACCCCTACATTTCAGTTAGTAAATACAAAAAAAAACAGTGCTGCATCTGAACCAAATAATTATGCACACGCTTCCTTCAATTTATTTACTAACTTCTGCTTAAATATGTGTAGTTTGAAAGAAGAATAGAACAGCAAAAATGAGGCCACTCTAGAAGAGTGTGAGTTCAAGATTTGAAGCCTCGTGGATTATTTACAAAAAAAAAAGTGTTGGCACACCAAAGATATAAAAGAATAGATATTTACAAAATTGTCTAAAATAATAGGGTAATTTGGGGGACTAGGGAAGGGATAAATTATGCTGCTTGTTTATGAATGCTTCTTATTTCTATCAATTCTTCGGAAGGTCCTATGCAACTGTAGTGACCAACCTATCAGAAAGAGAACAAGCGCAATTGCAAAGGATAACCAGAACTTATAAATCCATGAAGGCATTGGCTTGGGGTAGAGACCTGTTCAGACACAAACAGATTCCTTAGTACTACAGCTAATCATAACCCATTTCAAAGCCAAACAAACATGTCAAAAGATCTCATGTAGAGACAAGTTGACCTTCTTTAGAAAGATAATGTTAACAGAAAAGACGTGCAAGTAAATGGATAAGGAATTTACCATGCCCAAACTTAATGCAAATGAATAGCTCCACGATAGAAATGGCAAGAGAGAGCCAACAAAACGCCCCAACCTTCTTTATTGGTTTTCTGCATGCATCCCAAATGATATGATTTCAGTCTGTAGTGCCGACATGAAAAAAAATAGCAAATAATATTTGCTCTTGATTTATTTGATCAGTTTTTCTTTTATGCTACTATTTAGCAAAGCTTAAATTTTACAGGCATATAATATTAAATGGTGGGTGTAACAGCGCATTAACTTCATAAGTACTTCAACATTTGTGAGATGCAAACTTGGAAATGGAAAGGAAAGTTTCTTTTAAGGTCTACGATGCATTGCAAGTATGCGGCCAACAACTGAATGCACTGAGACAATGGGTTGGGGCATCAAACTCGTGACTCCAAGATAGAAAAACAGGATCTTCATCATTAGGTCTATTCAGGCATGGAGAACCAACATAGCTGCCTGAATATAAACTTTGTATCATGAGTTGGATAAGCACGCCTAGACAAAATTAACTTCAATCCTAGCTTAAGGTGAAAATATCTTGCTATTATGCATCAATATTCTAGCAGGAAGCTTCAGACCATTAACAAAGGTTGAATTCAAAGCCACCTCAAATGAGCAATATGACACCAGAAGCCACCTGGTACACTCAACTCCACCTTACAGGCAAAAGGCACATATAATTCATATTGATGTTTAAAACTCTTATTCGAGCTTCAAAGCTATCATCTATGTAAGAAGAACCAGTAAGATAGAATGAAAAAAAGGGTGATTAGACCAAGAAATGTGCACGCCATTGCAAAATCACAAAATGCAATGGAGGTGTTTTTACTGGCAAATGGATTTACCCAGAAAACATGAAACATGCTAATGGTAATCACTGGGGACATTAAACTCCTTGCTCCATGCTAAAGGCACATGGATCGTTGCGGACCATTTGTTAGTGGATACTGTGATTCAATTTTTCCCTCTGCATTTATAAAGACTATCCATGCATGGATAATCAGAAAAATAAATTACAAATTATAAGAAATTGGACATGACTGATACCACAAACACAAGAACTGCTGGAAGACAATTCATGGGATCTTCAGAGCAGCTACAAAATCCAGGAGAATTTTATTCACTGTTACACTGCAAGGAAACCATAATTTTTTCATGTGAAACATGCTAATGGTAATCACTGGGGACATTGAACTACTTGCTTCACGCTGAAGGCACATGGACCATTGTGGACCATTTGTCAGTGGGTACCGCTATTCAATTTTTCCCTCTGCATTTATAGACTATCCACGCATGGACAATCAGAAGAATAAATTAAAACTTATAAGAAATTTGACATGACTGAGATCACAAACACAAGAACCGCTGAAAGACAATTCATGGGATCTTCAGAGCAGCTACAAAATCCAGGAGAATTTTATTCATTGTTACACTCCAAAGAAACCATAATTTTTTCATGTTAAATGCTTTTTTTCTTGGAAAGATGAAGGGATTTATTGGCTAAAATGCATGCATGTTTGTGGATGTGACTGCATGTGTTCAGAGTGTGTGTAGGTGATTAGAGTGAAATATACCTGTCCTGCAAATATGAATTGTACTCACGAATCGTCGGTACAGCAATAAGCCACCATATGATCAATCTATAGGCATTTAAAGGATTGCGAGGAGGAATCCAGAGACATAACTTAAGGAAAAATGCATTGAGCTCCACTGTCAGAAAAATAACGATCAGGCCAAACACTTGGAGAAAACGCCAAGGACCTGATAGAGGTTTCCATTCATCCTTGTCCCAATTTGCAGGTGTGAACTGGCCCAATGTACGCTTTACCTACAATTTCAAAATCATCAAAAATGTATGAATACACTGAAAGTAAAAAAATAAATAAAAGCCCATGCAAGAAGTCTGCACAAAGCCATTTAATTCAAAAGTAGAAAGAAAATATATATTAATTAAGCACCTTATCCACTTTCTTCTTCTCATTACCAGTTCAATGCTCAGTTTTATAATAATGTCATACCAATTAATAAGTCATTGGCATAGCAAAACAATATTTTTATCTCTGCCCTACATGTCATGACAAAACAATTTAATGAATTTGAAGTAACAGTTAGAACCAATTCTTTAGTTGTTTTAATCTTGTGTGTATAATCTTTTTTAAGTTGTCTCTTCCAGTTCTCAAGTTATTTGATTGTAAGCACAATGAGTGTGAATTCTTTAGCTTTTTTGAATCTTATGTTTGAATGTAGCCTTTTTTATGCAATGCTGCTATATTAATTATTATTTCATCATCGTCTGTTATGAGAGTAGTCCAGTTTTGCTAAAGATAGAATTTAATGATATATAAGCATTTATAGCTTGGATAATTTGACAAATATTTCCAAAAGCTGCAACAGTAAGTGACGTATTCTTGGGACTGAAGCAAATTTTTCTGTTAATGTATATACAAATATCAAGTTGCTTACCCCGTTGAATTAGGTATTATAATGCCTATGCTTTTAGGCCATGCTCACTATTGCTGAAGATAGTCTTGATACCAAACTGGACTAGAAAGTTGCAACTTGTAAATACTTTTCCCAGTTTGACTGTAAATCAGGATTCTACCAGGTCAGAGTGAAAGAGGAAGATAGACCAAAAAAAATGTTCAGTTGTCCATTTGGACATTTCCAATGGGGAGTTACACCGTTTGGTCTCATGAATGCTCCTGCTTATTTTCAAAGTTTCATGGATAAGATATTTATAAGTATGCCAGATTATCTATGTGTATATATTGATGATATCTTAATTTTCAGTCAGACACCGGAAGACCACTTGCAACATTTGAAGAAATTTTATGACACAGTTGTAGATGCTAGTACAGTATTATCAGAGACAAAGATGCAATTGTGTCAAACAGATTGTAAATTCCTTGGTACGGAAGTAAAAAACAAGAAGTTGAAAGTCCATGGACATATTACATATCCGGGAAAAAATTCTTGAATTCCCAGATTAATTAGATAAGAAACAATTTCAAGCTTTCTTGGAAATTCTCAATTATGTAAATAGTTTTTATGCTGATAGGGGTATTGATAGATTTTGTTTGCATGAATTGTTAAAGAAAAATTATAAATATGCAATGCATTAATGAACATAGCAGAGCAATCCAAATTATTAAAGAAAAGGTTGCTAACCTTCCTAAACTCCATGTTCCAAACTCTGACAATTTTGTCTTATATACTAATGCTTCTGATATTGCTTGGGGAGTTCTTTGTTGTATAGAAGATAATAGAGAATATGTGTTTGAATATCCCAGTGGAGTATTCTCAGATGATGTCAACAAATGGATTTCTTCTGACAAAGAAACCATTAGGGGGAGTTAACTTCGATTCAAATTGAGAGATTCGTTCTCGTACTGAAAACAATATATTCTCTTTAAAAAAGAAATCATCCGCTCCGTATTCGTACAAAACTCTATTTAAAAGTGATTTCAATCTCCTACACTTTTTGAAAGGCCAGGAAGACCGTTTCCAATTTTTGACATACCAAATTTCCAATATTTGGGATAATCCTATATCATTATAATCCCTCTCCATATTTACAAAATCGAGGAATGTCAGCCAGCAACCATACCAAGAGGAATTATAATAAAATCTGAGCATTTTAAAAGAATGCATGATTTCTCCTACCTTCATAAAGTAGGGCTCATACTCTAAATCTTTGAGAAGCTCGACATTGCTATAAAAGTCAATCAAACATAAGGGAACTCCGCAGGAAACAGAGAAGAAAAATACAATGAAAATAAAAATAAATTTATCATACTCCCGAACATTTTGTATATATTTCCATGTATCAAATGATATTGACTTATCCTTTCCCTCAAATACCGTTTGATTAATTGGTTCTTTCCAATCCAAAAGATTCCAATAGGATAAAAACATATTCAATTTAGGGATAAATTTCGCTCTAACTTCCCATTCTAGAAGTTTACAAAATTGATGAGAGAGTGCCCACAAAATATTCAAAGTACGATTCCAATTATCCGTAATATCGTGCAAAATGATATTGAATTGATCACTAATACTTATTAGTATTTGCGGAAAAGTAATAGAAAATAAATTATCAATATATTTCCACCATGTAGAAGTAAAAAACCATGATGTATATGTTTGAAACAAATCCCATTTCTCAAAAAGCATATCTATTTGAGAGATCTTATAAAATAGGAGAATCTTTCGTTTTTTTTCAAATTATCAACTATGATTTTATCTTCAATTTTTTTTTTTTGACTTTCTGCCGAACTATATTTTTCTTTTTCTGCAAATTATTTCAGTTTGAAAGAGATTTCTGATAGTAAATCATCTTGATAAGATTGATTTTGAATCAGACCCATGTTCGAACTAACACCCTTTTTAGGGTACTGATTGGGGTTGTTTTCTTCTGAATGTGAACTAATTAAAAAAGGATGGCAAGAACTTTTGTCAAAATTGACGATTTGTTGGCTTATTAAAGGAGTTCTATATATCTTTTCAATCGAGGAAATATCTATTTTACTATGAACAAATGAATTCAATTGAGTAACCAAACTCTGACAATTTTGTCTTATACACTGATGCTTCTGATATTGCTTGGGGAGTTCTTTGTTGTATAGAAGATAATAGAGAATATGTGTTTGAATATCCCAGTGGAGTATTCTCAGATGATGTCAACAAATGGATTTCTTCTGACAAAGAAATCTACGTTGTAAAAAAGTGCCTTGAAAAATTTGCATGCACGTGAAACATTTTGTAATTAAAACAGATTGTACCAGATTCCTGACATTTAAAGAAAATGACCATGGCAAGAAAGATGACAGAGGTAAATATGTCTGATGGTAGGATTACATTAACCGGTTCAATTATATTGCTCAACATATTTCAAGTCAAAAAAATATTGCCAATTGGCTAAGCAAAAACCCTGCTTTATCCTACATGGATCATCCTCAAGGACCTCAGTGACCACAATTCTCTATCAATAAGGTAAAATGTGTCAAAAGACTTAATTCGGAATTATTGGTTCAAAAATTTGTTGATCTTGTTTATAGACCTAATTACAGGTGGAGCATCAAGATCGAAGAACAGTTAAATAAACATCTAATAAGGTTTGAAAATTATGTGGTCCTCCAATTTTAAGACTTTATGCTCCACATCCAAATCAAAGATTAATTGCCTGCACTATAATAAAAAGAAGATTAGAATGGGATTCAAAAATGCAGATGTGTATGAATTCACATCATACTCTTCGTACTCTTTTTTTGGAATTGCATTTTTTTTTTTAAAAATCTCTTGTAAATTCAGACCAATGGCTATAGAAGATCTTCTCCGAGACGCTGAAAGATTCATCTTTGAAGGACAAGGGTCTAATCAATAGAACCCAAGAAGTTCGTCCTCATCTGATGAAGATAGAAGACCGGCACATGGTCATGACTTTATTGATCTAATAAATGATTCTACTTCATCAACATCTTATCAGGGTTAGACTACAAACCTGTTGTTACCCCTTATGAACTTGGTTTCAAATTACTTAACGAAACTAAAACTAAAACCATTGATCTAAATCTCTATAGATAATTAGTTGGTAATTTGAATTATCTCACTCATACTCCTGATATTGATTTTTTAGTTGGATTGGTTTCTCATTTTATGTCGAAACATCATGCTACTTATTTTAAATTTAATAAAATAATTATTTATTATATAAAATGTATTATATCTTTTATCATCAATTATACCTCAAATATCAACTAGGTAAAATAAAAGGAGTGAGTAAGAATTATAATGGGTAGACTTAACTAGGTGTTAGTATGTAAAATAAAAGGAGTGAGTAAAATGGTCATGAATTATCCTAGAAAAGTGCATGAGGAATAAACGTCAATGGACCATAGGGCCTTATATTATATTACATTCAACTAGTGAAGATCTTGATTCAAGGGTTGGATTAACCATTGTTTAAGGATGGTAGAGGTGGTTTATCCATATATACCATTTATCATTAAGGGAGTGATGGAGAAAGAATTTGAAATAAAAGAAACAAATTATCTTTATCGAGTGGTAAAATAATGTTAAAGGGGAGAAAGGACCTAAGTGGGATAGACAAATAGATTGGGTTTAGCATATTGACTACCCAAAAGGGACATAGAAAAAAAATCAAGTTTTATGGACCTACACTTTATATTGGTAATTTGAGTGAGTGGAGGAGAGTTAAAGTGAATAGAAATAATGTTGAAGTAAATGGTGGTCACAAAGTGGTATTCAATCTAACATAATAACTGCCAAAGGGGACATAAAAAATTCAATTTTTATGGACCTACACATTATTAGGAAATAAACTATTATAAAATTATGGAATTAAATAATTTGTATACTAAGCCATTATGACTTTGAAATAAGAGAAATAATTTGGTATTGTAGAGTGGTCAAATGATTTTCAAGGGGATAAAGGACTTGGTGAGATAAGAAAATAAAGTGGGTACTAAGAGTGGATTTAAGATAATTCCTATTGAATGGGACTTTAAATTCAATTTTCATGGACCTAGACATTATAGATATAATGTGAGATAGTGGAGGAGATTTCATTAAACATCTCTTTATTGGGTGCCTCTCACTTTATGTCAATATTGTAAAATATTATCAGTTAGTGGAGTTTGCTTTTTCTTAGTCGAAATCTCTTTATATCTATAAAAGCAATCGGATGTGATCGACAATGTTGGCTAGTAAGATCCGATAATCCTCACTCCATTGCTATAAATATGGGACAAAGGAAGCATAGTGGGCATCCTAAGTTCTAGTCTGAGTTTCATTCTGAGTTCTAAGTCTTACCTTGAGTCCAAGCAATCCAGGTGCCTTGTAAGAAGTTCCTTTACAATATCTTATTTTCAATATTTAAGAAGCTATAGCCATTTGGCCATTAGCCTCCACCATTGTTTCTAGTAAACAGAAGAAGACCCTGAAGAAGTCTATATTTTTGGTATCAAAGCCAACCTTAGCAGTCATAGTATTGAGCCAAAGATCTATAAATGTCTATAATGCTAGTTTTATTTTGTAAGTTCATAACTTGTCTATTGTCATGTTGTTCTCTAATTCCAGTTTGAAGAGTATCATATATGTTGTTTTGATATTGTGATAAGGCATTATTTTGCTCATAAGTTTTGAATACCCAGTCACTCTTGCAGTCTCAGAAAGTTAGTACTGAAGAATGGTGGAATTCTCTCGTGCTACCGATAGCCAAGGATTTTAGGTTCTCAACGAACTAATAGAAGGATACTTCATTCTCGATTCCCAGAATCCTAGCAAGGAGGTTTTCAAAGCAAGAGATAGTTTTACTTCAGTCCCTGCCATCAATGTTACTAAAGATAATTTGCCAAGTACTCTAGTTAATTTCAAGCCTTCCAGTATTAAACCATCTAATGTACTCAATTGGAGTCTAAGGGAAAACAATTGTTAGGAAAAGTGTTATACAAAAGTACTTGTAAGTTGTTTGTAAAAACCTATGTCAAGTCATTTGAAATAACTTGAAAATACAAGCCAAAGAAAAATTACCAAATGAATTTAATCCCAGGACTTCCTAGTTCTGAGATAAGAGTATATTAGGAGTCAAGCTAATGTTCAATTTGTACATTTTGGGTTAATCCGTGTGTTTATCAAGCCCCTATTTCCTGAAAATATCAAACATGTTCATTATTTAGCTATTTGTGATAGACATTAGTCCAATTTCTCTCATGCCTGCCAGTTGTCTAGTTTGTCCCGACTAAATGATAGTCATGTATGTTATGAGTTCTATCTGAATTTGTCTGCTAGTGCTTGTGATAAAGGTTGTACAAAAGTAAAAGCTGGTAGTCTTGACTATTGGGAATTGTTCTCCTTTGTTTATGGCTTAGACATGTTTGGTCCTTTCCAGTATGCCAGTTTAAATGTCCAAGTCTTATATTCAATGACCAATACTAGCCACCCTGCAATTATTGAAAGTCTTCCTTATGCCCATAGACTTAATGGTACAATACAGCTACAAAGAGGTCTTATTAATTCCATCCCTGTACCTACTGAATGGAAACTTGAGTAGTTAAAATACACTGTACGTAGAAATAAACACCAGTTCAATAATGTTCATCATGTCAAAGGAAATAAAATCCATATATTGCTTAGAGGCCTCTCCCATAAGATTTTTGCTAAACACAAAGAGTCTCCTAGGAATAGCTTTTAGGAAAGGTAATATTTTTGTTGAGTTAGAAGATGAACAAATTAATCAAGGAGATGATATTACATTCTATAAAGGTGGAAGATGGCCTCATCTAAAAGGTTATCATAAGTCTCAAGAAGGAAAAGTTTATTACTTTTCTTATGCTTTCCAGCTAGTCAAGCCTGAGGATAAGGAGCCGTCCAATGAATTCAAACATAAAATTTATGTTGCTAGACTCAATTGTCATTTTCAAGATAATTTTGATGATTTATGTCAAGATGTTCAGTAGATCAGAACATACATGGGCACCGTACATTCTATGAGTGATTATTTAGCCTTTGTATGAAATTCTGTCCAGGCAGTTTATGAACATGTTGATAAATGTTTGAATATTATCCATGCATTTGCCGATAAAATTGATAATATTCAGACTTCTGTAAACACTATATCTAGAACTGTACATAATATAGATGATAAGTTTGATCAGTTTGTTCAAAGTATCTCATGGCTTGAGCAAGAAGAAAATAGGAAGCAAGATTACCCATTGGCTTTACCTTCAACCTCTGATCAGGGCCTCCAAATGCTAGACTTTGGCCCTAGGCTCACTACAACTCTTGTTGAGAAACATTGAGATAAGTCTACTAAAGTTGTTGTCAAATCAAAGTCCATGATGCAAAGAGGATTTGTGCCTATTCAGCGATTGTATTTGAACCTTGATGATATCTTAGATCCCTACCATGAGATTACTAGTTGGTGTAATTGTTTTGAATCTATAGCTACTGTTGGAGGAATGGATGAAGCCACCATTGGAGGAATGGATGAAGTCACTGCTGGAAGATTAGCCGCTAAGTATTTTGGGGGTATTGTTGGATCTTGGTGGGACCAACATGGTGAAATAGAACAAAATTTATGGGTTTTTACTCAAATTCACCCTATGAAAGCTTTGTATACATTGCTTATCTAGGAATTTGTCCCTCCAATGCAGCCTAAGCATAACGAAGAAGCAAAGTGGCTCATGCACATGAAATTATGCGATCTTTCTCAGTTTGAAGATTTTTCTATGCAATTTAGGAAGCTAGCTTATTCTGCTAAGTGTGCTCATTTTGATGATAAACTGCATTTCTTGAATGTTTTGCCTTATAATTTAGCAGATAGAGTATTTGCTTATTTATAGCCTATGTTGTTTGGGTACAAGTATGGGTACAAGTACGGGGACGTCTTGGGTATGTGGGTACACCATTTTTCAAAAACCTTGATTTGGATGCATTGTGGGTACGTCTGTATATATATAATGCATATTACTCATTTTTTTAGTAAAACACTTGAAACTACATAGTATGAAAATATTTGTCTATAAAAGATAAAACACTTAAAAATATATAATATTCATTCATTACTTCAAAGCCAAAATGTACATTCAAATCTAGAATAAATCATCCAAATTACCCTCAAAGTCATGAATGCCACTCCCATTATTTTTCAACTTTATCATTTACTGACACTTTCTCTCACAAGGGCTCACCGATTCATTGAATCTCCTAGAGTGTATGCCTTTAAGGGGTGCATGGGGAATGGGGTGGGATCGGCTTGGGGAACTTTGCGAGAGATGTTCTCATACTATTCTATCATACCTACATCCCTTCATGCAACCTTCATACCTCCTTTGATGTCTCCTTGAAATCTTGAAACCCTGAAATATGGCTAAGTCTAAAACCCTGAAACCTTGGAATTTGACTAAGTCTAAAATATGATAGGATCCTCCAAAACCTAGAATTTGCATTATAGCTCCTAGAGGTCCGAAACCACTCTCAAACATCCTGAAAGTATATAATAAAATATAACTTAAAGTATAAAGACATTCAATCTAAATGTACACTTATACTTAAATGTTTATTTTATTTATATACTGTTTGGTTCAAGCTGGATTTACATTTTTTTAATTTTTTGTTGACTTCCACTGTTTTTCCCTGCTGGAAATGCCTAGGCATGCCCAGAAACACCACGGAAATGCCCGAGTACCTCCCAAAAAACATCCGAAAATGTTTGAAAAGGGCAGGTGCTTGGGACGTACCGATCCCTGAGGTGTTCTGAGGTAGGAATTGAGGGGGGCGGGGGTGCAATTCCTACAACACAATTTATAGGTTAAAGGATTAGCTCTTGTTCAGTGTGCTTTAGTTGATGCTATTGGGTTTGCCCGTTATCAAGTCCTTAATCTTATTTTTGATGCTAAAGCTATCACTAGATTTGGGAAACACTAGGCTAGCTGCCTTGCCCCAAAATTTCCCGAAGTTAATCTTTATGGTTGTAAACAATATGTACATAAACCTAAGCGTTAGTTTAAGTGCAAGCGCCTATCTTTCCGCAAGCACTATTTTCGACATCGTCGCACGTCTACTCCTAAGCATACATTTTTGCGTTGTTGCAAGTTTTCATGTCCTCAATCTAAGTAGATAATCTGTTATATTTGCCATCAATCTGGTCATAAAGCCCCTAATTGCAAGTGCAAAAATCTTGTTGTTAAAGTTGTGTATTCTTTTATTGCAGTCGCGTGGTGGGATATAGTTGACTAAAATGAAGATTTATATGATTAGGATGAAATCTATTAACCAATCATAGAAGAAATTGAGGATGAAGAAGGACAAGTAGAAAATGAGCCAGATGAGTTGGATGCTCTAGCTAATGAATTGGAAGAAGAAAGTCCTGCCTTTATGCAGAGACTTTGGACACCGTCTGTAGAAGGAAGTTCTAAGAATCCTAGAGGAAGAGGAAGAAGTCTAGCAAGACCTCCTTTACAAGAATAGAGAGGAGGAGGAAGTTGATACCCAAGAAGAGGTCAACAACCTCCACATTATAGTCGACCTCCTATTGTCAGACCTCCAAGTCCATTGCCACTAGCCTTTCCAAAAAAATTTAAAGCTAGTGATAGATGGATGAAAGATAAATTTAGTTTCTTACTCCTCAATGAAGCAATTACAGTTAGATCTGCTCCAACATGGGATGAAGACCATATATGGAGGAAGTCCATGAAGAATAAATTTATGATGTAGAAATAGAAGCCTCTAAATGGGAATCTCCCCAATACAGAATGAGATGGGGAGAAGAATCGGAATGGGAAGAAGGAATTCATCCTTCTAGACAACGTCCAAAATGCTCAAATCTTGCCAAATCCAGACTGGTATGTTCAACTACTATGCCTACAAAACCCAAGCCTGCATATATTGCTCAGTTGATAAATGGCAGGTATGCTCAATTTGTTTTTATTCAAATCAACAATAAATAGATAGATGCTCAAGGTGATACTGGTGCATCTCTTTCTTTTTGTAAATCAGTTGTCTTAGATAATTAGGAAGAGTTAGATGAACAACACAGTTATAAGTCTTTAGATATTCAAAGAAATGGGTTCCCCTATAATAAATATAAACATTAGGAACCCATGACAATTCAAGATAAGACTTTCTACTGTGACTTCTTTGCCCATGATCAACTACTAGTGGATTGTCTACTATGAGGAGCCTTTATTGACCAATATTCTCCATATGGAAGCACTCTTAAAAGTTTCTTGTTTACTATTAATAGAGAAAAAATTAGAGCTCCAAGGTTACTATATGCCACAAAACAATATCCTAGTGGTACAACTCTTATCCAAGCACCAAATAACCCTGTCCTTGAAAATTTTGAAGAAATAGAACAAAAGATAAAAAAAGATATTTGTTCCAATGATCCTAAAAAATTCTAGAACAAATCTATGCTTACCATGGAAATTACCCTAGTAGAAGGAAAATAGATGAAGATTGGAAAGAAAATTCCAATCCCTACTCATGATGTGTGCTATCCATATCGTGCCTCTATCAGGCATATGTAGATTAACGCAAAATAATTACTACATAATTGCATCACATGGAGGATAATGCTTCAAATTTGGCCATGTCAAAGTTTCCCTTTGTGGCTGATGCCTTGATACTTTTTGACAAGCATTGTGAGGTTTTATTTCGAGGCTATTGAGTACACTGTTTTCATTGGGTGAGGTTTGGGTGGATTTTATATTGCTATCATCAATTACAGTTACTTACAGATTGTCATGTTGCCACTAATGAATTGTTGCCAAATATTGTCCCATAGCTTTGATGTCACGTTGAGAAGGATTGTCCTACATCACTTTAGTTGACAATTTTAGATAGAAGGATCTCTTAGGCACTGAAATCACATGTAATTGTTCATTCTAGCCCTCGTTACATAGTTAGTTAAAATTATTTGAAACAATCGAAGTTTATTTGCTCATGTACAAAATACTAATTAAACACTAATTGCTACAAATCATTTTTAAAACTGGGAAGAAAAGGAGAAAGAATGATTTATAAACAAGACTTACAGGCTCAACCAATTGGAGTAGAATCATCTTATGTTGACAAACACCCTTATAAAGGAATAAAGGCGACTAGAGATTTTTTGAGCATTTGAGAATCATAAGAAGCATGGATGATTCAGAATTTTATATTTTACTTATGAAAAAGACAAAAACATTCAATACTTGAGAAACCCTGTGTTGTAAATAATCAAATAGAAACATTCATGATTTTAAAAGAAGCAATACGTGAACATTGTGCCTTAGAATACATCCTTTCCAGAGAACTAAAAAACTAAACCCAAACATAGTATGCTTTCCTAATTGGATAAGGAAAAGAAAACAAGAGAGCAATACTTACCTTACCCATAATACTGCGTTGTCGACTTATTCCAACCCATTCATAGGTTTTCCCATCAAAATACCTAACAGTTATCATACCAGCCCATATACCTATACAACAAAAAACAGATTGTGACTTTAGGACTAAATATTAAAAACAGATAAAAACAATTAATGGTACATAAAACAGAAATATAAATAAGGTTGATGATTAAAAACAAAATGTTTAGCTTTCTAGTTTAGGCTGATTTACAGTGAGATAAGAAAATAACTATGATATTAGTGCTTCAGATCATAGATTGCATAACCAGTGAGTAACTGCCAGTTACTTGGTTACTCGCCAAGAAAAAGCCCAAGCAGTTAACTGCCACTCAAACTCGCTGCAAAAAAAAAATTGCCGATTTTTTAGTACCCTTGTTGGTTATTGGCAGTTATTTGGTGGTTTATACCAGTTATTGGCGATTATTCCCGGTTATTGGTGGTTAATTGTTTTTTAATAAATTTAATTATTTTTTGTCTTTGTCAGTTATTCCAGGTTATTCGGCCAGCTCTGTCGAATAAACGCCAGTTACCCAAAATTGCCCCTTGGCGAGTACTCGCCGTTTAAAGTTATGCGAACTATGCTTCAGATTATATAATTCAAAGGTTTTCTCGATATTTTATCAGCCTGTCCATATTCAGTATAGTTTGCAGATACCTAACATTGAAAATTTGTCCCTTGGAAAAAACAGTAATAAGAAAGTTGATGTTGTAACCTTCAGACAAAAATCTGTTTTTTCCATTTTTTTAATATGAATTCTGGTAATTCATTTTTTTACTTTCTTGATACGTGTCAAATGCAAAATGCCAACAAAGACAGCAAAGATATTAACCATTATCATAATGTAAAATTCCCATTTGCAAGATTCTTAGGAAAAGCGAAGGTTGACATGGATGAGGTTAGGAACCATCCTTAACAAACATCATGCATGCAACCACAAGTAATTGATAATAAGATAGCAGAACTAGTAGATCAGTGTCAACAATTCAAGCATCTAAATTGTAATAACACCAATGCATCTAATAAATACAAACGGCTTACCATGTAGTTTAGAGGGATATCTTTTAAATGATGTTGGGTTATCCAGTTGAAAACTTACAGGTGATCCTTTAAGTTTTTAAATTGTCAAAATTGCATATTATATTAACATTTATGGGAAAAAAGGTCAGTTACAAAAGCAGAAACTTATTTTTTATGATATACAGCATAGAGTATGCAATATTACTGCTTAAACGAAGACATACAAGAGGATACAAAGACAATTCTTTACACATAATTCCTTGTTCTTGACATTGCATTTTTACACATAATATATACGATATATCAAAACAACCCTCCCAAATTTATTACATTCACTCAGATATAATTCTTCCTTAGATTGCTTCTCTGCACAAGACATCTCAATCTCTTCAAAATGGTTTAATCACCGACTTCACTTCCACCCACTTTCATGTATCCGTCAATGTTTTGGATGTTCCATATTTTGCAGGAAGGAAAATGTGGGGACACAACCTTGATACAAGCTTGTTAAAGGCCATCAAAAGCAAGCTAAAGTGGCCGTTACGGTGAGGCCATGTGGAAGGAACATGTGAGGATACAAACCTTATCATATGCTATGAAAAACAAGATAAAACTATCATTGAAGTGGTGCCTAGTTTAAAAAGGTAAATAAAACTCAAGGAAATAGACATAGATTCACTTTTGGAAACTGTATGTAATGAAATGGCAAACCCAAAACACAGCCAGTGACAAGAATTAAAAGATATAAACCACTAAAATTATCTGAAGAAATCTAATTAACTTATTTAAAAAGAATATATCATTTGCTTCTTTGAATGGAAGCATCAGTTTAGGTAAGCTTAGAGCGAATGCCCAAAAACTTTGAGTTGAGGCATAACATCGCACCTCTCCAAAAGGATAGGTTTATTCTCTCTTCAATAGGTTAAGAAAAGGAACGTTTCATTTTCTGTCATTCCAGCTATACGGTATTTTGGGGAGTTCATTATCTGCATTCTTAATCACCCCAACCTATAATGTTTGGCTTCGTTTCTCATTGAGATAGCAGACTTGAAAGTGTTATGAAAACGGATTTGAAATTGACCGAACTGAAACTGCAAAAACAGAAACATTTTATTGCAAATGAGTCTATACAAAGAGGGCAATCTCCGTAGGATACCTAGAACATTGTGTTATCCATTCCATACTATCTATTTTATAGATATACAATGCAAAAACTGAAAAGTTGCTAAAAATGGTAAATGAAGGGTTCTAAAGTGGAGATGACATGCATCGACCTTAGAAGTGGAAATGAATGGCCAGAAGTGGAAAAATAGCAAAATTTTGACTGATGACATTACTATTTTAGTACTGCCACTTGTCGGGGTCATATATTCTTGACCGCTGACCGGAATTTGAAACTGTAATATTAGCTAGAAAGCTCATGAGGTGAACTAGTTCAGATGTCCTAAATAAATGCCTTTGGCAACTATTTGTGGCATCCAACTAAAGTTTTAAGGGCAAATTTCACACTCAAGGACCCCATAAATACAAAATACAAACATGTAGAAAACACCAAAAAATAGATTTTCAGAAATTTTTATAATACTCATCTAAAAGGCCATCTGAATCACATTCACTTTGGATTTCTCGTTGAACCACACAACTGATTACATCTTTTAGTCCATCTCAGTTATTAAGGGTAATAGGCATCATGCAGCTATTGCATATATTGATGTGAAAGACACCATACTGGTAAAACCATGCTCCAACAACGGAGCTCCTCTTTCATAGATCTATGTTGTTAAGTCAAGTGGATGTCAAATACCCATTTCTCCTCCTTACAACCAGTCCAAAGCAACTAACCGAGACCATATTAGCAACTTCTTTTTGTAGATATACAATCTTGAATGTTAGAATAGCCTCTTCTCATTGGCCTTTCAAGATATTTTTTCCAGTTACTCTCAGCTCAAGCCACTCCAAGTAACACCCTTAAGTCCATTTTTGTGATTAAACTAGTGGATGACTTCCTAATGCAGAAGCATCCCTGGCTTAAGGCAATCTTGCATCACCAATAATATCTAAGTCCTTGTTTTCAATAAAGTTCCAACATAGTGCTCCCAACACATGGATTGCGGAGGTTATCTGGTTGGAGGATTATATAGAAGTTTGTGGTTGGTTGTGGCAGTTTGGCAAGTTTTTGGAGCTAAGGCAGAGTTTTGCGCAAAACGGAACAAGTAGCCACCTACTTGCAAAGGGCACACAAGAGTGCATGAATCAGGATGGTCAGCATGTGCAAATATTGATACATGCAAAAGACAAGAACGAGCATGCGCAAATAAAGCTAAGGCAAGAACGAGCAAGGAGTAAGAAAAATCAAATGGTCCCGCAAAAGACTTGATGATCAGAGACTCAAAGAAGACTAGCGTGTGGATGGAGACATTTGTGCAGGGGTTCAAAATTCAACCGTTGAGGTTCACCATTGACTCCAGATCCTTGGAGATGGATCAAAAGGAAATGCGTCATGATCTAAGTTAGAGTATAAGTCACTTTCTTAGGGATGCATGGCGACTACATGAGCTTGCATGAATCCGAAGTGACACGCTTCACTTAAGAAAGCCTATATAAAGAGGCATGTTGAACAAGGCATATGCATTGTTGGAAGAGCATTGGGAAGACCCAAAGCATTGACGTCATGTTCTTCATCCAACAGTCTAGCTGAGAGTAGATGAGAAAGGCAAGGAGGTCTGAGTAGACTCCACTATAAAAGCTACGAGAAACTTGCATTTGCAGCTTGTAGTAGAATGCAGCCTATAGCTCACGCAATAGGAAACTACTGTACTCTATTTGTTGCAATCAATATACAAAAGCCTTTTGTGCTTCAGATTCGTGTGTTTGTGAGTTTATCTAGCTGTAGGGTTAGGGCTTTCCCTCATCAGAAACACCATCCCATAGTGTTTGCACTAACTGGTATTAGAGCAAGGTTTGAAACCTTGTGGAGAGTGTGGAGAGGCTGCCTATGCAGGATTGCAGTCTGGGACATTGCAACAATAGTGTTTGAGTGACCAAAGAATCAAAATGCCTCCAAAAAGAGTGGTTGGTAGAGGTGGAGCCATTGCAGTAGATGTAGTTGGGAGACTGGACAAAGTCTTGGACATTTTGAGGGTCGAGCAAATCAAATTAGATGATGTAGAAGGTAGGAGAAGGGATTTTGCCCCAAGAGATGACTAAAGTGATATTGAAGGAGAACAACCAAGACTTGGAGGTGAAGAAGATGAAGAACTACATATGGATGCAAGAGAAGGCAAACTCCTTAAAGCTATCTCGAGGATTGGTAGAAGAATGAAGGTGGATGTGTCATGTTTTTTGAGAACCCTACCCCCTAAAGAACATATAAATTGGCTCACAGACATTGAGGAGTATTTTGAGTTTGATGATATAAGCAACCCAATGACAGTGAAGGCTGCGCAAACCAAGTTGAAGGGACATGAAGTTCTTTGGTGGAAGGAAGTTTAGATGGAAAGAAGAAGAGGGAAAGACAAGATCTCCAAATTGGACAGAATGGTTGACAAGATGAAAGATAAATTCCTACCCGGAGATTACCAGCTAGAGTTGTTAAAGAAGTTAAAGAACTTTTGGAAAAGAGATCTTAGTGGCAAGAACTATACTGAGGAGTTATATAAAATCACCATCATATATGGCCATGGCGGAATGGATCAAGAGAAAGTGGCAAGATATCTAAATGGATTGAAGCTTGGCATCCAAGAAACATTGAGCATGGTGAGAATCCAAACTGTGGAAGAAGCTTAACAATTTGTGCCGAAAACCAAGGAGAAGTTGTCCTACAAACAACAGAGTACCACACGAGGAAGAGGAAGATTTGTGTGAGGAGTACAAACTAGCATTGTGATCTGAAAACTAAAAATGCAAGTGTCGCAAAATCGAATAACACTTGTTGCATTTAAAAGATCTACAATTTTCTCGACTTTTCCGTTTAATTTTGCATAAAGAAATTAAAACCAGAATTAAAATAAACAGCAGAGAAAATTAGAAGAAATCACCAGAAAATTGATAACGGAGTTCGGCTTCAATAGCCTACGTCTCCGGGTCTGTTCGAAATGAGGACCGTTTCCATTAATTTGTGCAACAAATGGCTTACAAATTAAATACAAGTCTTCAATTCCCCTGTTCTGGTCTCTACCCGCCTGTAAATATATCTCTTAGACCTGAATTTAGTGGCCCAAGGCCGTACAAGGCTTAATTAAATCGCTAACCTTCTTAATTTATTTTACACAGTCGGCTACATCCCCCCCTTCAAATGGAAATTTGCTCCCTTTATAGCACTTACAAGCCCATGGCTCAAGCGGTCAAGGCTTATCAATTTTGCATGATAGGTGCAAGGGTCGAGTCCTTTGGCCTTCCCTTAAGCACTTTAGTCTTATCTCTTATCCCACATTTGTTGTGTGAGATGGGATTTCATACTTTAAAAAGGGTGATGGCCTCCTTAAGAAATGCCGACGTCCCTTTTAAAAGGGGACTTAGGCGGGTGATGGCCTCCTTAAGAAATGCCGACGTCCCTTTTAAAAGGGGACTTAGGCGCTAAGCTTGGCAAGAGCCTATACTTAGGCCGACGTTGGAGATATTTGGGTTAGCACGTGGTGTTTGCGTGACATGATGGGTTGGCGTGGCAGATTTGGTTTGCTTGCGACTCTTTACAAAGCTTTAAATATATATCCCACATTGATGGGGTTTGAGTAAACTTTGTGGCTTAAATACAATGTTGTAAACAATAACATATGAAGTATAGGAGGCCAAGGCACCCCTCCACAAGAGTGTGCCGACCCTCGCTGAGGGCCCCCAACGAGCAAATAGCGGGGCCCATGGATCCTCATATGACCGCTTGTCAAAGACCGTAGGCTACCAAACACCAAACCAATTTTTTTGCACAAATTCATATTGCCACGTGTCAAATGATTATTGGACCACTTGGTGTATTTGAACAATGCCACATCACTTTTCGACACCCGTTATTCGCCTATCGCAAGAATACTTCAACAAGCTATATCTCGAGCATCCGGACTCCGTTTTGCGTTCCAAAAGAAGCGCCGGAAAGCTCTCGACGAATTCTTCGATGTGCAAGTGGTTCAACCAGAAATTGAAGACTTTCAAAATGGAATGGTACATGGATCCACCTAGATCACATTGGAAGAAACCATTAGAGCAATAGAGAAAGTAGCATCGTGTGCAGCCAAGCACACACGCAGCACCAAAGACGCACGCATGGAGGTGAGTAGAGTCATGCATGGAGGAACATCTTACCCATCCAAAGGGTGAGGAAGATTTGGTCGAGGAAGGGGAAGCGGATTCCCTAGAACATGTTTAAGATGTGAACAACTTGGGCATAGAGTGTGCACACCCTTAAGCGTAGAGTAAAAAAATTAGAAGGAATGATGTCGGCCCATATGTCACACATGGAGATGAGGGGTCAATCGGGTCTCTAGAGCATTATGAGGAGCCAAATTGTAGATAAACTCTCATGATGAATAGGGTATTGCGAAAGCCAACAAGTAAGAAAAGTGAACCAATGCAGCAAAAGAACATCTTTCAAAGAGTTTACAAGTCAAGAGGTAAGTGCTACAAGGTGATTGTGGACAATGGTAACACTAGTAATCTCATCCCATGTGAGGTGGTGGAGAAAATGGGGTTGAAGAAGTTAGTTCACCCCAACCCCTATAGAGTGTCGTGGCTACAGAAAGGCCATCGGTTCTTAGCTAACAAACAATGCCTATTAAAATTACAGATAGGTGCATACAAAGATGAAGATTGGTATGACATCATGCCAATGCATGTATGACGTGCTTTTTGTAAGGCCTTGATAGTTTGACCAAAAAGTCGTACATAATGGAAGAGCAAATACATATTGTCTAAAGAAGGATGATAAGAAGTTTACATTGAAGTCCTTGGACAAAGGAGAAGAAGTACACAACAATGTTTACACGCATGTACTGATGGTTTCAGGAAAGAAATTTCTAAAGGAAGTAGAGGAGGAAGCATGTTATGCTATCGTGCCAAAGCCCACGCATGATGGATGCGTAGGAGGAGATGAAGAGTCACTTCCGCAAGAAGTGAAGGAGTTGTTGACTGAGTTCATGGAGATCATCTCGAGTGATGTACCAGATGGGTTGCCACTCATGTGAAGTATTAGTCATCACATGGATCTGATGCCTAGATCAAGTTTACCAAACAAAGGGGCCTATAGGTTGACACCTAAGGAGAATGAAGAGGTACAAATTCAAGTTCAAGAGTTGTTGGATAAGGGGTTGATCAAAGAAAGTCTAAGCTCGTGTGCAATACCAACAATATTGACACCAAAAAACGAAGGTGAATGGTGAATGTGCATAGACTCAAGAGCCATCAACAAGATCCTTACCAAATATAGATTTCCACTACCACGCATGAATGACATGTAGATTGCTTAATTGGAGCACAACACTTGACAAAGATAGACTTGAAGAGTGGATATCACCAAATCCCCACTAGGGAAGTTGATGAATGGAAGACTGCGTTGAAGGTAATAAACGGAAGACTTTAAGGCTATGAATGGTTGGTTATGCCATTTGGGCTAACAAATGCACCGAGTACATTTATGAGACTCATGAATGGGGTCCTAAAGCCTTTTCTAGGTAAGTTTGTCATAGTCTACCCATTGAGTAGAAGATGTCTCTTGTTGAATGAGATGCAAGTAGAAGTCATAGGATCTGATTCTATGAAGGAATTGCATGCCAAAAACACGGATTTCAATCATGTGTGAAGAGCATTTGCAGAACCATAGTGTTGACAGGATATCGTGGTTGGATTCCTTCATACAAGAAGGATTACTATTCATAAGAATGCAATTACGCATACCCAGAGGGTTGTTGCACAAGAATTTGATCAAAGAGAAACACAATGCAGGATTAGAAAGTCATTTTGGCAATGAAAATACATATATGCAGTTGGCTGAGATTTACTTTTGGCCTAATATGAGTGTGGATGTGCACAAAATTGGTGCAAGAGAATATAGTTTTCCAATTGGCAAAAGGAAATAGTTAGAATGTAGTTTTGTATCAACCACTGAATATTCTAGAGAAACCATGGGATGATATCAACATGGATTTTGTGCTTGGATTACCTAGGACGTAGAAGGGGAATGATTATTTTGTGATTATGGATAGATTTTTGAATATGGCACATTTTGTTGCACATTAGAAGACAAGTAATGCCACAAACATTGCTAATTTGTTCTTTAGAGAGGTGGTGAGGTTACATGGGGTAGTGAGGCTACATGGGTTGCCACACAACATAGTGTTGGATAGAGATACAAAGTTTTTAGGTCATTTTTTAGGACCTTATGGAAGAAGTTGGGTACAGAGCTAAGTTTTAGTTTGGCATACCATCTACTCGTAGATGGAGAGACCAAGGTTGTGAACAAAAACCTTGGAAATTTACTAAGATGCTTTTTTGGGGATAAACCAAAGAAATGAGATCTGATCTTAGTCCAAGTAGAGTTTGCTTATAAAAATTCAATGAATAGGAGCACAGGGAGAACACCTTTCCAAAGTATGTATGGAAGTAGCCCAAAAGGAGTTGCATGGTTAAGGAGACACATGGAAGAAGTGTGGAAGCAAAAGATTATACCGAGTATATGCATGAGATACACCAATAGGTGAAGAAGTTGGAGCAAAGAGGTCAGCAATATAAGGATGCACCAATGAGAAACACAAAAGTAAGGAATTTCAGGTCGAAGGACAAGTGCTAGCACATTTGCGCAAGGAGAGGTTCCCTCACGGAACATACAACAAATTGAAGTGGAAGAATTGTGCAAGATATTGAAGAAGTTTTCTACAAATGCATATGAGATTGAGTTTCCAGAAGGAATGGATATATCTCCTATATTCATTATTGTAGATTTGTAAGAGTTCCATGAAAGGCAGAACATTGAGGAAGAAGAATCAAAACCTTAGAAGCTTGATTGGAGAGAGCAAATATTCTAAGAAAGAGAAGGAAGAAACAAAAGCCATTTTGGACTATAAGGTTGTCAAGTTGATGTACGGAAAAGAGTACAAGCAATACTTATCAAATGGAAGAATCACATAGCAAAGGACTCTACTTGGTTGGATCTCGCAAATATTGGTTGTTATGGCCATACCCTAAAAGATTTCAACACAATGTGAGCATGGGCTCACATTCTTTCAACTACCCGAGGTGTTTGATGTAGGAGCATCCTTGGCTTAAGGCAATCTTGCATCACCAAAAAGATATAAGTCTATGTTTTCAATAAAGTTCCAACATAGCGCGCACAATGCATGGATTACGCAAATTATTTGGTTGGAGGACAACACAGAAAATTGGAGTTCAACATGGCATTACCGCAACTTCTTGGAGCCAAGGCAAAGTTTCATGTAGAGACAAATTGGTGCGCAAACATCGCCATCTAAAGGATGCGCCGAACAAAACAAGTAGCCACCTATTTGCAAAGTGCACGCAGGAGCACAGGAATGAGGCTGGTTGGTGTGTGCAAATATCGATACATGCAAAAGACTAAAGTTAAGGCAAGAGTAAAAAAGGAGTAAGAAAAACCAAATGGTTGCATAGAAGACTTGATGCATAGAGACTTAGAGAAAATTGGCACGTAGATGGAGACATTTTCTCAAGGGTTCAAAATTCGACAATTGAGGTTGACCATTGACTCCCAGATCCTTGGAGATAGATCAGATTGACGCACGTCATGCATCCAAGTTGGGGTGTAAGGCATGCAACCTTCTTAGGGGCATGGCAACTTGCATGAGATTGCATGAATCCGAAGTGGCACATTTCACTTGAGGAGGCCTATATAAAGAGGCGTGTTGGGCAAGGCATATGCATTGTTGGAACTTTGGAAGCACATTAAGAAGACCCAAAGGATTGAGGTCATCTTCTTCATCCAGAAGTCCAATAAGAGTAGGTGAGTGTAATAGCAAGGAGAAGCTTGAATTTGCAACTTGCAATAGAGCATAACCTGTAGCTCGTGTAATAAGAAACTGTTGTAATTTGTTTGTTGCAATCAATATACAAAAGCCTTTTGTGATTTAGATACATGTATTTGTGTGTTTATCTAGCTGCAGGGTTAGGGCTTTCCCTCGTCATAAACCTCATCCCATAGTGTCTACACCACTTCCCCTCATACAGTAATGAGGACTAGGTGTTCCATCTCACCTCTTCCAATTTTGTGAGGGGTATCTCATCTCATTTTGCTACGATGGTACTCTTCTTGCTTAATTTCAAATTCATGGAAGATGCTTTAAGCACTTCTGTTACTACTATTGTTAGCAATCAAGTGCTGTAATTTGATGTTGCTAACTTGCATAGTCGTATAACCATAGTTAAGTATGTGTGTAGAAGAGTAGCAGCTAAGTGATATTATTGTACAGATAATACCTTTACGCCATGAGAGAACATTAACATCTTCATAGGAGTCTTAATGTTGTATATGCTTGCTTTTCAAATATCTGCATTTGGGAAATATATTAGAACTTCATTGTGAGGAGAATAGGTATGTGTATTCTTCAGTTGCATTACAGGAATATTACATTGATATGACGGTATTCTTGGGCAGGTCACACAAGTTATATGAAATATGGATCATTACACCTAGCAACAGAATATCAGAATTTTATTGCTAGCCAAAAAAAT
The DNA here is from genome assembly GCA_037957365.1 of Torreya grandis. Taxonomy (NCBI): domain Eukaryota; kingdom Viridiplantae; phylum Streptophyta; class Pinopsida; order Cupressales; family Taxaceae; genus Torreya; species Torreya grandis. The sequence goes on from JARHVA010001230.1 coordinate 812,225, forward strand.
TATTTTCTTGTTACAAAGTTAGCAACATTAGTTCAAAGCAGCTGAAATTGATGTATTATACAGCTCCCTTTTGGCATAGGTTGAAATAACTCTTAAGTAATCAAAGCTGGTTTCCAGAGAAAATGATGATGACAGTTGACACAAGTTGAAGTGAAAAAAATCATCCACAATGACGATGAGAACATCAATTCAAATTTTAATGTTGTGTTTAATTTCTTACAAATGAATATAGAAGCTGAACTATAGGGATTGATGTTAAGAGTAGCTACTCAATCATCATTCTCAACATTATTCATGTACCTGTTTTCACAATGACAAGAATGGCAACTGATCTGCTAAACCTAGAATAATGTTCCCATCTACACAGTTCATGATGATATATAATAGAAAAGAAAGGATTGCCAAGCTTGAAAATGCATTCACTTGAAATATAACATCATAAATATTGCTGCAATGATTAACAATTATGATTCCGAGAAACATAAGAAAAGAGCTGATATGGAGGATTTGGAATGTGGTATAAATGTGATGGGATATGCATCTCTCGTCAGACTTGTAGGCAGTTATTCCTATAAAAACTTTAGAATATAAAACAAAATGGATAAATATATTAAATCATGTAATAAAGGATTAATTAGTAAATGATACTAATTATACAAAGGTATAAATATTAAAAAGGTGTATCCGTTGGTGGGTTGAATCCCTTCAGGATTCTATATATCTTTGTAAACCAATGGGAAAAGTACATATTGCCCTATTTGCATCAGTTGAAGAAACATTGAGTTTATTTGTTTTGTGGTGCTCATGGAACCCAGTCATGAGCCCTATACTATATTCCATTACTAGGTTGTTTGGGTATGGGTACGTCTCAAGTATGTGGGTACGTCATTTTTCAAAAACCTTGATTTGGATACGCCGAGGGTGTGTGTGTGTGTGTCTATATAAACAATGTATATTACTCATTTTTTTAGTAAAACACTTGAAAATGCATAGTGTTTGTTCATTCATTGATTCTTGTAACTTAGTTCCATTAATAAAAAAAGACACCTTTCATCTACATTTTCATGTTTTCTATGTTTTATGCATGTATGTATATATGGATATTCTTTATTGTGTTTGCATTAACTCTAACCAAGGTCAAGTTCCCATAATTTGGTGTAAACATACTCGACTTATGCTAACATTTGGATCCGTTTTTGGAACTCGGTTATCTAATTCCCAAGGAGGAATAGTGTAAGGAAATAAATAAAGGTGACAATATTGAAAAAAAAACATACAATAAAATAAGAAAGAAAAAAATAAAAGACAATGAATGTGGCAAGAACAAAGTTTACGTGGAAGAGAGAAATGTACTTGGAGTATGAAACCAATTTGTTATAGGTGAAGAAAGTAAAGAATAAATTTAAGTAGAGAGAGAAGAAAGTAGAAGATAGAAAGGAAGGAAAAGGATTGAGAGAGAATAGGGAAAGAAATATTAGAAAGAAAACAGAAAGTTGGAAAGAGAGGAGAATTTGAAAAAGTGAAATTAGAAATAAGATGCGTGAGGAGAACATGGTGCAATATAAAATCACAAAAAAAAATTCAGAAAATCCAAAACCAAAAAAGGATGAAGAAATAAGAGAAGCGCCACTAGAAACTATAGATGAGATAGAGGAAAGAGATATAAAAGTAAGTTAAGAGGAATAATCAGCGAGTAATGAGAACATAAATGGAAGGGAATGTTGAGGGGGTAGATGAGGAGGAACTCGAGAGAGTGGAAGAACAAGAGGTACACCTTTATGGCTCCCCTAAGTACTATCAGGCATGTATTAATAGAATGACGAGAATATTTAGTGCAAGCCAAAATTGTATTCACGTACTTTGGAAAAGAAGAAATATTACAATATATAAAGCCAAAGAATGGTTGTTCATTTCAACTTCTAACATGACTCTTCATATTCTTACATATGACTATCCATCTATCACTAAAAGACAAAACTCTCCTACAATTACTCTTAGGATTAATAACGTATATTGTACAATAATATTACATCCCACCCTTAATCTGCAAGGGTCATTGTGAGAACAAGCATGCCTCCGAACTTTTTAAAATTTTATTTTCCAAGCACTTTTGTCAAGATGTTTGTTGGTTGCTCCATTGTAGGACAATGTTTCAAATTTACACTACCATCTTTCACATAGTGTCAAATCAAATGAAAATTGGTATTGATATGATTGGTTCAGAGGTGAAAAATTGAATTCCTTGCCATTTGAATTGCAAATGTGTTGTCAACCATGCATGGTGTTGATGAAACCTATTCTTGCAAATCTAAAAGAACCCTTTTGAGCCACAAAATTCTTTGGTTGTCTCTAAAGCTGCCATGTATTTTGCTCATGCTAAGATAATTGTTGGCACTGGTTGCTTCTTTGACTTCCATCCAACAACTATTGTTCCTAGATTCACTAAAAAACCTAAAGTAGATATTCCATCTTCAAAATCACTAGCATAGCTAGAATTTGAGTATCCGACTAGTTTGAAGTCCCCTAGCCTTAAGTATTTGAGCCCAATATTTTGTGTTCCTTTGAGATATCGAAGGACTCTTTTGGTTACTATCCAACAACTTTCTCTAGGTTGTTCTATGAATTGAGAAAGAACAACAATGAAATAAATGTCTGGTCTAGTCGTGGTCACATAAATCAGACTAACAATGAGTTGTCTATATTAAGTACCATCTGTTTGTTTCTTTTCTCCTTTGGAATCAATGCATAGCATGTGGATCCCAAAATGTTGCACTAAAGGGAGATGACCACACCAAACTTCATATGGAGTCTTCATCTATAGGTCTGTTGATGGTGACCTGTTGTGAAGGTGTACTTTTGTTTGAGTTGCTTCTACCCAGAAGTGCAGATTTACTACCCCTTTGAAGAACAACATTGCCCAAACCCAATGTTACCAGTTCGTTTTTGGTTCTGGTGCAGGTTCGAAGAACCCAGTTCGCTGGTGCAGCAAGTTTTTTTCCTTGGGTTCATTATTGGGTTCGTCCGTACAAAAAATATATAAAAAATTAAAAAATATAGAAATTATAGCCTATTACATAGAAAATTAGTGACATTGTCATTAACCATATAGTATGCATATTGATATGAAAAATAAAATATGAAAATAATCACAAAATACCAAAAATAGTAAATACTAACCGAATGCCAAATGTCATGATAATCATTAAACATAAATGACAAATATTAAACATCAATAATTATGATATTACCCTATGGCTGTAATTAAATACATCAAACTTAAAAGTCTTAAAACATAAATGTTAACTTAAAGTCACTAATAATGACTCATAATTTTTAGTGACTCAACTATGAACCCTTAGAAGGTACAGGTGCTAGGTGTTTGTATAAATGTTTGAACTTTGTGATTTATACACTACTAATCCACATGTAATCCCTAGAGTGCCCAATTAAATCAAAGTAATTTCAGTTGATAGATTAGCTTTGAAATGCCACATCTTATATATGAAGAGTCAAGACAATGAAAGCTATCAACATCTAGCTTATGATTTCCTAATTGGATGTTGTTGATGGATGTGGATTGCATTATGTATTCCATTGCAAATTGGCCATTTGTTCTGAAAATCAGTTGACTAGCCCTGGTCAGTGTCTTCCAAATCCTCAATTAACGCTTCAAGTTAAGTTATTTTCTTTCTTTTTTAGATATTTCCTTTTAAGGGTTCATAGCCGAGCCACTAAAAATGGAAAAAAAAATGAAAAAATGTGTTTTTGACTACTGGTTCTTTGTCCCAGCGCCCATGGTTCATCCCAGAAGACCCAAGCTGCCCCTGGGTGCCCAAGGATGAACCCTAAGCGTTGGGGCAGCGAACCGAACCCCGAATCCGAACCCAGTTCAAACCTAGATGCCCAACACAGCTCAAAAGCCACGAACCGGTAACGTTGCCCAAACCATATTCATGATAGTTCCATTCATCCGCTCAACTACTCCATTATGTTGTGGAGTGTAAAGGACTGTGAGATGATGCTTGATGAGGAGAAAGAATATGGATTCCATGAAGAAAATAACAAGTGCCAAAAGATGAGGAAATTTGGGGTGATGGCAACAATGAACCTAGTATCCAACATTGTATTTGTAAGGGTTGCCGGTTGGAGAGGCCAATTAGTCATCCTATTCAATAACCAAGAAGTGATTACAATGCCATAAGGGCATTCTCAACATTAAATCTACCAAATAGTTCTAAGGTGGTACCATGGTAGCATTCTCACAAATGGTTATATTCTACCTTACTACATCTACTGACTTTCCAGTGAGAGCAGTATAATTGAATTTGTTATGCTGGTCATGCTCATTAACATGCAAGTACTAGGTTTTATTTTTCTCAGCAATATAAGAATGGTCTATGGATAAAAGTTTACAATGTCAACTTGAATCTTTGGTAGATTAGAACCACAAACCTTGTCCCCAAACAAAATAAAGATAGTGAAAATGTGATCAAAATTAGATATCCAAGTGGCATACCAGCACCTCCAAAGTTTACCAAAGGGTATAAGACAAAGGCTTCATATTGTCCTTTGTGGAAGCAATCACTTTGTCATAGCTAACCCTATTGTGAAGCCCTATATCTAATACACACATCACAACTTTCCCAACATAAACTATAACCATAAAAAAACTAGAACATGTAGTTGTTAATAAAGAGGCAATGTAAACACAAATTTCATAATTATGATTGTATACTGAAGTTGCTCGCAAGGGCATGCTCTAAATAGGGCATTGAATATTCACTCCATTATCACAACGTCCGCATTTCCAATGCTTGGTAAAAACTCTTGCAATGCCTTTTTTACCCCTGAAATCAACACCGTATACTTATTTGATTCATGGTATTTGCACTCTAAAATTTGAAGTTGTTGAAATTCCTAGGTTGTGTCCAGTGGGAGTTTTCAATAGACATCCTAAAAAATATTGATGGTGGTGGATGCATAACAAAAATTAGTGCCAATGTTGGAAATGGGGATTTCCTTTCCACCTTTCCCATGAGTTGCAATACCACCCCTTCATCAGTCACATTGTTCAAAATCTCTCAATGGTCATCTTTCACAAAAAAATTGAATCTGCATGTTGCTTTGTCAAAACCACTCTTCAAGAGTCCAAGGAACTCTTGTTTTAAGCATTTTGATTTGAATAAATACAATTGTGAATCCGAACATTAGATGTGTTTATTTATTTTGAATATTTTACTCCATACATGAATTAAATAGTGTTTAAAAAGATCGATTGAGCATTTGATTATGATCGTATCTTGGCTGGATACTTCTAATATCCTGTGGGTTTGTTTTTTGCAAGGAATGTGTGAAAGAGCTTCTTGAGGAATTGATTTTAAGTTGCAACCAAAAAGTAGCTTGCTGATATTGGATGAGAGCTCATTCAGGAGCAAATATGGTGAATCCTATCAATGTGGTGAAATAATCAATATTTAGTTCGATTAAGATATTTTGTTAATAACAATAGGGTAAGAAGGTGGTACTTTCACTGGTTTACTTAGTATAACAAATTTGGTTAAGCTAGTGCCTTGGTTGAAAGTAACTCAACACTCATTGCCAGAGGTTGACAATAGAATAATGCCTTGGCCACTAGGGGTCTTAATCTAGGAAATTTAAGTTGTGCTGATTCGACCAAGCCTTTAGATTAGTAAAGGATTTTATTAAAAGAAGCATAGAGCTTCGAGGAAATGAAGTTGAGATCATTTTGTTTTAGTGGCTCAATATAATTTTGGTTGATAGCTATATATATATATATATATATATCAAGTTGTAAGTGAAATGAAAATAATTTCTATTAAAATCAAAAGTTGCAATTGAGTAAAAGATAAGTTCATTACGGATAATGACAGAGCAACTCCTAGCTTGCAGTGGTAGTAAAGTAGCTATTTTTAGTAAAGTTATAATTACAACAAGTTAGTAGAGTTGAAGTTGTTAAGCACAATTATTGAATGGAGATATTCCTTCTGTAAGTGGAGTGAATGGTAATAATAAATAGTATAGCTATTTTTAGTAAATGTCTTGTGAGACAACAAAGATGTGAGAGATGAGGATAGTAGTGGGGGTAAATGCATAAATAAAGTGGCACTTAAAGGAGGCAGCGGGGAGCAAGACTAGAAAAAGAGAAATTAATCTATTTGGATGATATACAATAAGAATAATTGATGTCAGGGAAGTCAGTTGATTCTCGCAGCAAGAGAATGCTTGGTGCCTATTCACAAGTTCACCACCCCATAAACCTTCCCAGTTGACGAATTAGTGAAGGAATATTTGTGAGTATTCAGATCATTGACCTTAACCGTTGAAATGTAAGTGTACTTAGATGTTTGACAGGCACAATAAAAATTGATCTTGTTCATAATTATGTCATGCATGGTTAAAATCTTAATGTCAAGTGATAAGAGATTTGGGCTTATTAATGTACCTACAGTATGCTTCCACGTGACATACGGTTGACAAATATCCACTTTCAAAAATTGATGACAGATGCTCATACATAGGAACTGTAGGAAAATACAACCTTTATTTAAATGAAGCAGTATTAAGACAATTATCCATTCATCTTCACTATTATGTTGATTCTCCTCAATACTGGGCTTTGCAATTAGTGAACTTTCGTTATTGGAGACCTATCGCTGTTTCACAGATTTGAATCTACAAAGATTTTTCTAGAAACGATGAAATCGCCAACAAAGCACTCCCAAGACCAATTCGGTGATTCCCCTCCTCGCAACCTTGCCGAAATGGCAAACTAGCAAATAAGAGGGAACTTATCATGAAATGCAATATTTTCTAACTAACATGAGACTCTTAATGAAATGGAAAGAAGAGCTAACTAAGGAAAGAGTAGCTTTGTCAAACTGTGTTAGGAATGTGCATGGATAAGTTGTACCTTGTGTGCTATTACAGGTAAACATTAGTATGTTGTCGTGCTAATCTAGTAGGTCTAGTGATTAAAGAGTTAGGAACTCTTTAATAAGATAAGAGGATTTTAAAGCATTCAGCCCACAATAAATATTACACATGGTTGGTCTCTTTAATCGTGCTAGTATCTGGGGGAAAACTATGCCTTACTATATATGAAAACTACCTCCTTAATACAAGCAAAAATGTTATATCACACAATGATGATAGGAGAGTAGAAAATTCCCATATGTAATGATGGAGCCTTTACAAGTTACTATAGTTGTTTAACCACTCCTTGCGATTGACATAGACTAAGGTCAAAATATATATATAAAATAGATGCAGTACATGGTTGTCCAATTGGATAAGTTCACCTAAAAACGGTGTTGAGGTATGGCTTGTAGAATGGTTCTTAGAAGAAATTATTGAAGTAACAATATTAGTGTTACCTCGTAGAGGTAGTATGATTACTTATTGTTCTTTATAATGGTCATAGAATAGTGGCAAAGCTATGTTGAGATCCCTTAAGAGTAAGATGTAATATGTCAACTTGGAAATATAAATTGGATATGAAAATGTGAATATAGCCCTAGGGGCAGTTTTAATATGCTCAAGATGTAAAGAATAAGCTCAAGGGAAAGCTAGAGTTGATGTGTTGATGAGTACAAAAACTACCCTGGTGAGGTGTGATGTAAATGATTTACATTTTCGAAGTATTAATAAATGTATTAAATATTCCAGAATGGAAGGTGCGTTTTCCCTTGGGGGTTTCCCCACCTAAAACCAAAAACTATGGTTCCCTTGTCATGTGTTTGCCTCATATGAATGAATGATGCATGTGGACCTTTGTAATTTTGTTGCATGAAATGAATACTCTCAAGAAATGTTTGGAAACAGTACTTTAAAATACAGTCCAATTAAATCATTAATGTTGGAATGCGTGCTTGATTATTGTAATAATAATTAATTAAATCAAGAGTATGCAAACTAGAAGCAAGAGGTTAACTCATTAAGTAAAGCATTATGATATCATGCATGAATATAAATTGTCACTCTATGATAGGAGATTAGAGTGCATACAGAAGAATATGATAAGAGCTTTGAAAACTTGCTTTAACAACTCTTCTTGTACTAGTTATAATGTGTGATGCATGATTGGACTTTCAAAGTTACGAACACCATATACACTAATATTGATAAATATGGGATAATGTTATTAAATTGATAAATTGGCATGAATGAAAAGTAAAACAGAGAACAAGGAAACTACTATGTTAATGTATAACTTCTTATGTGACTTATATTCTATCAAGTGTTAATCTAATAGAGGAACCTAGTTGTAGTTGAATACTTAACCTCTTGGAAAGACATAATGCAGATGGATGATGAAGGTTCATAACTTCATAGCCCTTATGTGGGTTATATAAAGAGAGAGAAATAAAGTTTGACATTTGGTTTCTAGTGAAGTGCAATTATACACTTCATGAAATATGTTAATGTAGGATATAGCTGTTGGCACACGTAAGGGAAATCTTGGAAACATTTGAAATAATTAGTGAAAGATTTGACGTTGCTTAGGCATGTTCATATCTTCATGTACCCATTGAGTTATGTATGACATTGTGGTAGGCACCTATCTAAGGATAGATTAGTTGTCATCAACACAGCAAACGAACTGTTAAGATCCCTAACACAATTGGAAAATGTTTAGAATGCCTAAATGCACAAAGATGACATAAGTAGTAGTTTGAGAGGTAGATTTTGAAGGAAACAACAAGGCATAAACCTTAGTAATGATCAACATGCATGAATATTAATGATTCAGAGATGTTAACATCATGTGCCATAGATCCAATCCAACTAGTAGATAGTTGAAGGCCTTTTCCATTGTTGTGCAAGATATTTGTTGTTTATATCTCTTAAGGTATCACAGAGGATTCTTCACCCTTAAAAGAACTAGAAGTCTAACTGAGAATTTGTATGCCTTAGATAAACATGAAAGCTCAGAAATTGACTATCCATGAGAGGCCCATTTTTTACCCTGTTATTTCCCTATTTTGACTGCACTTGTCTACTAAATGAACCTTCTTTCAGTTCTATTTTTGACATGTGCAGCCAAGACCATCTCACTTTATACATATATTCAGATAGTGATTCGTTATTGGATTATGGTGGTTATTTTATATGCAGCCATAATCATATTTTAAAGTCACTTTGATTTATTATGTGTGATTTATATCTTGATGCTTGTTTGATATGGGATATGCAGTTGTTCATGTGATAAACGCATTGGTTTACAATGATTACTTGTGACATTATCAAGATAGGTTAATATGATTGGATATCTATACATTATTACTCATGCTTATAACAGTGATATTTGTACCCAGCGATGGGGCACCAGTGAGGTTTTTGACTGCTTATGGAAGTATTATTGATATAGATGGATGTACCTTCTTGTTGATTGTGTGATGTACATAAGTGTAGAATTATCATGTTTATTTACTTCATATCCACATGTGGCTTGGACCTATTGAAGGGTGAAATGAGTGTGTAGGCTAGAAATACGGCCAAGAGAATGAAAGGGATACAAAAGGCTCCAATAAATCATGTTTCCACCCATACACATTTCATTGGTTGCTTAGACACCTAGATTTATCTTATAGACCTTGGAAAATGTTTCGATTATATTGTGTACCTTGCCACCTTCACCTTGTGATTAGTTAGGATGCCTCAACTTGGTAAACACTTGAAAGGCCTTTCCTTAAATTGTCATGTGAACCCTTGTGCTAAGTGAGAAAAGTGGTAGGACCCAAGCACATGGATAAGGACTCCTTCCTTTATATTTTTAGTAAATTTGGATTTCACTTGTGCACCCATTTTAAGGAAGTGTGTTGGCCAAGTATTTCCTTCTTAGCATGTGATTTGGTGGTGGATCCCTATAGGGTATGCTTAAGAGTGTTTTGTAGGCCAAAATAAGCCAATTTCATACATAGAACCTTCTAGAGAATGCCTAGAAGATGCTTGAGGTTTAGGAAGAGGAAAGGAAATCGAAATGAGGGGACACCAGTCACCCTCTCATTGGGCAAAGGCTATAGGTTTTCCTATTTAAAGACAATTATGAAAAGACATTTTTCCATTTTGGGAGAAAAGAACCTAGGAGCTAGAGGTGCAAGTTAAAGCAAATGGAGGACATAAGGTAGGCCTTTGAACCATGAGACTTTAGTATGCCATTTTGTATTTTACTATGGATTTATGATCGATTTTTCTCCTTGATTTCATTAATTTTGATGCCTCTTTAGACAATTTATTTTGCAGGGTTTCATCTTATTGTTGATATGTTTAAAAAGGTTTTTGTGAGTTTTATATGGCTTGTGAAGCCTTGATTTGTGGGTTTTTATATGGCTTGTGAGGCCTTGATTTGTCCACATGGAGTGGAGGGTGTAGGGTATGGACAAATAAAGAGTTTGGCACTTGTGTGACAAGCTGCGTGCTGACTCCTATTGTTTATTTAGGCTAGGAGCTTACAGCTTGTGTAAAAAGATGCTTGTTGGCTCCTCCATAAAAAGTGTGGATATGAATATTTGGAGAAATTGGCGACATTAACGTCATTATTTGGTTGCGTTCATCTCTCCTCTAACGTGGGTAACCCTAGGGGTTACCATAGTGATCAAATTGGATTACACTGTTGTTTTTTATGTTTTGTGTCATATGAAACTCTACCCCATGTGGGTAACCCTAGGGGTTATCATAGTGATAATTTTAGATTATCCATTTTGCTTTTGATGTTTTTTGGCATATGAAACTCTCCTACTACCATTCAACATGCAGTCCTAGATTTGGTTGTGCCATTATTAGAAAACCTCTAAATTGGGCTCTAAAATTATCCTATCATGCCTAAACTTGCAGGTGGCTTGTTATGATTTATTGAACCTCTTCGGCTTGGGGGTTGACTGGGGTTAATTATCTTGTGATGTCATATGGTTAGGAGGTGAGCTCCCCTTTGTTATTTTGGCTAGCTAAAGCTTTACATGTGTATACCCGATTCTTGGAGAAGCTCTAATTTTGGAAAAGTTGGGACTTGAAGTGTGTTTTACCTTTTTATTAACTTGATTTTACCTTGTTGATTAGTGTTAAGATGGCCAAGGGCTAAATGTTGATTTGTGTAATGTCATTGATTAAAGTTATGAACATGCATACTGGATTTGACTCCTAGACGAGAGGTAAAAAATTTAGTGTGCCATCAACTTTATTATTGATGTGGGAAAAAGATTTGTCCGAATTATGACTGTTGTGATGCTTTTTAGATTTCATGGAATTTTGTTTCTATCTTCCATATCAAGTTTTCTGATATTTGAGCAAGTGTTGGTGAATTTGGTTATTGACAGAAGCATATGTGTATATGTTAATGTATGTTAACCTGAATTTCAAAAGGAACGTAGTTTACTTTAAGAATAAATATGTGAATGGCTATCATTATTGTTTCCAAGATTAGTTTGAATTTTGGTATTCGAGAATGTTTTATCACATTTTTATGAATGCTTCATTCTAGCATACCTGGTAGAACACTATATTTTTCCATTCTGTGATTCACCTGTTTTTAATTAGTTTCGTGTAGTTTTGCTTCAGTTTGAGCTCAGACCTCCACTTTTTCTGAAATTCAGCGACCTGTATATGTTTAGGCCACCACTTTTTTTACATTCAACAGCCTGCATGTGTTCAGGTCGCCATTTCTCCTAAAAACTCTCTGATTGAGTTCTGGGTATTCTGTTTTCAGCAATTTGCTCTGTTTTGGAATCTTCTGCCTCTGTCTGAGACTCCCTCTAGACTTTCTCCTTAGATATGCTTTCACTCGGTTGTTAAACTTGAATTGATGGGCATTGTATCTTTGGCATAGAACCCAGCCCAAAGCTTTAAACTAAAATAGCTCATAAGCATCTCTTTTGTTTTGTCTTTATATTTGATAGAGCAGTAGTTATTCAAAAATAAATAAGAATGGAATAGAGAAAAGCATAAACATAATTATATACTTCCAGTGTTCAAACGAGGTTCCTTTCTCTTCAAACTACATAGATTAAGTGCACTGAAAACATCATAACTTAGTGTGCAAAATTGTACATTGTCATTTGACTGTTAGTTTGCATTACTCTTCACTAGCAATTCTCAACAATAAAACTCATTTTAAGACTTATGTTGAGAGAAAGCAATATTGCTTAATAAACATACTTTTCCTTTCAGTTGATTCTCAGCTTGTTTCTAGAATAATTATTTCATATCAAACCCGACGAGCACATTCAACTTTTAGTTAGCATGATCAGACCAATTTTATAACTTAAAATCTCATTCTAAAAATTCATTGTAGTAGTTGTTTCATATCCCTTCGCTCGACTGGAGAAGCATTCAGATGATAGCTCTTGTTCATGTTGGATCCTTAGTGATCAAGATGGTTTCATAGATGTTGCAATAACATAACAAACTTTCACTTCAGTCACTCTGAATGTAAGAAGCCTTTGTCTTTCTAAAGGGCTCCCCATGTTGCTGGGAGGGAGGCTAGTTCTACCACTCATAGCTATCTGGGCCTAATTTCTATCGCATGGGTGTGTACACCCAAATAGATCGGAATTATGCCTAGTAGCCTTGTGAACCTTTGAACTATTGAGGACCTTGTGAGATTGCGAATGATTACAAACCTAGGAAGCTAGTAGATAGACCTCATACTTTGTCATGGGACTCACTCTCCTTTATCTAGTATTGTGTGTTCTTAATTTCCTTGATCAAAGCACCCTTAGCATTTTTGATAACCTGATGACTTGAATGGGTGTGTGGTCATAAAGCACATAGGTGAATTGTTGTTAGACCTTCTGCCCTAGGGGTTATGTGAGTTGAGTAGACTCTTGCTAACTTGATTGGACTTTGACCCTAATGACTCAAGGATTGTACCCATGCACTTTTTGTCCTTCTAGCACCCTTGACTTACGTGTTGTGTATTCTTGACCCTAGTAACTTGAATCAAAAACAATTCTTTATTTTTACCTTGTTTTGTGAATGAATATTTTGAAGGAAACAAGGTAAAAACCTTTGTAATGAATAACATGCATGTATATTAATGACTCAGATATATTAACATCATGTGTCATAGATCCAACCCATCTAGTAGATAATTGAAGCCTTGTTTCATTGTTGTGCAAGATATTTGTTTAGGTCTCATAGAGAATTCTTCAGCCTTGGATGAACTAGAAGTCTGACTGAGCATTTGAATGCCTTAGATAAACACGAAAGCTCAAGAATTGACAAAGTATTCGGCCCATGGTGTACGAAAACCCTCTTGATCGACTTTAAAACATTCCTTAAATTCTTCCAACCCAAGTGTTCTAGGCAGAGATTCACCATTAGAAAAAGCACGGCCATGAAGAATCTCCAAATCGGTGAAGAAGACCCATGTAGGTGGAAATTCTCTGACTGTCGTGCCATTTTGAAGACAAATTTCCAAACCGGTGATTGAGGTCTTATGTTAACCTTTAGGTTGTCCAACTAGATTTTAATTGCTATTTGACCTTGAAGTATTCGAGATGAAGCTCGTTTGGCAATCTACGTTGTTTTATATCTTGTTATTGCCAAGACCAGAAAGATTGTTATCTCCTATGTTATGTTCCATTTAAACATAGAGAAGGAAACCTGCTATACTTGAATGAATTACGAAAGAAAACAAACGAGATTCTATATTTAGCAAAAAAATAATGTAAATTTGGCTATAGAAAGTTGATTGTTACATGCTCCATTGTTACAATCATGGCCTAACCCCCATCAAAAACTATAGGCTTCATGGTATGGTTTACTTTTGAAGTTGTGGTCTAGCCCACTCCAACGGCTATGCACTTGGTTGGTTGCATGGTCAACAAGAATCATCGAATGCCTTCCTCAAATCTTCATCAAATAATTTTGAATCACTTTTTTGGGCCTCCCAGAATCTTCCTATTTCCAAAATAAAATTCAATTTTTAACCATAAAGGAGCTCTTACTGCATTCCTTAAACATTTGTCAAGCCACATCTCTAGTCCTACAATGATTATTTTCCTCACCTCTCAATGAGGCATCCACTTGCCAGCACACACCCTAAGAAACAATCCAGAGCGCTGAGGGAAAGCCCATAGAAGCATATGCTGCTTAGGCCAAAACATTTCCCAAAAAGATAAGAGAATAACTAGCAAAAGGGGTAATCTTACATAATTATTCAATCACTCCCAACCATGTTGTAATATATGTATGCATCATAAAAGCATTCGTCAATCGTTGTAACCATCACAAGATCATTACCATAATAAGTAATAAATTGAATCAACTTGACCTAAAATCACTTCACCAAGGATATATGGACCTCCAAAGTATTGTATTTCCATTGTTTCATTTGCAAGGTGGACATAGAACTATTACCCATTCTTGTATCTCATCATTCAATGCCTTATGCCTTCCAATGTGAATACCATGATTGCCTTCTAAGTCCCAATTTGGGCATGCCAAACCCCATCCCAACAGACCCTTACTAATAAGATTTTCCACCTTATTTGATTGACATTTAAGATGGAAATATTCAACTGTGGTAACAAAATTACATATAAGTTTAATATCCCGACCAATGTTTAAATATTGCAATGATTCTCATCTTCCTTATACACAATAGACCAAAGTATTTTGGAGTCCATTCCCACAATCATATATTTATAACCTACTTTCCTAGCATATTTATGGTCCTATTTGATGCATCAAAAACTAGAAACTAGTATCAATAACAAACTGAAACTGAAACTCTTTTGTGGTCTCTAAGTATTTCCCCCAACTCTTGGTTACCTGGGTTGCAAGTATCAGGTAGCAAACTACAGATTTTCAAACTAAAGCAAGCATAAAAAATTTCGTTATAACAAACATGTTGGGAAACTATTAGATGGTTGAAGCATGATAAAATTGTAGAACGAATCTCTAGCGCAAAAAACTAAGAAAACAATAAAAACCAGTTGTGTTGAAAAAAGGGGAAATATTATTGTTTCATAAAATTGTTATCCTAAATTATAATATGCACAAAATATCCTGCCTTTCGAACATAGCTTTGGTAAAATTGATGCAAAAATTTCTAGAATGCATACTCTATGCAATACAATACTTTGGAGGACCATATCTCCTTGGTGAAGCAGTTATATGGATAAATACGTATTGCATCTTTACTGTAAACATATAAATTTACTCACTTCATTCATCGTCACTAATATTACTGTTAGTCGAAACTAAATCTTTTCTAATTCCATCATAATATCACCCCTTCTAGTCAATTATCTAACATCCCCCTTCATTCTTCTTCATCCATTGACCTTATCCCTACCCCACAAATCAGTTAATTCACCTAATTCCCTATTATCCATTAATTAATCCCACTTGTCCATTATATTGGAATTTTAAATTCCAATCCCACCTACCCTAGCCCCTAATCATGCATCTAATCACCTCATCCAACCACCTACTAATCTTGCTTAGCCCCTAATAGATTCTAGAATTCTCCAATTCTAGAATCCTCTTCTATTCTCTCCATCCTTTTTAGAAGCCTCTAAATCTAGAAGCTTCCAAGGAATTTTTATTTCCTTTTTAATCCTCCCTCCATTGCCTATTTAAACACCTCCACTCCATTTGGAATCCAATGAAGCTATCCATGCAATCCAAGTCTCTTGACCAAGCCAACATCAAGCTAAAATTCTAAGTCTACTTGTAAGCAATCCATAATTATTTAGTCTTTTTATTGTTTTGATCTTGATTTAGAGCACTTAGCTTTTAGGATGTAATGCTGGCATGAATGTTTTATTTGTCTTTGCATTGTTATTCTAATTGGCTCTAAATTTTAATGGTAGATTGTAGATTTGGGTGTTTTTTATATAAATTGCATATCTAAATCTATTTTCCCAAATTTATCATCCTACATTTACCACTGTTTGCTATTGGACTTTCACATACTCCATTGCTAGTCATCTAGGACATCTATCGTTACATTGCTGGTTCTATCTTAATAATATTGCAGATCTAATCACTTATTGCAGGCCTAATGGTTTATTTTGCAGCCCTGTCATTGTCATCATAGCTATTTATTGTTTGCTAAGATCCAAACAATAATTGTATCACTACTGATTTGCCGCAGGTTGCCATTGTGTTAGGAACTGCTTAATTGCCAGATCATTAAAAAGAAAAGTGCTTGATTTTATTTCAGTTTTCTGATTAGCATAGCTTTCATTTACTGAAATCAAGTGGCAGGCACAGCACAAGTCTAAGCAGAATCTTTAACAAGAACGGCCTATTGTGCTATTCTATGCAGTCTTGATATATCTTTCTAGCCCCCTTGATCCTTGGACGTCACAACCAAGGCTCTCAAGGTCTCTCTTCTTTAACCATTGGTCTTTTGCCTTGATTGGTCATATCTAATCTTAATCCTATTTCTAGCCCAGAGAATCCTCGGCTTGTCCATCCAATCCTTGCTTAAATCAATCACTTCGCTCCTACCTTGCAAGCCACCTGTGTTTTAGTCCTTAGGTCTATTCTTGGGCCATTGTGTAGTTTCACTTGAGTAGTGTTCATCATGTTTTAGTCAACTAGAAACAGCTAAACTCTTCCTTACATGATTTAACAAATAAAAACCAAAACATATTATAAAGTTTAAAATCGACATCAACATTCAACATGGTGGAACTTGTAAATAGGATCAACCTCAGCAACTCTAGTCATAAGTAAAGGATAAGTGGTATAAGCTGCCTTGTGTTAGCCTCTGCTTGCCAATCCCATCTTTTTGGCTGAAGATTGGTGTTAGAAATAGCCATTTCAAGTTCTCAGTTATATAAATGAAACTTGCATTTTTGGAGCTTTGTTTACATTTGCAAAATTTTTGAAAACGTTTTGCAGATTCATTCATAAGAAATAAATGATTCCATGTGATTTAAAGATCTAATTTTAGAGGCTCTTGTAGCCTCGAACATAAGTACAGGAACATGGGACTAACCAAACCAGTTGCAGATGAGGATATCTAGAATAATACTGTCCCACCAACATTCGTTGAAATTAGGCAGCATATGATTGAAAGTAACCTGAAAACATTCCAATACAATGTTACATCATATATCTGTGGTTTCAAACACAGATGATAAATCTCTTGCTATTATCCATATATAAAGTAGAAGTTCAGATATAATTTATGTCTGCTCACTTAGTTGCTTCTATTACTCACAATGTTTTCATAGTTGTTTGTATGGGCATCCACCATCCAATCATTTATATAAGTAAAAAGTAAAAATTGCAATGCAAGAAAGTAATTGCCACTAATTATCAGAAAACAATGTGTTTCAACAAAGAAATTTCTGTTTGTATACCTCCATCATCTCAAAGCCTATAGAGAGTAACCACAGAAGTGGTTGGTTGCGGATCATTATAGCTTTTCCCCACCATCCAAGAACATGAGCTATAACAAACTCATCAAACAGAGTTTCCTGAAGACAGTAAAATACTATTAGCAGTGGGCTACCAAGAAGCTTCTTTGGGATTCTGAATTGGAAGGTTAAATGACTGTAAAAGAGCAGCAGTGAACATCAAATACATATTATGGAAATCAGTTGAGGAAGTGACGTAAGACATCATACATAAACATTATTAAACCTGCTCTTTGGGTTCTCTGGCGTGTAAATACGACAATCTGCGCCATATGACCTTTCTGGGAGTTCTACATTCAATAGAAACATATGTGAGAAGTCTGCACAAATTCCAAACTCTGGGGGAACAAAAAAAAAAAAAACTTTTTTTTCCTCAAAAAATGTATCAAATCAAAGAACTGAATGAGATCAGGATCAATCGTGACAAAATTTTGATTATCTTACAGCAGTATGTTGATAATACATAAAAATATAAAACAGGGTACTACAAGATTAGCACAATACCAACACCCAAATCAGGATGAACAAACTTCATAAATTGTCGAGCATCATCACGATTCTGAAAAATCAAACAAGACATCATTACTGAAATTGAACAAAGGTGTTACGTGAATTATGAAGTTTCAAGAACTTTACAGAGGTAGTTTAAAATTTTCAATTCATGAGAGAAGATTCCAATTTGGATAATATTTGAAGCATCCACAAATAGCAATCACAACATAAACTGGATTCACCAACATATCATAAGAAATATATATTTTCATGTACAGAAATCAGTAACAGAGAACATATATCATATCCAAACACAGAATTCACCTCCTATAAATGGCATTCTGACATACCAACGTGCAGATGAAATTCATTGTGCCATCACACGAAAAACCATAGAAAAATGAAATATGAATACAAACAATGGCAAGCTATAGATATTTACTTCTGCATCAAAATATTGGAAATATCGAGTATAATCTAAAGCCTGACGATCAGAATGGAAACTACTATTAAATAGCAGACTTTTAAATGGACCATTAGCACTATAATGTGCTTAGCCTATAATTGCTGGCAAATTCAAAATATGTAAAGATGTAGATGCTTAAATCTATTTAAAATCCTTGAAAAGAAAAAATCATATACAACACATGAACAAATCATTTAATATGCACACAATATAAATAGTAAATACTTATCTACAATGATGAACACTGCACACAGATAGAAACAATACAAAAGCTTTCATTATATGTGAAACGAATGTATACAGTCTTCACCATATGCAAGCTTGAGTAACAACTGGAGATCTCCAAAAGTACATATGCGATAAAGTCATCACAGTACAACGTTTGGCCTTAATGATTCATTTCTAACCATACCATAACAAATATAACATGACTATATTCGGTTAACTGAGGGTAAATATTATCAGTTATAAGAAGATACACAAAAATCCTGATCCAGGCAAAAACTTATGTCTATTTCAGACAGCCACTATGATAGATAACTTCAACTAATCAGTTGGAGCATATATCACTCTAAATACACAGCTCAGTTTCATTTTCAGCGTCACCAATCAAGACAATACTATCTAAAGACCTATGGTCCTGACTCCTAAACCTATCTTGAGGATATGTTCAACCTGTACATTTTCACCAAAATGAGGATTTATGACTAGACAAAACCATCAGCATTGAAATATCAATTGGACAAGCTTGCAATCCTCAGCCTACAAGGCATTCTTTAAGGAGTGAACCAATCTGGAAAAGAGGGCTGCAACGTGGATTTACGATCACAGAGAATAATCTTAGCAAAGAAGTTACGGACAACTAGAGGACTTTCAAGAGGCCCCCAAGGGCTAGGATTAAAATTAAGGAAACAGGACTCATTGTTCTGAAGGAGTCGTTACTTTGTAACGGGACTGTATGATAAATCCTATCATTTTGCAGCAATTAAAAATCTGTAATATATCATTATGGAGGTAATCCTTCTACAAGATCATGAAATCTTAAACCAAGACATTCAAACTAAGACACTAAAATTAAACAGTTGTAGAGGATTCTTCTCTTTGGCTTCTTTAAAGGGCCTGCAACTTTGGTGTTCCGTTCAGGTTGAATCTGCAAACGATGAATCCTCTGTTTGATTCCTATTTTACAAGCAAAAAGAGTCCCCTCCGCCTTTCCTTTGTCTACCTTGGACTGCTCCTCTCCTTCACTTGAGTTTGGATGGGCAGGTCATATTTTCCCTTTGCGTTGTCCTCTAGGTCGCGTTTTCCCTCTGCAGGTCATGTTTTCCCTTGGGTAGTGTTGACATCTCCATTGCTTCCTGAAACTGTAATGGCGCTTTATGGTCTGATCTGTAAACTAGATGGAGATTCCACTCTAAGTCTCATCAACACGGATCCTATTCTCCCAGATTAACAATAATTGGATATGTGATTATTCTAGGTTATTAACCTTGCAAAGACAGAGAAAAACAAGCGCTGAAAGTGAAATGTACAGCCTACTGCACATAAACAAGAAGCATATGAATGAGCAAAGCACAAAAAAAAATACAAGATTTATCTTGGAGAAACCAAATGTGGGAAAAACTCCAATGGGTGAGGCAAATCGCATTCCCCTTCCACTATGTAATGCAAGAGTATACAAGGTACTGCCAAGTTGGCCTATATGGATAGAACATTCAATACCAACCTATCCAAAACTCATATACAAACTATGCTCTGCACTTATTAGACACTTCTCTGCACTTCCACATGACTGAATCAATCATTTATAGGTAGGAAACAATGAGATCACCAGAACAAAGACTCAAACTTGTTACAAACAATGTGAATCCAGCTTCCATCTCGTTGTGTTTTTTTATGTTTACTGCCTTCCCCAAACCTGTATTAATGCTCTCTCATCCTTAGAATTTGCCAAGAAATTGAACTAAACAACTAAAGTGAAGCCAAATGTTCAAAACCATTCAAATTCACATGGCTCTGAAGGTCAACAATTGAGCTCCGGAATTCAACAATCCCAACTCCAGAGGTCAACAGTCAGCTATTGAGACCAACTCTGGCACCAGAGTCCTTGACTTCTGGAGGCCATATCTTTTGTATACAACCTCGAAATTGAGTGCCATTTTTTTTTAACTTGTCTAAATTTTCAAAAGGAATTCAAATATGTAATACTTTTGACACCAACAAAATGATGTTTCCCCCAAACAACAGAGACTACTTCTTAATTTTCAAGAGCTTACAATTTGTTGACTCATCACCATGAAGATGTCTGGATCACCCTCATACTAATTTTCCAAAGAAGCATATCTGGTCTAATATTTTCAGTGTATGAAATGTCTTACAAAAGTGTCTGAAGAACATGAGTTACATCTAATTGGGCATAGTGGAAACCTCTATTACACATGATTGGTAAATTAGGAACCAAATTTGGATCATACCTCCCCAATTTGAGGCTTTTAAGTCCATAAAAGCTTTACGAATCCTATGAGGAAATTTCTTCCCCACATCTCTGGTATACCATTTGGCCTTTATGGGTAGCTGACCCCTTAACCCAACCAACGAATGTTCTTGCACTCATCTTCACGTTGTCATTTCCTTCTACAAAACAACCTCCTCCTCCAATGCCAACTGAGTATCCAGAGCAAGGTCCTCAATGGAAGGTAGCAACTATAGTATATATAACCGTAACTGGTGAGTACTTGTCGTGGAGATTTTTTTTTAACTGGAGAGTAACCGACGGGTGGGGTCGAATAACTAACAAAGGAAAAATTTGTTTGCTGAATTTTTGGGAAGTGTTTGCTGAATTTATTGGCTCCAATTCGTTGTTGAACGCTCCAAATATTGTGTGAATGCAATGAGGGGGGTCTGCTGAAATTTATGGGACAAATTTTAGCATTTTTATAGCATTTTACAGGCTCCCAACAAGTACCCCAAGAGTACCTACTGGGTACTCACAAATAACAAGTACTCTACCAGTTTTCATCGGGAGACCTAACAGGGCCAAAAAAACCGTGGTTTTGAGCAGTAGTCAACCACCTAATCTTTTTTCCTGCGAGTGTTCAACTGACCAGCGAATAACTTGTGGTTATGTAATCTATGGACTAGCAACAACCCTTCATCTTCATTTTCTAACATAGAAGGCTCAAAAAGATGTAAGTTCTCAACATTGACAACTGAATAGATCTTCATATAAAGAGGCAAATCAAGTCTAAAAGCATTCTTGCCCACTTGTTCCATATTTCAAATGGACCATCCCTAAGAGGCTTAAGCTTCTTAGACTTTACCTTGGAGCCTTTCTCTACTCAATTACAACCATACCTTGTCACCAACAAGGAAACTATGCTCAATCCTTTGCTAATCATGTCTTGCTTTGTACTTAGCTTGAGACTCCTTCAACCTCTCTTGCACTTGGAAGTGAACTAGCTAAATCTTTTCAATGAATTTATCAGCTTTGTGGACATCAGGGTCCACTTTCCCATTGTCTTTGCATGGCTGTCTCAAAACAATATTAAATGCACATGGAGGTAAGTAGTCAAAACAAGTTTCAAAAGGAGATTTACTAGTAGAAAAATGCACAACCCTACTGTAGGAATGCTTAATATACACCAAATTTGCATCCCAAATCTTAGGATGCTTCCTATTATACACTCTCAAAAGTTGTATCGATGTTCTGTTCACAACCTCTATTTGCCCATTGGTTTGTGGGTGAAAAGTGGTAGACCGTTCAATTTAGTATCCGTCTTCTCCCACAATGTGGCCCAAAACTTCGTAAGAAACCTTGAGTTCTGATTTGAAACAATAGAACTAGGCAAACCAAAGTGAACCCACAAATTAGCAAAAAAATAATTCAACTGCATCACTATCTTTGAAGGTCTTCTTATGAGGAACAAGAATACAAATCTTACTAAACCAATGACAAACACAAAGAGATAGTCAATACCCTTCCTTGACATAGGCAACCTGCCTACAAAATCCATGGAAATGCTTTCCCATGGCCTAGAAGGACCCAGTAGTGGCATATATAAACCCAACTTCTTGTTACTAGGCGTGCTTGTACTAAACAATACACATCCTCATATGAACTTGACAACATCTATTTGCATATTAGGCCAATAAACATACCTTTACAAATGTGCAACAATCTTTGTAACAACAAAATGTCCTGCAACTTTTGAAGTATGTGCCTCCCTCATTAGTTGAACTCTTTTCTCCTTGGGCATACAAAGCTTACCCAACTTGTAGAGCAATCCATCTTGAAGGTAATAATCCTCCTTGGGCTCAAAACCTGCACCTTGGGACTTCGTTGCTTGAAGAAATAGCTCCCCAAAATCTACATCATACTCATATCCCTCTACATAATATTCATACATAAAAGGCTCAAGAAGAGTTATGGTGCCCATGGCTAAAAGCAAAGGAGGTCTAAACAACATATCAACTAATAGCTCCCCAAAATCTACGTCATACTCATATCCCTCTACATAATATTTATACATAAAAGGCTCAAGAAGAGTTATGGTGCCCATGGCTAAAAGCAAAGGAGATTTAAACAACATATCAACTAGTTTGTTAGTCCCATCTTTCTTATATTTGATAACGAAATGAAATTGTTGCAAAAAACCCATTCACTTATAGTGACTAGTTTGCTAAACTTTAGTTTGAGCCTGCAAATATTGAAGAGGTTGATGATCCATATCGATAATAGTTTCCATACCCATGAGATAGTGCTTCCATTTCTTGACCGCTTGAACAAGAGTATAGAATTCTTTGTCATATATACAATAACTCAATATTGCACCATTAAATAGCTCAGAATGGTAGCATACTGGCTTACCATAGCATAGTGACTAGCATTTGTTTCCACCACAAAGGACAACTACAAGTTAGGCAAAGCTAAAACCGGAGCATGGCTAATCTTATGTTTGAACAACTCAAATACATTTTGTTGCTTCTTACCTCAAGTAAAGGTCTTACCACTTGCTATAATGGCTTGCAAAGGTGCAGCTATGGAAGAGGAGTTCTTATTGAACTTCCTCAAATACTGAACTACACCCACAAAGCTTCTTGTCTTAGTCACATTGGATGGCCTTGGCCAATTCACGATGGCCTCTACCTTTTTCGGATCAATTCTCAATTACCCATATCCAACCACATGTCCCAAGGATTGTTGAGCAAACTCACATTTATTCTCATTCAATACTATCTTGTTCTCCTTCAAAACTTTCAAAACTTATTTAAGATGATCAATATGCTCATCAAAAACATTGTTGAAAGTAAGAATATCATCCAAATATTCAATGACAAAAGAATCGATAAATGGCCTCATTAGCTCATTCATCAACCGCACAAACATAGTTGGTATGTTGCATAACCCAAAAGGTAGAACCAACCATTCATACAACCTCCATCTTGTTTTGAATTTTGTTTTCCAAACGTCATCTTCCTTAATCCATACTTCGTGATACCTGATTTTCAAATCATTAGTAAAAGACTTGGCATGTTGAAGTTAATCAAGAAGATCATCAATCAATGGAAGGCGTACCTATTCTTGATGGTAATCTAACTAAGTGTTCTATAATCAACACACATTCTCCATGTGCAATCTTTCTTAAGTATTACAACAATAGGAGAACCACATGGAGAAGTATTAAGATGGATTACACCTTGATTAATCAAAGATTGTACTTGTTGTTTTACTTCATTAGCATTCTTCAAGGACTACCTATATAACCCAAGATTTGGAAGTAGACTATCAGGTAGCAAAAGGGTTTTGTGCTCAATATGCTTAGCTGGTGGTAACCCCGCAACTTCCTTGAATTGTTGTACTATTTCTCCAATACGTTTTTGCTTTTTGTTAGTAAACATACTACAAAAAGTCTTATGTACAACTATTTTACCTTGAGTATCTCTCAAAAGAAGCAAAGCAAACTTCCCACTAGCATTAATAAGTTTCTTAGCTTCGGAGGCACTTACCAAAGATAATTGAGAATCACTTTTGTATGTTGAAATGATGTAGTTCTTGCCATCCTTTACCAAATGGTATTGGTTGGCTCTCCTCATGAAGATTGCATCTTGGATGTACAAGTAAAGGTTGTCAAACACTACACCACACACATCAAGAGGCACATCAACCACTTTAACTTCATCAATGAAATTTGCATTAATAACAAACTTAACTTTGCATTGTTTGGTCACCTTGATGTCTACATCTTTCTTTACCCAACCCAAAGAATATGGGTTTCAATGATTGTAAATCTCAAACCCCAATTTGTCTACTAACTCCTTGCTTATTAAATTTGTTTGTGAAAAAGTATCAAAAAGAGCATCCACTTTTGTTTTCTTCATTTGAATTTTAGTATGGAAAAGCTTATAAATTTCACTCTCTTGAGCACTACTACCACCCAAACATACCTCTCTATGGACGGAGGTACAACACAAAGTATCATCCACCTCGAAATTGCATACAATATTCTCACCTTGAAGAGAAGACACAGCCTTTTTATTCTTCTTCTTGAATGGATACAATTTTGGATGGGGCTTCCAACATTTATCCTCGGAATGACGATCAACATTACATTCACCACAATGTCTTTCAGTATCCTTCTTAGAAACGGAATTAGCATTTTGCTTACCCTTCCCTTTACCTTTCCCCTTTTGCTTAGAGTTGCCT
Organism: Torreya grandis; assembly: GCA_037957365.1. Taxonomy (NCBI): domain Eukaryota; kingdom Viridiplantae; phylum Streptophyta; class Pinopsida; order Cupressales; family Taxaceae; genus Torreya; species Torreya grandis. The sequence goes on from JARHVA010001230.1 coordinate 837,282, forward strand.
TGTTGCTTGGAGCTGTTTTGAGAGGTCTATGGAGCCTTCTTCTTGTCCATCTCTAAGTAGTGAGTTTGAAAAGAAGCCTCATCTACATCTCTATAGGCTTGGCCAAGAGGACTGGTCTTCTCAAATGGCTATGGAGTCCACTCACATACTTCATCAAGAGGTCACGGTCTGCCACATCTTTGTCAATTTGGACAGCCACATCTTTGTCAATTTGGACAGCCTTTTTATGGAACTCACTGGTGTACTCTTGCACGTTTTGACCTTGCTTTTGCTTAAGATATTGCTAATACATGGACCTCTCTTCCTCATAACAAATATGATAGAATTGCTTCTTGATTAGCATCTTAAAATCATCCCACTTAGTAATAGGAGGAAGCTTCTTAACTACTAAAGAATGAACAAAGCTCTCAAACCAAGTTAAACCATGATTGGTTAACTTTAACCTTGTAAAAGAAATTTTATTGGCTTTCATTAATCTGATGCAAACTGAAATATACCTCAAGTTGGGCTAATCAATGGTCTAGCCTCTCTGCATTCACGTCCCCATCATATGGCTGAATTTTGATCTTAGCCTTGGCCTTGAATGGAGGTGGAGCTTGGTTGGTATGGGGCTGCTCTTCCTTCTTCTCATGGGTCTTGGGAGCGTCCTCTGTGTTTGTTTTCAATGTCTCCATGGAAACACCAAGCTTCTCCATAAGAATCCCCATAATGGACTCCAACAGATCAAGCTTGCTCATAGAAAGAAAAATGCTAGCTACTCCTTCAAGATTATGAAATCACTCTTCTATTGTTCGGCCATATTCTTCATCATTATAGGCCATACTTTTGATCTCTTGTTTCCACTTCCTTGTGGAAATATTTGCTTCAAAGGGAACTAGAACACCTTGACCACTAGCACTACCTGCTCTAGTGATGGGCATAAACTTGTAATGTAGTCACGAACACACAAAGGACTGACTAAACCAGCTCAGATACCAATCTTTGTAGGGAGTATTCTCGTCATAAACATGTAATGTAGTCATGAACACACAAAGGACTGACTGAACCAGCTCTGACACCAATCCTTGTAGGGAGTATTCATCTTGTGCAGCAAAACCACAACCTTCGTTATTGCTTTCACTAGTGAGAAATGCCTATTCTTTCTTCAACTTGTCATCTATTAGGTCTTTTGTTCTTTGTAAGTTTTTCCAAAGTTCATATTTATATGAACTCGCTGCCTGCAGTAGTAACACACAATCCTGTTCATTGGTGTATGTCTTGTACTTAAAATTGAGGTGATTTGATATGGAAGAAAAATTAAGCTTTTACTTCACAAGCAATGCAGTTTCCTCTTTGATTGTGCCAATTTTCATAGCTCGATTCTCTTCATCAATCAAGAAAGAGATTGTTTTCTAAACTTGGGTTAATTTTGCTTAGTATAAACACAGTATAGGAATAGCTGGCAGGCATGCTATTTAACAGAATAGATTTAACAACATCTTCATCTACTTTAGCTTTTATTCCATCTAATCGATTTTGCAGACAATGGACCTTACTTATGTGTTGAACCACACGGTCACCTTCCTCCATCTTCAATCCAAACAATCTCTGCTTTAGGGTCATCTTAACATTGACAGCTTGTTGATCCGAACACGCTATAAAGTCGATCCAGACTACGTGGGAAGATTTTGAGAGATCTACGTGATACATATATGCATCATAAAATCCCCAACCAATTATGGACATTGCTTTTTGATCTTTTATTGTCCATTTTTTAGCCTCATCAGCATTTTGCAATTTCAGTGTTTTTCCACTAACAACATCCCACATATATTTTTCAAATAGGGAAAGTTGTACCTTAATTTGTCAGATGTGGGAAACCCAATCTTCTAAATTTTTGACAACACTTGTCTTCTCCATGGACATGCTCTTTGCGCTCAAATAACAACCAGCAATTTAGGTCCAGCCAAGCCTTAGGCGAAGCAGTCTCTCTGATTCAAAGGCTTGTTGATGTTGTTGTTACAAAGTTGATTTGTGACGAGTAAATATGTGGAGATGTTAAATCTAGGCATGAGGATTGCTGGAAGGTTCCATTTGCATTGCTTCACGCCTTTCTTTTGTTCTTGTTTTTAATTATTTTCCTCCCAAACTCTCAGGCTACTGTTTTCCAGATATATTAGGAACCCAGCAAATCTGCAGCCTCACGTTCCTTCCAAGCCATTCAAATCTGATCTGCACTTAAAACAAACATGAACGCTTCAGCCATGAACTGTATCTTTTGTTTTCTGCACTCCATGCATAAAATAAACAATGGCTGCTTAATGTTCAGGCTCTCATGGATACTTCAAGGCATAGTTCGCATAACCGTAACCGGTGAATACTTGCCAAGGGGCAATTTTGGGTAACCAGCGGTTATTCGACAAAGCTGGCCAAAAAACCAACAAAGGCAAAAAATAATTAAATTTATCAAAAAACAATTAACCGCCAATAACCAGGAAAAACTGCCAATAACCGACAAGGGTACTAAAAAACCGGCAATTTTTTTTTGCAGCAAGTTTGAGTGGCGATTAACCGCTCAGGCATTTTCTTGGTGAGTAACCAAGTAACCGACAATTACTCGCTAGTTATGCAATCTATGCTTCAAGGCTCTCTTACCAAATGAAAGAATTTGTAAGCACTCCTATGTTTTTATTCAAACATATAGGTATTTATACAATTTTAAGGGTTATTTTTCATCCTATTTTCTATGATACAAACCTTATCACCTTCCACTCATCTCTCAACCCCACATTTATCCACGTGATTGTTATAAGTTATGACAACCAACCAATTATTTAGTCACCAACCATGGTGTAATATTTCCTAACAGAATCGAACAAGTGTTTGGAATATACCGTTCAACATCAGCACAATGAGATGCTTGAATAGTGCATTTGTTTTTCTAAATGAGATTTTTTTTATATTTTTAACCGAATTCGAGTTTGGTACCAAAAAAATGGCCTATTGAATCAGAGTCTTATCACTACAACATAAAGTCATCATATTGAATGCCCTTTCTGCATTTTCATTTACTTGAATTATCCATTTCAAGTTTGAAGCTAGATTTCATAGACCTCACATTTTCCTAGAGGTTATGGCTCGAAAGCATGCAAAGCTGACTAAAATACAGAAGCTCAACCAAGTAAATGACGATTCATTCAAGAAAATTTGACAAAAATACAAGGATTCAACGTAGTAAATGAGGATCAATTCAAGCAAATAGAGTTATCACAAGAAAATAATCTCTCTCAAGTCTACCTTCTCACCTACTTCATCAAATTATTACATAAGTGCTGCAAAGGACAAATGATAAATATCAATAACTTCAAGAGAGAAATTAGAGGCATTCATGTTAGGCACTGACGTATGGTCATACTCATGAAAATTAAAGGGTCCACCAACAAGGGAAGATTCTAGTAAATTGAAATTAATCTCTTAGAATAAACTGAAAAGGCATTGGAACTACTTGTATTATGTCATAACATAATTTAGAGCACATGAAGTACTCAAACCGTTCTAGTGCTACCTATAAATGTGTCACAAGGAAATATACAAATATAGCTTAACTAGTACATATATCTATAAAATATTTATCTGAAAAACACCGAGATGTATCAATTGAGGCACCTATCTTGGATTTCTTACATACCAAACTAATTAACAACTCCATTACATTTTTTGTGACTTTCCTGCTTACTGGTGACAAATGGTCTCAATCTAGTTGCACCACTGCGTTGGGCTCCAAAAAAGCCTTACCGGAAAACCAAGTTAGAGGGTTCAAGTTCAAGTTCAATGAGGATAAAAATCAGTTCAAATTCGCCAATGGATAAAGTTCAAAAAAAAAATCACTAAATTTCGACCAATAGATGAAATATTAAAAAATATAAAGTATAATAAATATAAAAATATTAATTAAAAAATAAAAAATAAATAAAATAAAAAAACATAATTAAAATATTCGAAGTCTAATTTATGCATTAAGCTATTCAAAAGCAATTTCATAATCGTAAGTCATCCACCACATAGACAAGTAACTAGCATATGCATTCCATCTATCCTATATCTATGTTTTACTTTTACCAAAAAGGGGTGCCAGCATATTAAGAATCCCAATTAAAGGGATACAAATAAAGATAAAGACAACAATATGCTTTAATGTTCATGTGGCACTTGCAGAGAGGTTGCATAAATTTGTGACCCCTCCAAATCATGGATGTGGGTATAAATGACATGGTGTGCACCCCTTCAATGAGTGATTAATCACATCCCCATGTCCTATCATTAACCCCCGCATGCATTCCTCATTAAAAACTTAAACAAACCACCACGTGCCAATAACGATAAAACAAAAAAGAAGATATATACTCAAAACCGATGGCATCAAGACTGTGGAGGAAATCGAGGTGGTGTTGCAAAAGTTGAGATCCGCTACCAATACAAATGTGAAAAAAAGCAGACCAAAAAAAGGCGAAGTTCAGCATTTTTGATGCCCGAATAAAAATTGGAGAAATTTGAATTTTATCCAAAACAATTACTGAACCTTGTGACATTGCCAAAAAACAAAATGGACTCAAAACTCCACTGTATGACTAAGATATCATCATTTTTCGATCACCTTTTCCAAGCAAGAAGAAAAAATCATGTATGTTAGTCAAATGGATGTGAAATTATAGGTTGGCCATTTTTATTGACATCTCACACTATTACACTCCACCACTAGCCTTGGATGCCATTGTAAGCTTGGACTATCGACGTAATCATTCCAATAAGAAAAAAAATCTTAGTCAAAACCTGAGGTAATTCAATAGCCACTTCTTTTGTGGTTAGTTTCAGATACATTGTAAATATGGGCAAGAAGATCATACATCAATGCGGGATGCTTATGAGGAGCACAACTTCCACTCACTAAGACTTGCCATAGTCGAGCATTTAATTATCACCAACAATTGAAAAATTAGCTCACTTAATGCCTCCGCATTTTGCCTTTACCAAATTATATGATGACTTTACTTTTTCCATGGAGATTCACGGCTAAGGGTAGAGCTCGAGCTCAATGCCCAATAGTTTTTTGCTTCTTCCTCTCCCTTTATTCTTTTTGGTGTTGCTCATCTACTTGTGCTTCCTTAATGTCAAGGCTCTCCCTATGGCTCTTGAATGATCATGATAAAACCCCAAAAATGCCAACTATGTAGGAAAAAGCCGAAAATGAGTTGTCAACTTGCACATTCTTTCTTTGATGTTGTATTATCACATTTTGATTTATATTAACTTTTTTATGTATTTCACTTCACTAACAATGATGTCGTGACTTCCTACTCTATTTTATGAACATATAATGCATTTAAGAAGCATGGAAAATAACCCTTAGTTAGGGAGACATCCAATGAATATGTCGTAGGAGGTGGTGAGGATATTGTAAGCATGATGGCATAAACATTTGAGGCTTTTGTCAATCACTTGTTAGGAACCCGTGCTACCCCTTCTCTTTATTTTATTAGTATATTAGTTGCTATGGATACATATGCGTGCAAGTCGTCCTGTGAGCATTTTGTATTATCCCACATTCATGGGAAGTAGTAGTTGCTTAGATTAGACTTAGTCTATAAGTAAGTGTTTAGGCCAATGAAGGCATCCACGAAATTATTGTATTGAGCTTGCTCAAAGGAGGTTGCCCCCTCGAAGTGGCTTGTGATCAATATAATCCCTCGATGTTCTTGCTAATTATATAAATCTGTTATTTCGTGCATTTTCATTAAATAAATATGTTATTTCGTGCATTTTCATTAATTTGTTGTAGGAGGATTCTCTCATCTGGTATCAGAGTGCTTTCCAAGACCAATTTTTTTTCTTAGAAGTGTTTTTTTCGTTTTGTTGCATAATTCATTTAAGTATTTTTTTGTATCACAATAATCTATTTTGGATCAGGGTAAATACCTATCCGCATAATTGTGGGAAGTGCTTGGACGTAAGTCGTAAAACTCATTGTGAGGAGTACCATAGGAACCCTAAAGTAGTTGGCCCATTGAGAGGACTTGCCAGCGAAAACGACAATGGCCCCATCCTGATTGACTAGTTCCACCCTGTGAAAAAAACCAAAAGCTATCGTTTAGGGGTAAATTCGTGGCTAGAAATTTTCTGGAGAGCGGTACTCGCTCAAACGACATTGGTGGCCAGAGAGATATCTTTAAAACCTTAGGCAGTTGTGGAAACTTGGGGCCCATTTCTATCAATTTTAGAATATTACTAGTGGAGTATCAGAAAACTTGCCATATCAGATCATCATATATTACCATTACAGTATTAGAAAACTTCTCATACCAGTTTCAGCATATTACCAACAGAGTATCACAAAACTGCCATGTTAGATCTACGCATATTACCAGTAAAGTATCAGAAGACTAGTCATATCAATTTTAGAAATTTTCCCAGCGTACTATCAAAACATTTATAAATAAATAAATAAGTAAATTTTTTTTCGTTTTTATATTATTAATGAATATGCATGAAATAACAAATTTATTCAATAAAAATGCATAAAATAATAGATTTATATAATTAGCAGAAACACCGAAGAAATTATATTGATCACAGGCCACTTCGAGGGGGCAACTTCCTTTGACCAAGCTCAATACAATAAATTTGTGGATGCCTTCATTGGCCTCAACACTTATATATTAAGTCTAATCTAAGCAACTACTACTTCCCATGAATGTGGGATAAAACAAAATGCTCACGAGACAACTTACAAAGCATATGCATCCATAGCAACTAATATACTAACAAAGTAAAAAGAAGGGGTAGCACAGATTCCTAACATCCCCTCCCTCTTAGAAAAAACTTTATTCTCAAAGCTTCAGATGTGGGAATTGGTGTTGAATCTGAAAGAGTGGTTCCCATGTTACATCCTCTTGTTGCATTTCGTGCCACTGAATTAATACCTTTGTGATGGAGTGGAAGCAAAGTTGATGTGTGTGCCTATCCAGGATTGCCTCCGACACAAGAAGGATGGATCCTTCATTGTCAAGTTCTAGTACAATAGTTTGCACTTTGATGTTTGTGCCAAGAACTTTCTTCAGACAAAAGACATGAAATATTGGGTGAACTTGGGAAGAAGGTGGGAGCTCCAACTTATAAGCAATCGACCTAATTTTTTGGAGAATCTTATATGGCCCATAGAACTTGGGAGCCAGCTTATGATGCCCTTTGAGTTTTAGGGAGGATTCCTTGTATGGCTATAGGCGAAGAAAAACCATATCACCAACTTAAAAAGTGCACTCAGAACGATGTTGATCAACATATTGTTTCATTCTATTTTGTGCCATATGAAGATTGTACCACAGGGTGCTAAGGATCTGATCTCAGGTTCAGAGAATTGTGTTGACCACTTGAATTGGTGAACTATTGAGGGTGTATGGAAGGAACACTGGTGGTGCTTGACCATAGATTGTTTTATATGGAGTCATTTTAGTTGAAGTGTGGTAGGAGGTATTGTACCACCATTCAATGAGAGGAAGCCACTTTGCCCACTGATGTTGTTCTGAGGTGAAGCAACGAAGAAAAGTTTCCAAGCATTTGTTGACAATTTCAATCTGGTCATCTGTTTGTGGATGATACTCAAAACTCATCTTCAGTTGAGTGCTAGTGTGTCGAAATAGTTCTGTCCAAAAATGGCTGGTGAAGGGTGCATCACGATCTGAGACAATGGAAGAAAGAATGCCATGAAGATGGAAAATCTGGTCTAAAAAAATTTGTGTGACTGTGGAAGTGGTATAGGGATGGCTGAGGCACAAAAATGACTATATTCGGAGAGGTAATCAACCACAACCAAGATAATTGTTTTCCCTCCAGATTTAAGGAGCCCCTCAATGAAATCCATAGAAATATATGTCCAAATCCTGGTAAGGATGGGCAAGGGTTCGAGCAATCCAGGAATGAGTGTTGTTTCACCCTTGTTGCGTTGACAGGTATCACATTCAACCACCATCTGTTGAATTGCCTTTTTCATTCCCTTGCAAAAGAAGTTGCATCGTACTTGCTCATAAATTTTGAGAAACCCTAAGTGCCCTGTGGATGGAGAAGCATAGAGTTCATAGAATACAGCGTGCAGAAGATTTGTGCCCTGGGGAAGCACCAAAAGACCCTTGTATCGTAGAGAAGCACCATCCCAAGAATAATGCAGTACGACAAAGGGGTTAGTAGCCAACTATTGAATGATTTGAGATAATGAGGAGTCATTGACATACCCCTAATGTATAGTGTCCAACCAATTCGGAATAGGCATGGAAATCGCTGAAAGGGAAGCTTGGTCCACAAATGTGCGAGACAGAGCATCAACCATAATATTATCCTTAACCTTCTTGTCAGTGATCTCATAGTCAACCAATGAATTTGCTGACCCATTTCTGTTGTGATGGGGCAGAGACCCATTGTTCCAAAAAATATTTCAAACTTTGGTGAGCAGTTTTGATGCAAAAATGATTTTCTAGTAGGTATGGCCGCTACTTCTGTACTGCATGCAAAATGGCCATCATTTCTTTCTCATAAGTAGAGTACTAAATTCTTGCCAGAAAGGGCTTTGCTAGTGAATGCAATGGGGCATCCCTCTTGGAGGAGAACAACACCAAGTCCATTGCTGCAAGCATCGCTCTCAATAGTGAAGGTCTTGGCAAAATATGACATAGCTAGAATAGGTGTGGTACACAGCTTGTTTCAATTCTTCAAATGCACACTCAACAACTTGTGTCCATGTAAAAATATCCTTTTTCAACATAGTTGTCAGTGGAGCTACAATCTTTCTATAATCTTTGACAAACTTGCAATAGTATCCAGTCAGCCCCAAAAAACCACAGAGGCTCTTGAGTGTCTGAGGATGAGGCCTATTTGTCATGGTAGCTATTTTTGCGAGATCCACTTGAACCACTTAGGCTGAAACAATATACCCAAGATACTCCACTTCGTCCTGGCCAAAAACACATTTAGACTGTTTTGCATAGAGATGATCAGAGAGAAATTGCAGTGTGAGCTCCAAATGTTGGAGATGTTTAGACCATGTTTTACTATAAATGAGGATATCATCGAAGAAGACCAGAATGAATTTCCGCAGGTAGGGCTGAAATATTTTATTCATCAATGCCTGGAATGTTGAAGGAGCATTAGTGAGGCCAAAGGGCATGACCAAAAACTCATAGTGGCCATCATGTGTGCGAAAATTTGTCTTAGGGATATCATCCTCATGAAGCTGGATCTGGCGATATCCAAAGCGGAGATCCAACTTGGAGAAAAAATGAGCGGCATGAAGCTCATCAATAACAGGGATCGGGAACTTATCCTTAATTGTGATGTGATTAAGTGCTTGGAAGTCAATGCAGAGGCGCCATGACCTATCTTTTTTCCAAACGAGAACTGGGGAAAAATATGGGCTAGTTTTGGGGTGAATAATGCCTTGCTTTAGTAAGACTCGAATGAGCATCTCGATCTCGGTATTTTGCTAAAATGGGTAGCGATAAGGCCTGATGTTGGGAGGAATGCTTCCAGGAAGGAGTTGAATATGATGGTCCCCTAGCGGTGAAGGTGGCAATCCCACTGGTTTAGCAAAGACACATGCATACCTATGCAGAATAGTTTGTAAATCATGAGTAGTGGAGACCGTTGATGGTTGCATTTGAATGGAATGGAGCTGGGCAATGACGTGTGAATTCTTCTTATGAAGTTTTTCCATGCGATGTGAACTTATGATGCTGAGAGACCTCGGATGTAAACCTTTCAATGTGTGTCTTTATTCATTGTCTAAAAACTGCATCCAAAGTTTAGCAAAATCCCATAATATGGGTCCAAGTGTGTGTAACCATTAGGCTCCCAAAACAACATCACATCTGCCTAAGGGCAAGGCAAACATGTTGGAACGCAAGTTATAAACTCCAATAGAGATACGCACATTGCGACACTTCCCTTTGCAAGTTAATGTGCCCCCATTGGCAATCATGAAATCAAAGCTGGAGCAAGGATGAATAAAACTATCATCTTGTTTGGCGATCCAAGGGTCAATGAAGTTATGAGTCTACCAGAATCAATGAGTATTGTGAGAGGGATCTTCTTGAAGGAACCCTTGACCCACATGGTTTGTTGGGTGGTGACTCCTGCTAAGGCATGGAGAGAGATCTCTGGTTGGTCTTCCTGAGAAGCAGATTCCACAATTGACTGAGCTTCTTTCGGATCATCTAGCATCTTCCCAAACTTCAGTTTCAGGGGGAGAGTCCACATCTAGTAGGTAGAGCTTTTGCTCAACACATCAATGTCCCGAGTGAATTTGTCATCACAAGTATAACAGAGTCATTTTTCTCTACACGCTCACATCTCTGCTTCAGTCAAATGCTTGATAAGAGTGGTTTTGGGGGATGGCGTTGTCTGAGATCGTTGTGGAGTTGTAGTTCTGAATGGAGCAAATTTGGATTTGAATCGTTGTTGAGCTGTGATCTTGTCCTCTACCAACTTAGCCAACCCTAGGGCTTCCATCATCGTGTTGGGTCAGAACATTTTGACCTTAGATCGAATTGCATCCTTCAGTCCACTAACAAAGCAACTCTTGAAGAATTAATCGGACAATCCCTCTGTGTGATTCGCTAGTTTTTCAAATTCTGTTTGATATTCTCTCACGGTTCCTGTTTAGTGAAGTTTAGTCAGTGTTCTAGTGAAATCAAAAACACTAGGGCCAAACCATTGCAAAATGAGGGTGCAAAAATCGGTCCATATTGGCTCTTCATGAGCCTTGATATACCAACAATACCATAGGACTTCATGTTCCAAGTGAAAGGATGCAAGCGGGACTTTGTTGGCATCAAAAGTATTATGAAGACTAAAGTAATGTTTTGCCCGATAGATCCATCCAGTCGGATCTGCACCATTGAATCGAGGAAAATCAAGCTTCGACCCACGAAAATTGCTAGAAGAAGAAAACCCAGCATCTGAAGAGGACTTTGGATGCTGTCTGTTGTTCAAGGCGGTATGTTGAAAATTGAGGCTGAAAATTTCTTCAGCAATATCTTTGATTTGGGTCTTGAGGATAGCAATTTCATCCTCCATGTTTTTGGTTCCTGTTCGGGTTACTACCATGGTTAGAATAAGAGATCTTTTTTTTTTTGCAATGGGTAAGGAAATTGGAGTTAAGGCACATTTAGTAAGGAAATTTTTTTTTGGGCGAAATCGGAAGGGGTAAAGGTACTTTTACTAATTTTTTTCCACAGTGTTCATCTCCCTTTTCTGCTCCTTTGTCTCTCTTTAATAAATTTTCCAGTTTTTTCATTTTCACTTCTGAAATTGCCCTCGCCTTCGTCAATCATACTCCCACTATGCAAAAAAAATAGTAACAATACCTTTACCCCTTCCTATTTCGTCCAAATTAAAAAAAATTCTTACTAAACGTGTCTTAACTCTAATTTTCCTACCCATTGCAGAAAAAAATCTCTTATTCTGGCCATGGTAGTAACCCGAACAGTGGCCAATAACATGGAGGATGAAATTACCGCCCTCAAGACCCAAATCAAAGATCTTGATAAAAAAATTCTCAGCCTCAATCTTCAACATACTGCCTTGAACAACAGACGACATCCAAAGTCCTCTTCAAACACCGGGTTTTCTTCTTCCAACAATTTTCGTGGGCCGAAGCTTGATTTCCCTCGATTCAATGGTGCAAATCCGACTGGATAGATCTATCGGGCAAAACAATATTTTAGTCTGCATAATACTTTTGATGCCAACAAAGTCCCGCTTGCATCCTTTCACTTGGAAAATGAAGCCCTTCGTTGGTATATCAAGGCTCATGACGAGCCAATATGGACCGATTTTTGCACCCGATTTTTGCAACGGTCTGGCCCTAGTGCTTTTGATGACTTCGCTGGAGCACTCACTAAACTTTGCCAAACAAGAATTGTGAGATAATATCAAACAAAATTTGAAAAACTGGCCAATCACACAAAGGGATTGTTCGATAAATTCTTCAGGAGTTGCATTATCGATGGACTAAAGGATGCAATTCGATCTAAGGTCAAAATGTTTCAGCCCAACATGATGATGGAAGCCCTAGGGTTGGCTAAGTTGGCAGAGGACAAGATCATAGCTCAGCAGCGATTCAAATCCAATTTTGCTCCATTCAGAACTACAACTCCATAATGATCTCAAACAATGCCAACCCCCAAAACCACTCCTATCAAGCATTTGACTAAAGCAAAGATGCGAGCACGTAGAGAAAAATGACTTTGTTATAATTGTGATGACAAATTCACTCGGGGACATCGATGTGTCGAGCAAAAGCTCTACCTACTGGATGTGGACTCTCCACCCAAAATTGAAGTTTAAGAAGATGCTCAAGATACAGCAGATGATCCGAAAGAAGCTCAGTCGATTGTGGAACTTGTTTCTCAGAAAGACCAACCAGAGGTCTCTCTCCATGCCTTAGCAGGAGTTACCACCCCACAAACCATGCGGGTCAAGGGTTACTTCAAGAAGATCCCTCTCACAATACTCATTGATTCTAGTAGCACTCATAACTTCATTGACCCTTGGATCGCCAAACACACTGATTATTTTTTCCATCCTTCCTCCAACTTTGAAGTCATGATTGCCAATGGGAGCACATTACCTTGCAAAGGGAAGTGTCGCAATATGCGTATCTCTATTGGAGATTATAACTTGCACTCCGACATGTTTGCCTTACCCTTAGATGGATGTGATGTTGTTTTGGGAGCCCAATGGTTACACACACTTGGACCCATCTTATGAGATTTTGCTAAACTTTGGATGCAATTTTCAAACAATGGACAAAAACACACATTGAAAGGCTTACACCCGGGGTCTCTCAGCATCATAAGTTCACATCGCATGGAAAAGTTTCATAAGAAGAATTCACACGGCGTCATTCCCAGCTTCATTCCATTCAAATGTAACCATCAACGGTCTTCACTACTCCTGATCTACAAACCATTCGGCATAGGTATGCATGTGTCTTTGCCGAACTAGTGGGATTGCCACCTTCACAACCAGAGGACCACCGTATTCATCTCCTTCCTCGAAGCGTTCCTCCAAACATCAGGGCCTACCACTACCCATTTCAGCGAAAGACCGAGATTGAGATGCTCATTCGAGACTTACTGAAGCAAGGCATTATTCGCCCCAATACCAGCCCATATTCTTCCCCAGTTCTCCTTATCCGAAAAAAAGATGGGTCATGGCGCTTCTGCATTGACTTTCGAGCACTTAATCACATCACAATCAAGGATAAGTTTTTGATCCCTGTTATTGATGAGCTTCTTGATGAACTTCATGGCGCTCATTTTTTCTCCAAGTTGGATCTCCACTCTAGATATCACCAAATCCGACTTCATGAGGATGATATCCCTAAGATAGCTTTTCGCACACATGATGGCCACTATGAGTTTCTAGTCATGCCCTTTGGCCTCACTAATGCTCCTTCAACATTCCAACCATTGATGAATAAAATATTTCGGCTCTACGTGCAAAAATTCATTTTGGTCTTCTTCGATATCCTCATCTATAGTAAAACATGGTCTAAGCATCTCCAACATTTAGAGATCGCATTGCAACTTCTGTCTGATCATCATCTCTGTGCAAAGCAGTCCACATGTGCTTTTGGCCAGAACGAAGTGGAGTATCTCGGGCATATTGTTTCAGGCCAAGGGGTTTGGGTGGATCCCAAAAAAATAGTTGCCATGACAAATCCGCCTCATCCTCAGACACTCAAAAGCCTCCATGGTTTTTTGGGGTTGACTGGATACTATCGCAAGTTTGTCAAGGATTATGGGAAGATTGCAGCTCTGCTGACAGCTATGTTGAAAAAGAATGCTTTTACATGGACACAAGTTGTTGAGTGTGCACTTGAAGAATTGAAACACGCTATGTGTATTACACATGTTCTAGCTATGCCAGATTTTGCCAAGACCTTCACTATCAAGAGCAATGCTTGTGGCAATGGACTTGGTGTTGTTCTCCTCCAAGAAGAACGCCCCATTGCATTCACCAGCAAAGCCCTTTCTGGCAAGAATCAATACTCTCTACTTATGAAAAGGGGGCACATTAATGAAGTCATGATTGCCAATGGGGGCACATTACCTTGCAAAGGGAAGTGTCACAATATGCGTATCTCTATTGGAGATTATAACTTGCTCTCTGACATGTTTGCCTTGCCCTTAGGCGGATGTGATGTTGTTTTGAGAGCCTAATGGTTACGCACACTTGGACCCATTTTATGGGATTTTGTTGAACTTTGGATACAATTTTCAGACAATGGGCAAAAACACACATTGAAAGGCTTACACCCAAGGTCTCTCAGCATCATAAGTTCACATCGCATGGAAAAGCTTCTTAAGAATAATTCACACGATGTCATTGCCCAACTCCATTCCATTCAAATGCAACCATCAACAGTGTCCACTACTCCTGATCTACAAAACATTCTGCATAGGTATGCTTGTGTCTTTACCGAACCAATGGGATTGCCACCTTCACGGCCAGAGGACCACCATATTCAGCTCCAGCTTGGAAGTGTTCCTCCCAACATCAGGCCCTACCGCTACCCATTTCAACAAAAAATCGAGATCGAGATGCTCATTCGAGACTTACTGAAACAAGGCATTATTCGCTCCAATACCAACCCATATTCTTCCCCAGTTCTCCTTGTCAGGAAAAAAGATGGGTCATGGCGTCTCTACATTGACTTTCAAGCACTTAATCACATCACAATCAAGGATAAGTTTTTGATCCCTGTTATTGATGAGCTCTTGATGATTTTTATGGTGCTCATTTTTTCTCCAAGTTGGATCTCCACTCTAGATATCACCAGATCCGACTTCATGACGATGATATCTCTAAGACAGCTTTTCGCATGCATGATGGCCATTATGAGTTTCTAGTCATGTCCTTTGGCTTCACTAATGTTCCTTCAACATTCCATGGATTGATGAATAAAATATTCTGGTCCTACTTGCGTAAATTCATTCTAATCTTCTCTGATGATATCCTCATCTATAGTAAAACATGGTCTCAGCATCTCCAACATCTGGAGCTCGCACTACAACTTCTCTTTGATCATCATCTTTGTGCAAAATAGTCTATATGTGCTTTTGACCAGGATGAAGTGGAGTATCTCGAATATATTGTTTCAGCCCAAAGGGTTCGGGTGGATCCCGAAAAAATAGCTGCCATGACAAATTGGCCTCATCCTCAGACACTCAAGAGCCTCCATGGCTTTTTGGGGCTAACTTGATACTATAACAAGTTTGTCAAGGATTACGGGAAGATTGCAGCTCTATTTATAGCTATGTTGAAAAAAGATGTTTTTACGTGGATACAAGTTGTTGAGTGTGCATTTGAAGAATTGAAATAAGCTATGTGTATTACACATTTTCTAGCTATGCCAAATTTTGACAAGACCTTCACTATCGAGAGCGATGCTTGTGGCAATGGACTTGGTGTTGTTCTCCTCCAAGAAGGACGCCCCATTGCATTCACTAGCAAAGCCCTTTCTAGCAAGAATTTAGTACTCTCTACTTATGAAAAGGAAATGATGGCCATTTTGCATGCAGTACAGAAGTGGCAGCCATACCTATTAGGGAATCATTTTTGCATCAAAACTGATCACCAGAGTCTGAAATATTTCCTAGAACAACGGGTCTCCATCCCATCACAACAAAAATAGATCAGCAAACTCATGGGTTATGACTATGAAATCACTTACAAAAAGGGTAAGGATAATATTGTGGTTGATGCTCTGTCTCGCACATTTGCGGACCAAGCTTCCCTTTCAACTATTTCCATGCCAATTCCGAATTGGTTGGATGTTGTATAGCAAGGGTATGTCAATGACTCCTCATTATCTAAAATTATTCAACAGTTGGCCACTAACCCCTCTATCGTACCGCATTATTCTTGGTATGGTGCTTCTCTGCAATACAAGGGTCATCTGGTGCTTCCCCAGAGCACAGAGCTTCAACAAACTGTATTCTATGAACTCCATGCTTCTCCATCCATAGGGCACTTACGGTTTCTCAAAACTTATGAGCGGGCATGGCACAACTTCTTTTGGAAGAGAATAAAAAAGACAATTCAACAGATGGTGGTTGAATGTGATACTTGCCAACGCAACAAGGGTGAAAAAACACTCATTCCTGGGTTGCTTGAACCCTTGCCCATCCCTACCAAGATTTGGATAAATATTTATATGGATTTCATTGAGGGGCTCCCTAAATCTGGAGGGAAAAAAATGATCTTGTTTGTGGTTGATCGCCTTTCTAAATATAGTCATTTTTGTGCCCTCAGCCATCCCTATATTGCCTCCACAGTCACACAAATTTTCTTGGACCGATTTTTTTGTCTTCATGGCATTCCTTCTTCCATTGTCTCAGATCGTGATGTAACCTTCACCAGCCATTTTTGGAAATAACTATTTCAACGCACTGGCACCCAACTGAAGATGAGTTCCAGGTATCATCCACAAACGGATGGCCAAACTAAAATTGTCAACCAATGCTTGAAAACTTTACTTCGTTGCTTCACCTCAGAACAACATCAATGGGCAAAGTGGCTGCCTCTCGCCGAATGGTGGTACAATACCTCCTACCACACTTCAACTAAAATGACTCCATATGAAACCGTCTATGGTCAAGCACTACCAGTGCTCCTTCCATACACCCCCAGTAGTTCACTAGTTCAAGCGGTTGACACGATTCTCCAAACCCGGGATCAGATCCTCAACACCCTGCAAGACAATCTTCATATGGCACAAAATAGAATGAAACAACAGGCTGATCAACACCATTTCGAGCACACTTTTCAAGTGGGTGATATGGTTTTTCTTTGCCTACAGCCATACAAAAATCCTCCCTAAAACTCAAAGGGCGTCATAAGTTGGCTCCCAATTTCCATGGGCCATATAAAGTTCTCTAGAAGATTGAATCGGTTGCTTATAAGTTGGAGCTCCCACCTTCCTGAGTTCACCCAATATTTCATGTCTCTTGTTTGAAGAAAGTTTTTGGCACAAACATCAAAGTGCAAACTATTTTACCATAACTTGACAATGAAGGATCAATCTTTCTTGAGCCGAAGGCAATCTTGGACAAACACACATGCCTACTTTGCTCCCGCTCCATCACAGAGGTATTAATTCAATGGCACAAAATGCAACCAGAGGATGCAACATGGGAACCACTATTTCAGATTCAGCACCAATTCCCACATCTAAAGCTTTGAGGACAAAACTTTTTCTAAGAGGGAGGGGATGTTAGGAACCCGTGCTACCCCTTCTCTTTACTTTGTTAGTATATTAGTTGCTATGGATGCATATGCTTTGTAAGTCATCCCATGAACATTTTGTTTTATCCCACATTCATGGGAAGTATTAGTTGCTTAGATTAGATTTAGTATATAAGTGTTGAGGCCAATGAAGACATCCACAAAATTATTGTATTGAGCTTGCTCAAAGGAGGTTGCCCCCTCGAAGTGGCGTGTGATCAATATAATCCCTTCGGTGTTCTAGCTAATTATATAAATCTGTTATTTCATGCATTTTCATTAAATTAAATCTGTTATTTCGTGCATTTTCATTAATTTGTTGCAGGAGGAGCCTCTCATCACCTTAGTCCCTCCAATTGGTGGTTAGTCCCAATTGCATACCTTTCAAGTATGTGCCTAGTGACGTTTCTTTGCATCCATGTTTTCTATTCCAAAGGAAGAGAGTGACTATTGAGTCCCTTCATGAGGGTCAAAGTCTATGGGTGCTTCCCTCTTCTATTCCATTGAATACAAATATTGTCAAGCAGGAAATGTTGGGGATGCTTAGCACATATGAAGAAACAAGGCAGCTGGTAGGCATGTTGCCCATAGAGTTCCATACAACCATAACACCAGCATTTCCATCAAGCAGCATGCAAGGAGCTCTTGCTCAATGATATTTATTCTTTAGCCCTTTTACTCAAAGGGCCTCACATAGAATGCACCCATTCAAGGCTTGCATCTATGGTATTATTGTTTAGAAAGCCTAAGGTGTTTAGGTAATGCAGTAAAAATATTTGGCTAAGGGATATGAGAGAAAGGCTGAAACCATTGGATATCAACAATGGATTTCTAACTTCAGGTCAAAGGCCATGGTACACAAGGTAAAGACATGGTGTAAACTATTGAAAAAGTGTTTTGTGGAGGGATAAAGTGTGCCACTCCCTCAAAAGAGGGTCAATGATTGTAAGATGCCACAAACCACTGGGGTATCTAGTTACATAAGGTATTTTTGTTCTACATATCTTCTTCTAGGAAGGGCAAATGATTACATAAGTGAGGGCAAGGGACTGCAAAGACTTTCTTACAAGTTTAAGCCCCTAAATAGGCTCATTGAAGCAGATATACAACAAAATAGTGCAAATCACTTCCTCAATAGTGTGGAAGGACACCTTATAAATATTGATAGGATGCTAAAATTGTTTCAAATGAGGCAAGGTATGATGTAGCTTTTACCTCACAAGTCCATTAATAATAGCATGGATCCTCCACATTAAATTTGAGGAATATGCCACACTACATGGGGTCTTGTGACACAAAAGAAATGCCTTTTGACCACCTTAACATGGAAGATTGACAACCTCTCGTCCTAATGTGGTTGCCTTGTACTTAAAAAACTTGGTAACCTTCTATGACCATTAACAATTAGCAGTGCTTAAGAATTCTCTAGTTTCATCTATTTCCAATCAAACATTTTGTCTTTGAGGAAAGAGGTTCTCCAATGTTTCTTGCAACTAAGTATGTTGTAACTTGGAAGTCCATTATTCAATGTAAGGATCATCTACATAAAACATGTAGGTTGGATAACTTGTCAAGGATCTTCCGTGTAAAGATGGTATCTTTAATATATCAAGGTTAGCTCTATCTCTCTTCTCACTCTTTGATGCCTATTGTGCATATGACCTTCAAGCAATGTTGATAAAAAATCCTGGTTGTAACAAGACCATGCTGACCTCCAACAAATTCGACTTTCAAACAAGTTAATCTCGATTACTCATTCAGAAAATACCTTTTTCTCTCACCAACTATGTAAGGACCTACTCCATTTTCTTCAACATATTGATATGATCCTTCACTCTCACATAGCAAATACATAGCAACCAATAAAAATGAGGTTCGTCTACCAATCAAATGATGTCACCATTATTCTAGCACGAAAAACAAACATACACTGTATAAACATGATTTTACAGAGACAACATCGTAAGATAACCAAGAAATTTAAGAACAATTCCCAAAAGTATAAATTAAAAAAAAAAAACATTTTCTGCATGCAATATGCAATAAAGGTCGATGCTACATTTTTTTTAGTTTTGATTAAAATATCTGCGAATAAATAGTGTTAATTATTTGTGTATTACATTGTCCTTGAATTTGCTCAAGCTTTGGAGGAAAATGAAAAATGTATCTTAGAGTAACCTAAAATAAATGATCGTGTGTTTTATTGTACTATCAAATGGCTAATGCAAATAATGTCAATTCATAAATTAAAAAGTCAGTGTGCTCTTAAAATAGTAATTGATCAAAGGATTCCATGGTTTGACATTCAGAAGACCTTAAGTTTGACAGTTACCTGTCAAATAATCTGGTCATTTTTCGGGCTATCTCTAGTATTATGTCCAGACCAAGACATTGCAAAGAAGATAACTAAGGTGTATATTTTAGTTCGAGATCAAATTCAGTACCTGAAAGAGCAAAAATGTAAGAGCTACTAGATAAACAACTGCCAATCCATGAACCAAACGCCAAATTGCTGGATGAGGTCTAATCAATACCCTGTTAAATTCAAGCTGTATGGCATTAATTGTCAATGAGGCACATAATAATTTTGTTTCTAATATAGATTAATAACAAAAACATTGCATGTGACATAGAACACCAATTCCACAACTCTTCTTTCAAATCAACCCAAAAGCCATATTACGAAAGACTACTTTATATTCTGCAAAAACTAATAATATTTCCAAATGCAACATGAGAAGCATAAATAAGCAACAGGTGCATTACTTACGTTGAGGGTGCTTGCAGCAAGCAATAACCAAGAAAAACAGCTATCATTGCCCAGACACCCCTGCAACATCACAAGATGATATTTTTCAACTGGCATCCATATTCCATGTTAGCCAAAATAATATTTGTAGGCAAATCTAAAATCTGTTGTAGATCTCAGTCAATGCTGATTCTAGAAATTTTCATCCAAACAAGCAAAAGGATGCTAGTGAGTATTAAATCTATGTACTTTATGTTTAGTTCTCCAAAAAAAAAAAGTGGTCTCTTTAACAATGGGAGCACCAGCAATGAAAGAGCAGCGTACCAAAACCATTTTCCAACAGTGTTTCTAAAGGCAAAAACAAGTTTAAATATAAGGCAGTCTGGGTCTCATTTCTGGGCCGTAATCAGAAAGATTTTGCAAGCATGGATGGACGAAAGTATTGGAAGCACATGAGTAGAGCATCATAAATTGGAGAATTTATTTCACAGTCAAAACAAAAGAGTCTCCGACTGTGTAAGGTTTTTGTAGAAACAAATGTTCTTAGGCCCACAGCTCATATTGAAACTATTAATCGCATTAAATAGTAGGCAATGCAAAAAATATCTTCGAGATAAATATCAAATAGCAGGAATTTACTAAGTATTATCATTTTTGCTGACAAAAATAGGAAACCTTTGGCTGCCTTTTTGAAGTCAACGAGATCAACTTAGGAGTGTTTTTCTAGTATTCTTCAAAGAATTAAATTCATTTCCTGTAAGATGAAAGAATCATAATGACAAATGAGGAAATCCAGCATGGGATTCCCTTAAAACATGGTTCATGATGAAATAGCAGCACTTTCTAAATTAAAATCAAAGATTTTATTGTGCACTGCCTCAAGGCAAGACATCATCGGCAGCATAGAGACTCAATGAGAAGAAAAAATGACAAATTAGAATAAGAAATAAATAGTTTATATTAATGTGCTTATATTAAAAAAAGAGAGTCAATGGGACCCAAAAGTCCAGGCAAAGCTAAGTGCCTAAATCATCTAGAACAAGCACTTAAGAAACTACATTAACTATATAAAGACTAACAATGAAATGTGAAGCCAAACTACAAGATCATTTTCGACAAAAGTCCTTTCCAAATTATCTTCTTCATCATAATGGTCAAAATAAGAAAATTCTCAAGTAAATATACATTACTTATTCTGCTCCGCCCAATCTGCACATCAAAGAAAGCATCCTGCCCAGTCCAATCCTTATTTCAAACTAAATATGTTCTTCCAATCCTAACACAAATTTATATCCCCCATTTGTCTCCAACTGTGTATACTAGAACTTGGAAACAATACAATCAGTCATTCTCACCACACTTAATCTTCCAATTAAGAATCCCCTTGAGATAGATCCTCCAAGCTGTGCTTCCACTCAAATAAGAAAGAAAGAAAGAAAGAAGGAAATTATATTAATGTTCACATGGTGATTGCCCTCAGAAATATCATAACTAAATAGAAGGTTCAAAAAATCTCTCCATTCTGCATATTCACATCGAAGGTGTGTAATTCCTGAACTAAGGACCAATGGGATTCTTCAATTATAGGAACTGCATAGCATCCTTAGCCTCAGAACTGTTGTCATAGACTCAAAACTTCCTGAAATGCCATGGAGTCGAAATTAATCTGTCTCTCTCCCCTTTGATCTCTCTAAGAACTCAGTCAATGAACATACACGTTATCATAATCTATGTCTTGGTTTGCCCCAGAAACTGACCCAATTCCTGCAATTGGTCTTCAATAGTCCTGTTATTTTCCTTGATACTTCTCAGGTGGCAGGTGACTCTCTCGAGGCGATATTTGAAGTGTTCTTCCAGAAAGTTCTCTACCTTGTGGTTGTAGTTGAAACACGAACCAATGAGGATGTACATGTCAAAACTGAAGCTATAATTTCAGAGATAAGTGACTTTAAATTGTGCCAGAGGTGGTTGATAGTGAGGGTGATATTTGAGAGAAGATGCTGCATCCAGCCATGGCGGTAGCTGCCTGGTACTGTATGATGAAGGTGTCAAGTGACATGTTTTCTAGCTGCATCAGCAGCAAGACTTTGATGGTGCTTATCCTCCTCTCTTTCATCCATTTGTCCGATAACAAAAGTTGAGTTAGCAGAAGATGGTGGGTTTCAATAGATATGAGTCTGATTGCCATTAAATATTATCTTCCTGGCATTCCTAGTGACCTGCATCTTCATTAACCGACTACCCACTCCACAGATTTGTAGCAGTTACGATTTGCTATGGGAGCTGCCCTTTGATTAAGCAATGTCATTTCCTATTAATATATCTTCAAGTGAGTTTCTGTCAACATTAAATAGGGAGGCATCACATATACTAGCTTAGTCAGGCTTTGTGAAATTGTATATGGTTCAAAAGATGGCACCATGGAACATTTAATTGCGCTAGCCTCCATTTTGACCCCACTATTACTTAAGGTGTTAGCTAGTATTTTAATTTCCTTGGGGTGTGCTCCATCTTAATCTGTAACTCCCACGAGATCTTCTCACACTTGTAATTGTCTTCCAGTAGTTGTAAGATCAATCTAAAATCCTCTTCAATAGCAGCATGTGCAATGTGTTTGGGCACTAGGAATTGCAAATCCCTAAATGGCCGAAAGAAGCTTAGCCTTTGTTTGTGTTTTACCAGTGCTTGATGAATAGATCGTTATTATGACTCCTTTATGATACCTTACTTCTCCTACATATGACAAGCCTGGATTATGCTCTACTGATCCATTGAAGTTAACTTTTATATACCATAGGGAATAGCAAAGAAAGGCAAGTGACAGTGAAAGGTAAGGAATTGATATATATTTAATCTGTTTCTACTCTTCTGTATATGTTTACATAATTAGCACACTCCAATTCAGTGTGTGGTTGTTATACATTCTCCAAGCTAATCTCCTTGATTGTGCATCGTTGAATAGTGTAATTACAAAAAGCGCCCCTTGCTATGGACCAAGGGAACTAGGGACCAAAGGAATACCAACTATTTAACAATGCACAATCCGTGGACATGATAGAAGTAGGCCAATGGACTTGAAAAGTTACAACAGAACTAGGGTAGAAAAGAATCCTAGAAATTGCATCTGGTTTTAAGTCGTTCCATTAGAAAGCAAAACACTAAGTATTAAAGTAAGATGTTCTGGTTGGTCAAGGAAATATCTAACTAACAATAAAACTGAATGTTAACCAAATTTATCACAGAAAAACAAAGGGTTTACTAACAGAAAACACAAAGTTGCAAACTTTAGTCAAGTCAAACAATGTAAACGGCTCTTCCTATGTCTGGTCAATTGACAGTTTACTTTTTCAGAATGGTTACATGAAAAATGAACATCCAAAAACAGTCTCTTCAAACCTTTGTCTTTATTTTATAAATTTATTGTAATCCATTCCATTCAAGTTTCTGTTTTCTTATATAGGGACAAATAACCAAAATATCCGTCATATAAGTATGAAATAAACATACAAGCATCAATCTAAAAACATTACAACTAACATTTCACCACAGAAAACCCCTGTCATAATTCAAGCCTCCTAAACATACTTTTGTAAAATTGAATTCCATAAAGAATTATAGACAGCTTACCTCTTAACAGACGTCACCCGATCATTGTCTGTTGTTTTCTCAGGATTTAGTGCTCCACTGGCCCATCTAGAATCAGCATACAAGTCAATAGCATAATGTAGAAAGGCAGGCAAGAGCAGCACATTGAAACTTGCACTTATTAAAAAAAAGGAAATTATGCAATTTATATCAGTACCTTGCTATGGCAATTGTTGCATCCTAAAATTTCCATGCACACACTTTGAATGGCACAAACCATGTATTTCCAGTTACACAATAAGTCAAGCATTTTAAACAAATTAGGCATACATCGTTTATGCTATTATGTAGTGGTTACCAGTTCAGAGCAGTTATAATTGATCAGTTTTATTTGAAGTAATTATGAAAGGAAAATCCTACAAAATTGATATTGAAATTAGCAAAATTTTCTTATTCAGCTGAGTATTTCAGCACGGAAATGTTATGAACTGAAAAAATACAAGAAAGCTTCAGGAAGAACATGCTGGGGACCGTCATTTACATTCATGCACAGAAATAGGGAATTGTTACACTTTCTTAAAAAGCTGAAGTAATTCTGTGCTCTGTTCAATACCATTGATTTGCCTCTGTTGTCTATTTGATTTACTTCCTCTTTTTGTTTTGGGTGGTTCAGGGAGGGTGAGTGGCAGCTGCCATGTTAAGTGTTAAAAACAAAGTACCATTTCCTGTAACAACTCTTTAACGAAGTTCAAGAAAGCCATCATTATGCATGCATGATCAACATAGTAGATCAAAAGAAGGATTGGAAGCCTTCCTCCCGTCATCAAAATCTTTATACAGAAGTAACTCCAGAAAAGGAAGCAAATTGCTTGCATATACATGGATTTTAACTCACATTAAGAGAGCTGCGCCTATAAGCAACAAGGAGATGGTATGAGGCCTGTAAGCCCATGCTGTCCAAGGATCCAGTTCCTCTGTACTGCTGCATAACTTTGAATCGTCATTTTCTTCAGCTGTTTGTACTTTTGTAGTCACTGACATGGGACCATTATGCTCCATAGACATCTACCCTGGCAACTTTGTCTACGTTTGAATAGCCAACAAAACGAAAAATTATTCCTGCAAACAATCAATCAAAACAAGTTCTTGTTTTAGAATTCAAACATCGGTATTTACCTCCTATCTTGGTCCGGTCCTTCCTCCAAGGATAGACCCAGGCCAGCTGGGACATAACCACAGTCAATTTTTTTTTTGAACAACCTAGCTAATCTTATCACCAATAATTTCTACTACAAAACTCCTTAAATATATACAAATCTTTGCAGACAGAGTTAACACTCACAAAATCCTGTGTTAATGGGATCAACCAAAAAGAGTCATAGAATCAGAAACCTTCTTCATAGATTTAATTGCGATGTCTTTTGAAGTAATGTAATTGTTGACTGGTTCAATTACAATCAAACAATTAAAAACATAGATTTAACATTAGCAGACTCTGTGACTTCAATAATGACACATTCTTCATGCAACTAAATGTTTTCTCTTTCGATATACAATGCAAGAATACTCCCACAACACATTAAAAGTAGGTGATAAGAATCAAACACAGCACTATATACAAGACTTTGTCCCTCTGAATTATCAGTAGTGTTTTCAACAGTTTTGGGATGCTTAATTTCTTTACCTTATTTTGTTTATTCTATGCATATCATGTAGTTAGTTTTGTTTGTGTGGCTATATATATTGTTTTTTTTTACAGCCGTACCCAAGCCCTACCTGGGGCAAAACAAATCGTCGTACCAGCGTACCCATACCAGTACTAGGATCGGCAACTTAGAGAAAAAGTTTAGACTTCCCTTCTTCCCGTAGATTGAGGCGCTCGTGCTTTTTTATCAAAATGTGGAAGTACTGCCTAAATCTAACAGGCTTCCAGTTTAAGACTTTCGTATGCCTCTAGAGTTAGACAATGCAAGTCTGTTTTCATGGGACTTGAATCCATTTAAACTTATTTTAAGCAGCCCCTGTCTATTAATTATTCTCTTATTGCAGCCCTCCTCAATATGACTTAGCACTTGGACAATTAATAAAATGTTTGGTTATCCCCGTTTTTGGTTTACATCTCAAAAGTCAATTTAAATCCATCTCCTGAAGTATATATAATATAAAATGGGAATGGCTTTGGAATATATATATATATATATCAGAGATAACCGTTGTTGCAAAATGGGAATGGCTTTGGATATATATAGCCATTCCCATTTTGCAACAACGGTTATCTCTGATAGTCCCCACTCAAGCCAAAAGATAATATTTTGCCTATTAATTTGATATTTTAGGTCCTGCCAAATATGCCTGCCTTTAGCTTCTGCCACTAATACAAGCAGTTGTTGCAGCTTGACAATATCTATCTCTCCATTTATTTTGGCTTGCACTTCGATTAGAGATTTGCTCAGTCTAAGATGTAGACAAATCTTTAGTTTGGTCCATATACATGCTAGGAAAGCGTTCTAGAATGGACAAGGAAATGTAGGCAACTAACATAAAATCAATAGATGAAAGTACATTTCAATCAACAGGCTATGAGAAAAAAAAAAAGTGATGGATAAAGAATACCAGTGACTGTTAAAATCTTTACCAACACAACTGTCAAAGTGTGAAAGTCCAGGAGCATGTGCCTCAATCACTTGTGATGAAAAGATGAACTGTAAACAAATGTAATAAACACTTCTGCCAAACTCCACATCTATAGAGAGTTGACTACAGAAGGACTAAGATATGTGGGCCAATTTGTAGTAAGAGTATAAAATAAATGAGTAGTGTGGCCGTGGGCTCCAGCAAATTGCAATAAAGATATTTGTACTGCTTATATCCTCATAATCTAGGTGGAAATGATGGTATTCTAAGTTACTTAGTTTAAGCAAAATCAATCCATACTTTGCTTTCACTTTTCAAAAAAATGGACGTGTATGTCTAGTAAATGGACACGTACAGGACTTTTTACAATTAATCTGCTGTCTTGCCAGTTGGAAATTGTGAAATAACAGAAGTTAGCAAATCCATAAAAAGAGGCCCTCATACACCCTAATTCAACCCCTATTAGGTAATTTAAAGTGCTTCAAACAAACAAAAGTACTTCAGAGAGTTCAGAAACTACTGCTGAAATGCACAGCTTTAAAAACCCAGAAAAAAAATTAAATGGCATACAAGTCAATGTACGAAATATTACACAGATGGCAAAAAGAATCTTATTGGATTGAAAAAATTCAAAAAGGTTTCTAACAAAGACAAACGTCCTTTCCTAAAATAAGCGTGTAAGCTTTCAAACCTGCTAATTGCAGCTTTCCTCTCAACATGGAAAAAGTTGTCCACTACATTCATATAATCTTGTAATTGGGACGCCAAAAAAACTTCTTGTCCAAAATATAACCTGGCTCAAATAAACTGTCTCAAGGCGATGATTGTGCCAAGTAGTATCCCATAATTCTTGCAACCTAAGGAATCTTGATGAACGACAGATAAAAATCTTAACTTTGAAAAATCCCATATTCCAGGCTATAGTTTAGCTTTCTTTTCGAGGGAGCAAGAGCTTAATACACATATTAAAAAAAGAACACGCAACGTTTAACATAAAGGATAATAAAAACACACTATTTGCACCAGTAAATTAGCTAACAAAAACCACAGATCGCCGGATTTCAAAGAAAAAAATTCAAAGTTGGCGAATTAAGTCTAAACCCTAACAATTCGATCAAATTCAACAAATATAATTCGTATGGTCGGAATCAGAAGATTTTATTGTTTTCATTTTTCGGTTCAGATAAATTACCGTTTTCCCTTTTCCGCCGTAGGGGCGATTGCGATTTGCAGAATAAACAGTTACGGAATTGTCTCTAAGACAACAATTTGTTGAATAAATAGTTTACTGATTTGTCCTTTAAATGCCGCAGAATTTGCAGATAATTTGAAGGTGAAATCAGAGTCGGAATTGCCCAAGTAAGTATGCCGAATTCACTCAATATCATTGGGCGTTCATTTTCCGAAATTGTACATCTGTGTGAAGAATTGCAGGGAGTTTGCCCGTGCTATATTTGGCTGTTTATAGGATGGGGACGTGTCAACAGCTACTTCGGTGGCGTACATATTTTTATAACTGATTTCCTTTTAATAAGATATTCGAATCAGTACACCGATAAGTGGGAAGTTGACTGCTTTGACTGTTTTGTTTGATGACTAAGATATTCCAAGCATCTATGGCAGGGAGGGTTGTGATAAAGTTGTTTTGTGTTAACACATCTTCTTATTATAAGGATTGTTTTATTAGCGATACAAAAATTTTAATTTTGATATTGGATTTTTTGTTATCGTTTTTAATTTAAAAATTGTTGTTTATGATTTTATTGTTGAAGGGAAAGATTTTTTAAGTTTTGGATGTGGTGATCTCCATGATCAGGATTTTTTTTTTTGTTGGTCTCTTTGTTATTGACATTTAATATATGTATATATCTATGTCTATTATATATAACGTTACATATAATAGACATCGACATATACATATAATAGACATAGACATAGATATAGACCTATACATCTAGTCTAGCCTTTTTCCCTCAAACAAGTTAGGTAGGTTGTCATTGTACTTGATACAAATATCATTGAAGAGGAAAGATAAGTAAATAGAGATAATCCAACATCAAAAAGGAATATTTGGTCGCTAAGTTATTGAAAACATTTTCTCATTCATTTTTTTAATTGAATGAATAAATGAATAGAAATATTTTAATAATGTTCATCTGACTAAGTAATTTATAGAACCAAACACAGTATATAAAATTAAATGTAGACTACAAAAATGTTTTGTATGAAAACTATCGTTTCAAATAAAGGTTGTTCTACTAATTTTATGAAATATCCATTCGTTTAAATGTAACTGCTAATGTAAAATTCAATCCCTAACATTCCCCCCATTAGTTTTTACCTGGTACAAAAAAAAATCTCACTCTCCCCTGCAGTATGCTCACCCCTTGCGGCATGCCCTATTTGGCTCATAACCTTGATACAAAGAAAGGCTCACTCCTCCCATGGTTTTAATCAGGTTTACCACAAACCTTTTCAAGATCCATGAACTGACTTATATTGGTGCTTTCTGCTCTTTCACAATGTTCTTACATCAGAGAATTATGTTTAGAATTTGCACACAAATTACATTACATAAACATGTATTTTCTTGTGTTCTTATTTTGCAAACATACAACAGAAATGAAAAACACACTATACAAAATGTCACCAAACATTTTGGGCCCTGTCGTTGGTGACTAACAAGAGGCTCTAGAAACCTCTTTCCTCCATGCCTTCAACCTCTAGTATGTCGTTGCTTACTCAGCACATGTGTCTATGAGGCTCAAATGCAACTTTTCGAGGATAAATCCCCCCCATAGTTTGGCAATACCTTTTCAGGACATCGAGTTCTCTTGAAATTACATCTTTTACATAGAATGAGATTTTTGACTTTAACATACTTCATTGACATATTTGATAATGACTTTAAAAAAAACTTTTTATAATGACCTTTTGACCTACTATTTTTAACACATCATTGCATTTTTTACTTTATGGCTTTGACCAAATGACACTCTATACAATAAAAAATAACCAATAAAAGACTAATTAAAACAACCACTTTACTAGACACTTGTGCGTTTTTGACAATTTTAACAAAATGACATAAAGACTATTTATATATAGAGAAGGCTCTTAACTTTTGACTCAAATGGTAATTATCCACGATTACATTGAACAAATAAAAAATGTAATACCTAAAGCACATAAACTCTTATTATCGACCATAAAAATAGGATTAAAGTGAATGACTAATAAAACCTTAAAACTAGACCATCATATTAAATCTGAATTAAATGGTAATAGCCTATTGACAAAGATTAAAACCTTAGTTATTCCATAGATAACTTGTGTGAATGTTGAGTTGATGCACGGTGAGATCATGACTTGTAGGGATTGTTGCATGCAAATGTGTACATGTTATAATCTTCTCTAATGGTATTAGAATCACAGTAATAAAGGGCATCAGACTGCAGGAACATTTAATTAGGATCTTACAACAAGAGCATATGTCATTAAACTATGCAAATGTAGGTGGCTTATCTTCGGCACTGTAATGTCCTTTTAGAATAATGCTCTCTCCAACTTGGATGGGCATAATTGGATACCAGCGTGCAAAGATCAAAACATAAATTTTTATAGCACCAAGATGGAATGGATGATCCAAATCTGAACAGAACATCATAAGATGATCTACTAATAAATAGATATGTTATGTATTCATAATGAGATGGACTACACATTCATAATTAGATGTTAGGTAACATTGAGGAGTCAATGCATAGATTTTAAAAATACAATAAGACACACATAATGTGATAGAATTAGATCATTTGAAAATGGAATGCAAATATATCAAGTTTAAGCATGAATAGATGTGAGAATAACATAGCTTGATGTTAATGTAACATGGTCCTGATACATGGATGTACGATAGTTATTGTGAAAGATATAATCTTGAATTTAAAGACTCTCATCTTGAGTTAAATTGCTCTTCCATTCTCAAAGAATCTCTGCTTTGATACCACATGACGGGAATATATAGAGTTTGTGCAAGACTAAAATAAAGAATCCAATACATATACAATAGAGATATTTTAAACACTTTGTATTATTTATGTACTCTATCTAAATATTAAATAGTACGAGAGTTTACAATTAAATAGGAAAACTCTTTCCTATAATTAGGGAGATACAATCTCCATAAATCTCTCACCTGACTCCTTATTATAACTCACAAACCTGTAAGTGTAATATTATTGTAACAATATTACAACTATCAAATATATTTTATCCATATATAACTAACACAAAATATTATTTACCTCTTGATAAATATCAAATGTAACTACTAATGTAAAAGATAATCCCTAACAATATACACTAACAATAGTTGTAGAAGGTCATTTGGCTTGTCACTCTGACCGCCACCACCAAGGGGGTTTGTCATATTAAGTATAACCTCCCCCTTGTCATCATTAGTTGATTTATCTATTTTTTTCTTACTCTTCATGTTTTAACAAAGAGATTACAAGGGCCAAACAAAGAAAATTTCCTTGTTGCTAAGTCGTCCACCCACGTATTAGAGAATGTATGCCTAAACCACTCCCAACTCCATTGTTGCAAGTAAGTAAAGGATGTTGAGAACATGATGAAAAACTTTGCTTCATGTTTCTTGACTGCCACCTACCATGCCCCCCATGTCCATGACCTTATGAAAGAGATAGTCGATGGGTAGAATCCAAAGGACCCTAGCTAAAGCACATGGGGCACTTCCCTGATAATCCATAAGGAACTATAAATATTCCACCTCTATATGGACTTTCTCTACTGACACCTGTATCTAAGGCATGACATTAGAGAGGACTAAATTTTGTTAGTAACTAAAAAAAACCTTTGTAGAAACATGGTTAAAGATAACATTATTCCTTTATTTCCATTACTAAAAAATAATTTCAAAGTGAAAAAAAAAAAAGTTTGTTTCAATAAGATGGTTAAATGCCCTAAATGTACCATTTTCCATGAAAAAACTCTATAATAAATGGTTGAAAAAAGGTACAAATCCATTTCAAAGATAAGTATGCCAACAAAACCAAAAAAAGTGAGACTCAAGTTGTTGGCATGAAGGACATATAGGTGAGAAACCCTTAAGTGCATAAGTTGGTATAAGGAAATTTTTGTACCACTAAATTAGAATGATAACAATAGATAACAATATGATTGAAATAAGATCAAAATAATGAAGTATATGACTAAGCCACTTTGAGGGGGCAAATTTCATAACCTTATAATAATAATATGATGATCAAGTACTAATTGTTGTTTCTTACATTTACCTTATTTATGCTATGTAGACTCCTTGGGTCATCCCTACTACTAAT
This sequence comes from Torreya grandis, assembly GCA_037957365.1. Lineage (NCBI taxonomy): Eukaryota > Viridiplantae > Streptophyta > Pinopsida > Cupressales > Taxaceae > Torreya > Torreya grandis. Next base: position 868,929 of record JARHVA010001230.1, read on the forward strand.
ATGAAGCTATGGAAATGATCATATGACTTAATTAAAGGTTATGCTAGCCATAACTTGATCATACATATCTTGATACATGTTATAAGTTAAGAACATAGCAGTTGGTCTCGAATGAGTAAGCCTTGATAAATAATTCACTAAATAGAATGAGCTTTCTTATGCTTAATAAGGGTTTTTGAGAGTTTAAAACAATGGAATCTAAGTAGCCTAAAAATATACAACTTCAATAGAGCATTCAATATGTCAAATTGAATGTGTCGAGGAGATAAAAGTTGATAACTAAGTCAAGGTTTATACAAGTGGGAAGAAGTATTAATGGGGCACTTATATTCCTTCCAACACCTAGATGGTGACTACACACCATTATTTTGGAGATGTTTTTAAAAACATAAATTAATATTTAAGCTAAAATAATGCACTTGTGAGCACCCTTTTTACACACTTAGCTCATGCATTATTCCACGACCTTGTGACCACTTCATTTTCTACAAGGGTGACCCATTCCCATAAGCAAACCAATGGTCCCAAAATGTCCTTATTCCTAATGTATAATAACTCAAGCTTATCCACAAAGTATTGCATATTTTCATATCATATATATGTGTTCCCAGGACAATAATGCCATATCTAGACAACATCACTCCCTGGGAGTGTCTAGTTCTATTGCTCTTATCCTCCTACTAAATAACAACTAATTACTCAAATTCACAATCACCCAATGGGTCATCCCACAAGTTTAGCAAGCCCATATGAAGGAATTCCTTATTAATAACTATAATACACATTTCAAGTCATTTTTCACACAAGAGGCTTCCATATTGAATAATACCATAATTTTAATTACATATTGAGAGAAAATTCCATATTTCTCCCAATTATAGTTACATATAGACCGAATAACCCTGAGTTAAAGTTTGAATACACTTCCAACATCACAAGACATAGTTGAAGCACTTAACCACACCAAGATTGCACTATCATTTAGCATTTTGCACTAGTCTTTCACACACACCACCATAGCATGGGATAACTACATTGAATTGTATCCCTCTTCAGAGTATTAATATGTAAGTTATACTCAACATAGGGGATGTTGAGGTCAAACACAACTTCAACGGCTAACCCCTTTTTATCTTATGATTGAATTTGTCATTTTGATCCATTGAAATAGGGTTGCAAATGAAGGAGAATATACATAGTGGATTTTGTGAATTATCCCTCTATTCATCTATTTCATCACTTTGCACCCACTCATATTTAATCTATATTCCAAGTTATATCCTTGAGTTATGATTGCTAATCATCCCTAACTAGGGCACAATAATCTTTAACCAATCTAGGTCCTCTTAATGATTATAACCACCTATGGGCAAATCATTATTTTGACTTTTATTCCTGATTATAACCATCTTTGGGCAAATCAATATCTTTTTTACATCAATGCATGCAAGTATTTACTCATTTGGATTAATCTCAACCACGGATTAATTCCACCTTTCTTCTTGTTTCTTTTTGAGGGACCATCCATCAATAAATGTGATGACCACTCCCTCGAGGGGGCATCATTATAGGCTTCCCAAAACCATTTGAAGCTTTGTTCTTCAACCATCATCTTCTTTTTGGCATACAAGCCATCTCTCGTTATTGAGAAGACATTTCTTTGCCTATGGTTACAACATCTTCTCAAATAGGGGCAAACTGTAGACACCTAAATCTGACCACCAATGACCTCCAATTAGGCTTTTGACCAATTTCCACCTAAAGTGCACAATTTGACCTAAAAACATTAAAATGCATTAAATAAGTTGAAATTGATATATTCAAGTGTTGATTCTGACCAAAGTATCATTAAATGGGGTAATACAATTTATGGGCCAACTAATTTTGATCATATCATGTCAAGTCAAAATGCCAATTTTATACCTAGGTGCTCTGGATTTCTCTTACCTATCAAATATCTTCTACGAGACACGTGCCTTTGTTATTTGGTGTTGATAATATACTAAATGGGATAATAGATCTAATGCATCTGACATTACCTTCCAATTCTAATCTAATCAAATTTTGGACCAATAACAAGGCATTCTGATCAATTTAAGTAATTTGTGCACAAAGTGCTTAAACATGCTTAAGAGATAATTAAACTAAATTAGAGCCTAATCAATAATTCCATGGAAACTTATTGAATAATTTGTTTTGAAAATGAATATCGAATATCTGTATCATCAGGTGACCTCATTTCTTGAGAAGACATCCCTAGGCCATAAATGCCATAAATACCAGGATTCATGCCTCCCATGCCTCATCAAAGTCCTCCATGCCTCTTAATTGATCCTCTATCCCAAATATTGATGATCCTATTTATAAATTTTAATTGCAAAATTGGATTAATCTTTAGCCACACATCTCAATCTTGAGATGGATGGTTCAGGTTGATTCTGATAAAATCTAAAAATCTATAAATAGAAAGGCTATGAACATCATTTCTAAGTTATTTTGGTGCAAAGTTATAATGCAAAAATATATTCAATAAGCCATTAAAATTAGTGTTACCATGCCAAATTTATTCCAAGGCAAGCCAAAGCCAGAAGGTGTCAAGGAGAAGAGAAGATAGCCAAGCCTCCTTTGATGAAGACTTCATGAGCACAAGTTAAGCAAGCCACTACAACAAGCATTTTGGAGCATCTAAGGAAGGTAGAAGAATGTTTTTTTTTTCATTTTAGTTTTATGTTTTATTCATGTTTGTTAACTAATATCTCTATAGTGTCTAGGCCTAGAGATGTTATGCTAGTTAGTGTGTTTCTTTCATGTTGTTTTCATTTTGAAACTAACACCATACTAACCATCCTCTCTTGAGTCAAATTCTTAGATCACACATAAAAATAAATAAATGAAAAATAGAAAGACTTTTTAGGTCATTTTTGAATCACCCAAGTCACTCGGAGCTTGGGGAAATCATACACAACATTCTTTTTGACACACTTTATAAACAAGGGAAAGAAACTAAGCACTTTTGGTCACTCGAGTTCCTAAAAGGGGACAAGGGAGAGCGTACATGCTAAAATTTGTATTTTCCAAAATCAAAAAAATCTAATCTAAGTAATTTGAAGCTAACTAAAGAAAAAAAAAAAAAAAAAAAAATCTCTTAGGATCTCTGACTAAAAATGTAAGTTCTTTTTACTAACACCAAATCAAAATGTGTTTGAAATTTTTAGCCCCTTTGGCCATGTTTGTACTTGTAAATTTTTTTAAAATGATAAAAATAGAAAATTATTAAGTGAATTTTAAAACAACTCAACCACATGTGAATGAGTTTTTAACCTTTGTAAAATTTTGAATTTGTAAAATGTAATTATAATTAAAAACCACCCAAACTTCTTTTTTTTGGCTTAGTTCCCTGCAAACAAGTTAGTAGATTGATTTGTGTTTGAGATAATATTATATAATTTTAAGTTAGCTCAACAAAAACACAAATTTTAACTCTTGGGTTTCTTAAAAATAAAAACATAGATGAATCATGGATGAATCGTAATGATTGTGGTTAATTCCTGCAGTCAATGTCAATTATATTATGATCATTGATGATTCTCATGATCGACATTGATTCTATTGCGATCATTGTACATGATAGCTATTGTCACTGATTCTACAACCATGCTAAAAACAAATCTATTTTGATAGAAAAACACCTGGAAAATAATGTTTTAAACTCAAAACTTATCAATGCCCTAAAAGAAGAATGTTAAACATGTAATAAATAGACTATTAAGTACCCAAAAAAGTAAGAAAATCTTAAATTTTATTATGTTTCTAATTTATGGTTTGATTATATTTTTGATGTAGAGATCATTATTGATTCTTTTGATCGACGTTGATTCCAACAATCAACCCTGATTGTTTACAATCATCTTCGATCCCTATGGCTTGGCTGAGAGATCAAACTTCTTCACTTTTCTAGTGATTAAATTAAAAACTTGGCATAAAAATGATTAGTAAAACATCCTAAGAAGTAGCTAAAAGATCTTTGTGGGGAGCATGTCCCACCGAGTGTGCCATTATGTGATTAATAGGAATCCAAGAGGAGAAATTAATATCATGTTAGTATGATCAAAACCAAACAAAAAACACACTAATAAAACTAACACCTCTAACCTAGACACTCAAAGAGCAAGAGAACAATATAAATAACTATCAATAGAAGATAAAACAACCATTATTTACCTTATTTGAGAGCAAGAGTTGTATGTTATCCATGGATGTATGTGCTCAATTGTGAGATCAAAGAATCTTTGGCAATGGTGTTCCTTGCATCATCTCTCCTTGTCACCTTGGTAATGTTGGGCTTGACTTTAAATTTGGCTTGGCTCTCTCTCAACAAATGAGCATTATAACATTACAAAGATGGTCTTTGAAGGTATTTTTGCATCATAACATTACACCAAAATATCTTGTTGAACAATGGGTGAAGCCTTGTATTTATAAACTTCCAAACTAACTCTAACCCAAGTGTAGTTAGGTTAGAGTTAACCATGATTTAGTTTAGACTAACCCTAGTTGAGTTAAAGAGGGGATAAGTAATTAATATTTGGAATAGAGATCCCAGTTATTAAGCAAGGCTCTCCATTTTTAAATTTAAGGCTTTAGGGAAGATATTTTTAATTCTTTGACTTTGAAAATGATGACATCATCATGAACTCATTTTTATTGAAATTTCTTTTTTACAAAATTCCTTTTCACTAATTGTTGACGATGTGGATTGCACCCTTGACAAGAGTTTGAGCTCCTGTCTTCCACACGGCACAATGGAGACTCCCCTCTTGTTGTGGGTCTGGCAAAACTGGGGGGAGAATCTTTAGATAAGGGCTAGCTCCCTTTGATGCATCTCTGTGGTCCTGGATTTCCTACTGCTAACAATGGGGGGGTGAAAAGAGAGAAGGATTACTAAAAAATAGAACCTAAACTAAAGCAGTGATACACCAAAATGGTTGATCTACTTATCTTTGACATACACTTTACACCAAGAACAAGTTGATATACACTTCATTTGATACGAGAAACTCTTTTGCATCAGTGAGCTAGGGGTCTTTTGGAGATACAAGGAGGAAGAACTACTAGAGGTGTTCTAAGACACATTATGGTAGCCTATTCACATGCACCTATACTCTGTTGTGGACACTTCTTGCTGACCTATAAAAGAATAACTCACAATACACTAGACATGCTAGAATCATTCTGTGAAAGCATGAAAGAAAATGACTTAACTCAAGATAAAACCATAGACAAATGTAAAAGTGCAAACTCAAATGGAGGTAAAAATGCTATGTCTTGATTCAAGGTAAAATCCTATAGGGCTTCACCATACAAGATGATAGATCTCTTCCTCACTTGGAGGTTACAATATATATAGCATCAAAAGGAAGACTTAGGCGCTCTTCAGAATGAGTGACCCATGCTGTGACAGTCCAAGTCTTGACTTTGGCATTTAAATCATATTAAATATCATTGTAAAAACATGGGTTGCTTGATCATTTGAATGATAAGGCTGCCCCTCTTTATGAAACTTATGTGACTATCCGCTCACCCATGCTCAAATGAAGAAAAATAGGCCGTTCCATTGAATGCTTGCACTCTGTGATGACCATTTCTTAAGGATTGTTTCACCCATAGTAGTAACTCTTCTATCGACACTTCCTATGCCCCCTGGACTATTTTGTCTTCTTCTACGCTTGGCTTATGTGTGTATGGTCACACTTTCATTGTTTTTGTCTCTTTCCTTACAACTCGGCTCTCAGGCTATCTTTTTGTATTTTGAAGGCTCTTTGAGCTCCTTTCTCGATGGGTCACTGAGTTTACTCGGGTCTGTGCCATGAGCCTTCAGCTGCTTATCATGAAGACCTTAGTTCTTTGGCTTCTCCTCAATGGCCAATGCATCTCATCAAAAAATGATGTCTATAGGCCCGTCGCTATTTGAAAACTAAATGGCTATTTCATCATCATAAATTTCACATCCATAGGCCCATCACCATTTAAAAGCCAATGGCTAGTTTGCTGCCTTGAATTTGACATCTTTAGGCCTATCACCCCTTTGGCAATTTCTTCAACCATTTTTGTATTTCTTCCTTCCCGAAGGGAAGGTGTCCCTTCAGAGCTTGGGAAAGGTCCCCATTTTGGCAGTTGAGAGTTTCTCACAAGGGCACTTGCCCTTCATATTCCTTCGAGCTGCCTTGGTCTTCTTAATTCCTTCAGACATTTTGTCCGAAAGAAATCTTTCTTCATGCCTTAGTCTTTCTCTTTAGAGTCTCAGTCCTTTCTTTTGGTCTCTTTCCCTTTGGATTAATTCCTTCGAACAAAATGTCTGAAGGAATTCCTTCGGGCATTTTATCCAAAGGAATTCATCCCTTATCTTTTACATGGATTTTCTTTGGAAAAAAAGTCTGAAGAAATCCTTTGCATCTTTCCTTATGAATTTCCTTCAGACAAAAAGTTTGAAGGAATTCTTCATCATTTGCCTTGGATTTTTTCCAAAGAAAACTTACCTTTCAGCCTTCTCTTTTATCCCTCTATAAGTGAAGTTCCTTGCCCTCTGTAAGGGCACTTTTAGGTCTATAATTGCCCTCCGTAGCCTGCTAGAACGGTCCAATTTGTAACCTGACTGCCCTCCGTAAGGGCACTTTGTCCTTGGAGCTTCGTAAAAGACTTATATCTCTTTGAAGTTGGCCCATTTCTTTGCCAAAAGGCTTGTGAAAACTAGCTGCCCACAATGAAATAAACCTCCAGATCAACCTGAAACATCTATAAAGCTCAAGTCATTTGGTTTAAAAAATAGGCCTATTACAAAAGGGGAAAAACACAACAGCAGAAAGGTGGATACATGACTGACTACTCAAGATAGTATGGAAGGAAGGGATACCAATTGTTGGCCTACAGGACCAAAAATGGTCAACAAATTTGGTGATTCCCAGGGGAAGCATGCATGTTATGCTTGAGAAGACTAGTATCCTCTAAGTCTATTGGGCATGGAGTTGGAATACAGCTTGAAAAAAGTTAGCAACAGCCTTCTGAAGACCTTTGAACTAGCAAAAATTTACTTCAAACACACACAACAAAGGATATAAAACTACACACACGTGTGCAACAACACGTAGGGAAAATGAAAAACACACAACTAAAAGCAAACTACTATGTACAACTAAATAAATACATTTAGCTCCCTCCTAGATCAAAGGGAAAACTTCTTAAGTCTCCTTCATGGCAAGAAAACTTATGGTTCCAGCCAAGTGGCTGAATGGAATAGAGACTTGGTGACTTGTTGTTCTTGTCTGCCACCTTGAATGGCTTGTATCCAAATGAATAAGGGTCAAACATGCTTCTAGCATATATGTATTCATCTTGCTCTTGGAAGCTTGTCCAATGTTGGTCTTTCATGATAGTGTGTTTCATCAAGAAATTAATGGATGTTAGCTTATCACCATAGGGATCATCTAGCTCATAACCTCCTTGATATGCATCATAGACTGACTTGTCCCCTATTGCTTCATTGAAAACCTGGTCAAACTAATCCTCTACTTCATCATTGCTTTCATGAAGAAGGGTGATTATTGTGATGTCTGAAATGAGATCACAAACTGATTGCTCATCCCACAGAACATCACCTTCTTGTTCAAGGTTCTCTTTAAAGCTTCCTCAAGATGGATAGGCCTCTCCTTTTCTTGCTCAAAAACCAGAGTCTCTAGTTATTCAAAGACATCCTCCTGATTCTCCTCCAACTCGGGTTCCATGGCATGGTCATATTCCTCATCAAAGCAATAAAGAAGTTCATCAAACAAGGGAAGGGAGAGCTCACCATGCTTATTTTCCTCAACATCCATTATTGACAGATAAAGTTTGTCAACCTCTTCTTCATATTGCTGGAACATCCGCATGTATGCATGAACTGTGTCTTCTCTATTGTTGATGATGTCTTCAAAGGGAGCATCCATGATGATTTCATCTTCATTATCACTCATGATAGCCTCTTGGGTAGCTAAAAATTGGATCCTCTCTTCTTCACTTGCCTCCTGCAAAATAGGTTCCTCCTTGAGAAGGGATGGAGTGGAAGGTTGATGGTTAAACTCATGTGGAAGAGGAGGTAGTCCTTGAGCTAGAATCGAATGATTCTCTTCCTTCCATTTGGCCAACACTTTATCAATATCAGATGTGGATTGATAGCTCTCTTGGAGGAGTATAGATGGGGTGTGTTCAAATGTAGGATCTTTTGCTTAGCCTGAACCATCCATCACACTTTGGTTGAGGAACCTCATTCTAGACTCCAATTCTACAATTTCCTTGGCTATATTCTCTTGAAAGAGTCTTTCTTGGAGGTCACAAGCATCATCATGATGAGTAAGAGTAGCTTCATCTTCTTCAAGGCTTCTATCAAAATGAATAGGCCTCTCTTCTTTTTTCCTACTGCATGATTCCATTGCTTGCTTCCAACTCATGACCTTGGGATCAGAACTTTTCCCTTGTGAACAAGCAACAATTTTATCCTCTTCAAGGTCCTGAGCTAGTTCATGGCATTCCCTCCTCCAACTTGGAATCTTGACATCATGTTGAAAGACTTGAGGAGGTTGAGGAAGACTAGGAAGAGGTTGTTGATGTACAGGAAGAGTTTCTAAAAGAGAGACGTGCTGGTTCATGGTATTCCCTTCAAAGGAGGATTCACAACCTAAGGAATTGAGAAGGTTCATTTCCATGGGAGGCTAATCTAATGTCCATTGGTGTTGGAAATATAGGTGGAAGAGATTAAGAGCAGGAGTGATTAATGCATCAGATGAGCTAGAGTGAGCAAGTGGTATCTGGTAGAAAGGATTTGGTGCACAAGACGGGGATTTCTTTAGAATAGGAGGGGGCTGCTTTGGAATGGGAGAAGGCACACAAGGCTGACTGCCTTGAATGAATGGACTCTTCCATTTTACTACTTCCTCCTTCATGGATTACAAGACCTAAGCTTGCCTCAATAAGCACTCTTCTTTGTATATAAGCTATTGTTGATATCTATACTTTTAATCCAATCTGTCTATTTCCATCACTTGCTTCTCAAATTCTAGTGTTACTTCCCTTACTATTGAAGGGAAACTAGAAGAGATGCTTGTGGTGATTCCATGAACAACTTGAGCTGGATCAAAGTTATATGAAGGAACACAAGGCCCATGTTGCTGAGCAATGGAATTATACATACCAAAAAATATGATTTTTTGATGGCACTAGGACTGCTTAACCAGCTGATTCAACTTGAAGTCACCATTGGTGTTGGTCAAAATGCCTCTAAAGGCTGGTTGGTTGAAGAACACACCAAAATTATTTAACTCTTTGGATAAAAACTAGTCCCACCAGGCGTGCCAAAAATTGTTGACAATGTGGATTGCATCCTTGACAGGAGGTTGAGCTCTTGTCTTCCACACGACACAATGGAGACTCCCCTCTTAATGTGGGTCTAGAAAAATTGGGGGGAGAATCTCTAAATAAGGGATAGCTCCCTTTGATGCATCTCTGTGGTCCTGGATTTCCTATTGCTAACAATTTGGGGGGAGGAAAAGAGAGAAGGATTACTGAAAATAGAACCTAAACTAAAGCAGTGATACACTAAAATGGTTGATCTACTTAGATTTGACATACACTTTACACCAAGAACAAGCTGATATACCCTTCATTTGATATGAGAAACTCTTCTAGATTAGTGAGCTAGGGGTCCTCTAGAGATATAGGGAGGAAGAACTATTAGAGGTGTTCTAAGACACATTATGGTAGCTTGTTCACATGCACCTATACTCTGTTGTGGACACTTCTTGCTAACCTACAAAAGAAGAACTCATAATACACTAGACATGCTAGAATCATTTTATGAAATCATGAAAGAAAATGACTTAACACAAGACAAAACCATAGACATATGCAAAAGTGCAAACTCAAATGGAGGTAAAAATTCTATGTCTTGATTCAAGGTAAAATCTTGTAGAGCTTCACCATACAAGTTGGGAGATCTTTTCCTCACTTGGAGGTTACAATATATATAGCATCAAAAGGAAGACTTAGGTGCTCTTCAGAATGAGTGGCCCATGCTGTGGCAGTCCAAGTCTTGACTTTGGCATTTAAATCATATTAAATATCATTGTAAAAGCATGGGTTGCTTGATCATTTGAATGACAAGGCTGCCCCTCTTTATGAAACTTATGCAACTGTCCACTCACCCATGCTCAAACAAATAAAAATAGGCCATGCCATTGAATGCTTGCACTCTGTGATGACCATTTCTTAAGGACTATTTCACCTGTAGTAATAACTTTTTGCTGACACTTCCATTGCCACTTGGACTATTTTGTCTTCTTTTGTGCTTGATTTATGTGTACATGGTCACACTTTCACTATTTTTGTCTCTTTTCTTGCAACTCAACTCTCGGGCTATCTTTTTGTCTTTTACTGGCTCTTCGGGCTCCTTTCTTGGTGGGTCACTGAGTTTACTCAGGTTTGCACCATGAGCTTTCAGCCACTTATCATGAAGGCCTTAGTCCTTTGGCTTCTCCTCAACAGCCGATGCATCCCATCAAAAAATGATGTCTATGGGCTTGTCACTATTTGAAAACCAAATGGCTATTTCATCATCATAAATTTGACGTTTGCAGGCCCGTCACCATTTAAAAGCCAATGGCTAGTTTGCTACATTGAATTTGATGTCTTCAGGCTCGTTACCCCTTTGGCAATTTCTTTGGCCCTTTTTGTATTTCTTCCTTACTGAAGGGAAGGTGTCCCTTTGGAGCTTGGGAAAGGTCCCCCTTTTGGTAGCTGAGAGTCCCCCGCAAGGGCACTTGCCCTTTGGATTGCTTTGGGCTACCTTGGTCTTCTTAATTCCTTCAAACAAAATGTCTAAAGGAATTCCTTCAAACATTTTGTCTATAGGAAATCTTTATTCATGCCTTAGTCTTTCTCTTTGGAGTCTCAGCCCTTTCTTTTAGTCTCTTTCCCTTTGGATTAATTCCTTCAAATAAAATGTCTGAAGGAATTCCTTCAGGCATTTTGTCCAAAGGAATTCATCCCTTGTCTTTTACATGGATTTTCTTCGGACAAAAAGTTTGAAGAAATCCTTTGCATCTTTCCTTATGAATTTCCTTCGGACAAAAAGTCTGAAGGAATTCTTCATCTTTTGCCTTGGATTTTTTCTGAATAAACTTACCTTTCATCCTTCTCTTTTATCCCTCCACAAGTGAAGTTCCCTACCCTCTGCAAGGGCACTTTTAGGTCATAATTGCCCTCCATAGCCTACTAGAACGGTCTAGTTTGTAACCCGACTGCCCTCTGTAAGGGCACTTTGTCCTTGGAGCTTTGTAAAAGACTTATATCTCTTTGAATTTGGCCCATTACTTTGCCAAAAGGCTTGTGAAAACTAGCTTACCACAATGAAATAAACCTTTGGATCAACCCAAAACATCTACAAAGCTCAAGTCATTTGGTTCAAAAAATAGGCCTATTACAAAAGGGGAAAAGCATAGCAGCAGAAAGGTGGATACATGACTGACTCCTCAAGATAGTAGGGAAGGAAGGGAGACCAATTTTTGGCCTACACGACCAAAAATGGTCAACACTAATTTCACATGGAAATTTCACTTAAGCATTCAATTTTATTTGCTTAGTTAATTCATTTTGCTTAGCATTTTTCCACTTTAGGAATTATTTAAGTGCCTCACTTAATAATGACATAGGTCAATGATACTAATTTGCCCATAGGTAGTTATAATTAGTTGCAAGACTGGTGAAACATTGATTTGCCCATAGGCGGTTATAATCAGGCTCACTTAAACAAACTTGATAGGATGAAAGATATCTTTTTAGATCAACTATCACACTACTTTCATAACATATCATTATAAACATAGATTAGATTGATTATTGAAATTTGATTGGAATCATCTCACAAAAGGTGTGGGAAGAACCAAAGGAACCAAGATCAAAATAGGATTGGGTAGGATGACTAAAAATAGGCTTTGGTGTAGATAGGAATGGAATGATAGGATGGTATAAAATGGTAAGAGGGATTGCCCCCAAGTGATAGGGTGAATAACAAGAATATGTGATAATGGAAAAAGGATATGTAACAATAGCAATGACATGGTACATGTTTTTGGCTTGGGTGTGGTTTTTGATTTTATTATTCCTGTTGAGATGGAGATGCATGTCCTAATCAACAAATGATACAAACAAAATACTCAATCATGTTAATTGCTATCCCACACCTCATCTGAATAGTTGCTCCATTAAAAAATTAATGTAGATTTAGTTACTAAGAATGCTTTTATGATCTTTGTTGGTCATTGATTCTAATTCTTTCAAGTATCGAGAAAAGGTATCTTTGTAGCCTCTGTAAAGGAAAGTGCAGCCATGGATGGTAAATAAAAAATAATAATGGATGGTAGGTTTGATTGTGAAATAGAATGGTCGATGATAATGGAATGTGGAATGGTAGGGAAATAAATAAATATCAGGATGTTCAATCACATGTAATGTTACTGATGTCAAATTCAAAATAACTTTGGTTGTGGTAGGGCTGAAGACTTGTTCTCTCAATAGGACCACCAATTTTTTTTTTGTTTTATCTTGAGAGAAGATACCATCTAATTAGGCTATATATAAGAAGTTATTTTAATTTTATCTTTGATTTTGTCTTCATCAAGAAGTGAAGAAATTTTATGCTTAGCTATTTTTACCTCAAAGAGGTTTTCACCAATGAAGTTATCTTGATTGTCCCATAGTGCCTCTAAGAAGGTTTCACTAATGAACATTGGATTCTAATTTTGATTTTCTTCTAGTAATTTTGAAAAATTTTCACTAAAAGATGTTGAGTTTTGACATTGATTATCCCCTAACATCTCTAAAAAGGTTTCACTAAGAGAGTGTTCTTTTGCTACATGGATGTTGTCTTGGCCTTCTTGCTCTTCTTCAAATGCTATGTCACCATAGATGTAGTTCAATAAAGTGTGATTCTATCGATCCCAATAAACACTTATGGGAGATAGAATGCCAATAATATGGCTATTTTGGTTTATGGTAATAGCCTATGGAATGGTAATGGAATGGGGAGAGGCTACATAATACTCATAGAAGATACTATGATAACTCATGTCGAAGATGAAGTAATCATCCTCAAAAACTATAGAAGGATCACACATATATTCAAATTGATCTACAAGGCATGTGTAACCAATTCTATAATAGCCACAAACATATTCTTTTTTTGAATCTGATTCTAACTCAAGGGACTCTGAATTCAATGTTGAGACTGATGTTGATTGTGATTTTGATGCTAAATTTGATGTCAGTTCAAGAATATAACTTGACTTTAACTCTAATTCTTCATCTGATGGGTACTCTATTATAATTATGTCTTATTGAATATTTGGTATTGGACAAGTAATAGCTTGTGATGGCATAATGGGCTTCATAAAAATTGGTTTGTCAAAGTGAGACTCCTCTAGGATGGGAAATAGGTCAAGAGACAAATCTTTAGAGACTAACTTGTTAATGGGAGGCTCTTAAAAAACAAGCACATGGTCAAGATAATGATTTTCTCAAAGGTGTTTATAATCATTAAGAAGTGACTTAGCAAAGACTAGCTCATTAGAGTGAGACTCCTTGACAACTGGTATAGGATCAATAGGTGATTCATCATAGGTTGACATATCACAAATGGTTGGTTCAACAAAAACATCTTGGATTGGTTGGTTATTTTGGCCTTGGTTTTTAATGAGTTGGAAGAATAGCTTGGTCTTTGAATGATTGTATGGGTTGAAGTTTGGATGGGATTGGTACTAGATGAGGAATGACTTGTGGTTAGATAATGATAGGGCCTTGGGGAGCATGATTGATCACATGAGTCAAAGGATGAAGTCCTAAAATAGTAAGGATAAGGAATTATGGGGCTTGATTGCTCATATAAGCCAAAGGACTAGGTCTAGGAATGGTAATGGTATTCCTTGGATATTGTAGAGCTTGATAGCTCATATAATCTAAAGGAGGGTTAAGGGTAGTCAATGATTGGATAACAAAATGACATCATGGAACTTGATTTCTTGCACAAGCAAAAGCATCCAAGTCTTCCTCATAAACCATATCATCTCAGTCATGAGTTGGCTCATAAGCTGGTTCTTGACTGTGTTCTATGTACTAATTATTACAAAGAGGATATGGATCCATATCCCAAAAAATATTATCTATAGTTGGGTCTTCAAAGTTCTCCTCACAAGCCTCTTCATGTCAATCAAGGTTTTGATTTGGATTTTGTAGATTTTTACTATGTTCCCCATATGGAGTATTGTAGGGAGAATAATAAAACTCCTTAGAAAATCTTTCTCTATAGGGGTTCGTAGTGGGATTTTGTGTGACTATTCTATCATAATTTGGATTGTACATGACTCCACCATAAGTGTAGCTAGTCATATCCACGTAAATTATGAAAGCTCTAAAACAAAAAGGCTTAGATTTCTACTAACTCTGAAAAAATGTCCAAAGGACAAATTGTTCAAGCTTGGTCTAACTTGGCCAAAAGATGGAGCTATATCTCCAAAGTGGTCTGAAAGTGGAGCTATATCTCCAAAATGATTTATGCTAAGACTTGTTATAAAATAGTCTAACATCAAATTTCTAATATCAAATGTCATGTACACAAAAAGTCAAGCATCTAAATAAAAACTAACATGTCAAAGGTTTAAATCAAAGTTTGCCAAACAAGTTCTAAACTAGGAAAGGGAAAAGTTGATTTGCTAGGTCTTTTCTTCAAATGTGGAGTCAAAATATAGGCTCAAATAAATAGGTATATGCTAGGACTTTTGGCCAAATGATGTCAAAATTCAAACTTGAAACAAAGGTTGATGTGATTTGATTTAATCTAACAAGTTTGGAAATAACTTTGACATAGACCTGACACATGGAATCAAACATAAACATGACCAATTGGTATAAGGCATAAGACAAAAGGCTCTTTGAAGAAAGACTATGTTTTCCCACATAAAGGCACAAATACTGATGAGGATAGGCTCTAAGTAAACAAACAATCAATAGTTTTCAAATTTGGGTAATCGATTAACCAAAGTTATGAAACCCAAAAGAGAAATATCTATGTATTAACCCCATGAATTAAATCCTAAACAAAAATTAATCAATTTTTGAATATAAACTTAATAAGGCTAATTAAAAACTCAATGGCAAAAACTAGGATTTGACCAAATAAGCTAGACAAGATTAGACAGTATGATGGCATAAGACAAAGGTCTAAATGGTATACACAACATGGTTTGAAACAAATGGTTTTTAACACAAGGTGAAACAATTATTGAAATGAATTGAGTATCCTTATGGCATAAGCATGCTCAAATGATGTGGTTAATGTTATACTTAAAAAGAATCAAAGATAAAATGGTTTTAACATGATTTGGGCAGCATAACACTACCCTCCTCAACTCAAATACATTGTTTTGACATAGCTTATGAACAAAAAAACAAGTTTTAGTCTCAAAATGTACCAAGAAAAAATGATCAAAATACACTAAGTATAATCATCCAAATCCTAACAAGGGTATGACAATATGGGGTTAACTAAACTAGCAAGCTTTCAAATGTTTCTAGGGGAATCAATTGCACAATGACTTTCACATCAAATAATGCAAAAGACAAGCACAAAAATTGGGTGACCATGGCATTGGATAGTTGTAAAAAGGTCTAGTCCTTTTTACAACCACTACATCCTATTGTTCGCTTAGTGTAGTGCAATGTCTAAATGCAGATACGTCCCTATGTAACTCCAAAGGAGTAAGTGAAGTCAATGTCGGGAGGTGAAACCTTGGGTCAAAGCTTCCCTAAAAAACTCATGGGAGGTAATGATGTCCCCCTCGCAAGCCAAGTTTGCATGAAAATAAAAGACTAATAGAAATACTTTAGGGTCATTTTCAAGGTCACCCAAACTTTGACAAGTTTTTGGGGAGTGCTTTAGATGACATTATTTCTAAGCCTTAGACTAGGCTTTTTGCAATAGGAATGGTGCTTTTGATTCCAAGGGTTCCCTAAAGGGGATAAATGGAAGAACATACACATGGCATCACTCTTTTTTCCAAACAAAATCTAACTTAAACAACTAAGTAAATACAAAAAACTTGGAAAGGTGAGTTCTTTTTAAAGCCCAAATGGAAAATGAGGTGGTGTTCATTTGACCCCTTAGTCTTAGTTGTAACTTTGAAAACCAATACTAAAAACTCGCTTAAGCACCTAAATGTTACTTTAAGCACCAAAATAATGTTCTTAATTCATTTTTAAGCATGCAAAAGGTGATCTAAACATGTTTTTAGAAAATGTCAAGCTTGGTCCTGCAACAAAAACGTTAGCGTGTGCTTTATCCTTGAAGCTATTTTGGGTTTGAAATAATGAACTTCAAAAAAAGAGCTATTGGATTTGTGTTTTAAGAAAAATGTAGTGATTGGCATTAGTTTTATAACTGATGATGGTTACACTTACTAACCGATGATGGATATCTAACTGACATCGATTATACCAATAGTGATCGATGATAACTATCCAATTGATGATGGTTTTACTAATTGATGTTGGTTATTGTGTAAATAAAAATGACAAAACAAAGTTAGAAAATCAAATTTTAAGAGTTTTAATGATCCAAATGAAGATTTTAAAGTTACATAATGATCTTCTTCATGTGTGGGATGCATCTGGTCCCACCAGGCATGCCATATGTGATCTAAGAATTTGACTCAAGAGAGGATGGTTAGTATGGTGTTATTTTCAAAATGAAAACAAAATAAGAGAAACACACTAACTAGCATAACATCTCTAGGCCTAGACACTAGGGAGATCTTATTTAAGAAACACAAATAAAATACACAAATAAAATGCAAAATAAACCTTCTTTTACCTTCCTTGGATGCTCCAAAATGCTTGTTATAATGGCTTGCTCAGCTTGTGCTCATGAAGTCTTCATTCAATGAGGCTTGGCTATCCTCTTCTCCTTGGCACCTTATGGTTTTGGCTTGGATTGGAATCAATTTATCATGGTAACACTAATTTCAATGGCTTCTTGAAGATATTTGTGCATTATAACTTTACACCAAAATAGCTTAGAAATAATGTTCATGGCCTCTCTATTTATAGATTTTTGGATTTGATCAAAATCAACCTGAACCGTTTATCTCAAGCTTGAGATGTGTGGCTAAGGATTAATCTAATTTTTCAATTAAAATTGATAAATAATCTCATCAATATTTAAGATAGAGGATCAATTAAGAGGCATGGAGGGCTTTGATGAGGCATGGGAGGCATGAATCCTGATATATATGGCATTTATGGCCTAGGGATGTCTTCCCAAGAAATGAGGTTACCTGATGATTTAGATATTCAATATTCATTTCCAAAACAAATTATTCAACAAGTTTCCATGGAATTTCTAATTAGGCTCTAATTTGGTTTGATTAGCTTTTAAGCATGTTTAAGCACTTTGTGCACAAATATACTCAAATTGTTCAAAATGCCTTTAATTGGTCCAAAATTTGATTAGATTAGAATTGGAAGGTGATGTCAGATGCATTGGATCCATTATCCAATTTAGGATATTACCAACACCAAATTACAAAAGCACATGTCTTGTGTAAGATATTTTATAAGAAAGAGCAATCCAGAGCACCTAGGTGCAAAATTGGCATTTTGATTCGAAATGATCTGATCAAAGTTAGTTGGCCCATAGATTGTATTGCCCCATTTAATGATACTTTGGCCAAAATCAGCACTTGAATATATCAATTTCACCTCATTTAATGCATTTTAATGTTTTTAGGTCAAATTGTGCACTTTAAGGGGAAATTGATCAAAATCCTAGTTGGAAGTCATTGGTGGCCAGATTTAGGTGTCTACATTATGTACTTGGCTAGTGGATGGGAGTTCATCACCTCCCCACAAGTTCTTTAGGGGTGCATTGTCCTAGGGTTTCTTATCCTAACATCATACTAACCTCAATCCATGGTGGGGTATATAAATTAGGAAAACCATTGGATGGGATAGTGGTGAGCAATTAGCCTGACCATCCCAATGGGTACCCAGGCCATGTGGTAGCTAGACATTGGACTCCACTAAGTAGTACATAAATGGAGTCAATATGCAAAAGAATAGACCTCTGCATAGTAATATAAGTGGTTTGGATTCAATTGACATGATTGTTCCCTTATGTTAGCCACACTTGGGACCATCTAATATGTGTGAAACTTATAGATTTTATTCAAACCCCATTTGTCATGAAATTTCATGCCAAATTCCAAGTGCTCCTCACTTTAAGTTCATGCCACATATCAATGCTTGAGAGATAGAGATGGGGAGGGGGTAAAAACTCTACTTACACCTTTACTTTATTTTTTGGATTAACACTTAATTCCTCACAAGCATTGGTATATTGGTGGAAACTTTGGCTAAAGCTACACACCCATGTCAATCATAGGGAATAGGATGAACCATTTGTGTTACTTCTATTTTTCTTTGATTTACATGCATGTTTTAAAGACTAAAAACTATTTGTTTGTTCAAAAAATGATCCATAAACCAATCACATGTTTTTACACTCCTTTAACCTTAAAGTTCTTATTCTATCCATTTGATATCACACTTTTTCCTTTGACATTTCCAAAACATTTGTGTGTGTGTGTCACTTGTTTAAATAAGGCATTATTATGCTGCCCATTTCATCCCAAGTATTTGCCTTAGATTTTTGAAATGGAAACTATTGTCATACCTTTTGATAAAAGTATCATCATTACATTTCTTATGTTATTTCAAACCATTGCCTTGTATCAAATCAAGTTCAAAACTATGTATGTTTTTGGTCTACAATTGGTGTCATTATGATGTCCATTTGATTCTAGGATGTTATCCATTTGAAGCATCCAAGTCATTTAAACCAAGTTCAAAATTTGTCTTATGAAGTTTAGATTCAAAATTGAGTGGTTTATACCTATGCCTTGCTTAATTTTGGCTTGGGTGTTTACCTCTTACCTTCAAATTGTGAAACTTGGACTAATTCCTTGCTTGATTTAAAGATTCTTTTGCTTATATCTAGGAAGTGGTCTATTTTTCCATATGCCTTAGGTCCATTTACTACCTTGAACTAATGTCAAAACTCTCTTTTTAAGTATAAGCTCAAATGAAGTTACTTTACATTGGATCCTTGCTTATCACTTGGACTTTAATGCTTTCCTCATTGCTCTTATTTTGTTCACTTGAGATTGAATTTTACAATTAGTTTTAGGTATGTGCTTAGATTGAGTGTCTTATACTAAGATCAAGCTATTTTAGAATCCATGTGCCTAGATTGAGTCCAAGTGTTTTGAGTTAGTTTAGAGTTAGATCATTACGTTTCAGTTTTTAGACCTAGTGTGTTTTCAAGTCTACTTTTGTGCCTTGTTTTTAAAGAACTAACATTTACCTTTCAGTTTTCAAACCTAGTTATTTTAAAGTCTAGATTTGTGCTTTATTTCTAAAGACCTAGCATTTTCCTTAGTTTTTATATTTCATTCATACCTTTTGAGTCTAGATTTATTCCTTGTTTCCAAATACCTAGCACCATTTTCATTTTAGACATAGGCTAGATTTGTTTGAAACACTTTGCCAAAATTCATTTAACTATTTGTGTACAAAATCTTAGACCTTGGAGATATTTGAGACCAAGCTTATCATTGATGATTTTGGAGAAGAGATTCATTCCTAGGCCAAATTTAAACCATTTATAACAATAGACCGAATTTTCCATTTAGACCAAGTTTATAGACATACCAAGCACCGACCAATTCTTTTAGACCATGTTTTAAGAGTTTTCTAAACTCTAGACTTTTTATTTGTGAGAGGTTAGTTATGGATTTAGATATGCCTTGCTACACATGTAGTGGGACCATGTACAATTTGGATTATGAAAACATAGTCATGAATGATGCCTTTGTTCAAGACCCATATGGTGATGATGTATTTTGTGAGACAGATCCATATCTTCCTTACACTACTCAATATTTGGATCAAGACCAATACCTATTAACACACTACTTGGTTAATACACCTCCTTATCTAGGTTAAGATCAAGAAAAAATAGATTAATACCTTACTAGTGTGTCATCTATTATCAAACAAGTGCAATAATAACCGTACTATGTTCCCATGCCATCAACCTATTACCCATACTTGTTTAATCATCACTTGCTTGAAAATAAGGATGAGGTTTTAGTTAGAGCCATAGAGGCAGGGACCAAGTTTATAGAAGACTTTCCCCATGGAAACCTACCTAGTCTAGAGTGCCTATAAACATACCTTATACCCAAACTATTGACTAGGCCTCTACTAGATACCCTCAAGCACTCATGCCTATGATAGACCAAGATCCAAATATGCTTAAAAAGGGAAAGGGCCTGATGGTGGACCAATTTGTACAAATGTAACAAGCATATCCAACTTATCTTAATTTATCATGTAATTTCAATGCTATGGCCATATCAAATGATACACTTATTTAATTAACTCCCTTAACAAGAATGCTAGTTGATTTGTTAGGTTAGGCTAATCTAGGTGTAGACCCATTTTCCCAAAGTACTTCAGTAGGTGATATGTTTAATGTCCCATTCATTAAGTGATTATGGCCTCTATGCAGGACCATGTGCCAAATATAGTGGATAACACACAAGTATCTTCTAATTCAGGTAAAGGTGAGGTAAATACACTACCCAATAACCCACAAAAATAAGTGCCTCTAGCCAATACCACGAGTGGTTCACAATAGTAGGGGCAAGAATGCCTAGTGCCCAACCAAAATAGGTTACTCCCACTCCTCAACTAACTACTTCTTTAAGCACACAATATTAAGGGATAAGTAATTAGGCTCTAGCTAATGTTTTTCCTCAATAAGTGATGAATGTTATCCTACCTCAATAGATGATGTCTAATATTATGTGGCCATAGGCATAGACCAATTTATCACCTCTATAGAGGTAAAACACTATGCCACCTCAATATGGGGAAATAAATGTTCCACATCAATAGGTAGTGATGAATATACCTCAATAGTCACAGACTAATGTACCTCAATAATTATAGACATTGTCTAGTCAATAACATATTTTTATTGGTCAACGGCAAATGCCAAACACCCAGTAAGCATCCAATTCACAATAGGGATTTATTCAACAAAGAGGTGCCAATGTCTAACAAGTACCTATTAGGAAACCATTGCATTTTACCCAACATGTGCGACATATTCAAAGATAGGGCCTTGGATAAAAATAGGTACCATTTATTTAGTTAGGTTTGACTAGTCGGTAGTAAGTCCCTACTCAAACTTAGTAGGGATAATATCTCCCACAAAGCCACATAATTCCATCCCAACCTCAATTCCCTCAGCCCAATGCCATTTTCCAAATCCAAACTAGAATATTTACCAACAACACATGTAGTATCTATTAATAAGGATTATGTAGAGGGGAGGTTAGTCTAATGTTAGTCCAATAAAACAAATCAAAATAACACACTAAAATCCTAACACTTCTAGCCTAGACACTAAGGAGAGCATAGGTAACAAACATACAAATGAAATAAAAACTAGAACATAAAATAAAACTCTCTTTTACCTTCCTTGGAGTTTTAAATGTATTTTTAAATTTGTTTTCTTATCTTGTGCATCAAGAAATTTTCATCAATAGAGATTTGTTGGCTTTACCTTTCCTTGACACCTTGGCTTGGTTTCCTGGCTTGTGATTTTGGCATGGTAACATTACTTTCATGAAGCTTATGGAGTAAATCCTGCATAATAACTCTACACTATCACAATTTTGAATACATTTAGGCATAATAACTTTACACCAAAAGAGCTTATGGATCAATAAGAAAGGCCTTGTATTTTTAGCCTCAAAAGTTAACTCTCACCCAAGGTGATTTAAGCTTGAGTTTAAACATGGAATGAACTAAAACTAACCCTAGGTGAGTTGAGGCTAACCCCAATTACATTAAAAATTTTCATGTAATTATGATTTTCAATTACTAGGTAGGGCTCTCAAATTAAATATTTTAAAATATTTTGGAAGAGGTTAACAACTCATAAATATAATGATGAAAAGGCTTGATATTTAGAGTTTTGGAATTTCCATTTTCAGATATTCACTAATTTCAAATGGATAATTCAAATAAGCATTTAATCTTGTTTAATTATATGATTCATTTTGATTAACATTTTAGCTCTTTTAATATTTGTTTATGTGCCCCACTTAATGGGTCCATAGGCCAAACTGTCAGTTATTGAGTTGCAAGGTGACTAGAGATGAATATGTGAGAGGTTATTGTTGTGTATGATATAACAATCCAAATAGGGATACCTCAACATGATTTTGAGCATTGATGAATGATGCATGGCCAAAATTAGGAAATTTAATGATTTTTAGGCTTAATTTATAAGGTTTGGTAAGAACCAATCTGAAGTCTGGTCAAAATCTAGTTGTGGCCAAAATTGGGTGCCTATAGTTTGCCACTATTTTGGAAGGCATGCAAGCTATAGGCACAATAATGTATTCTAAAAGAATGAAAAGGGACTACATGCTTAATAATCCAATAGGAAATAAATTATCTCTGAATACCCCCTTGAGGGATCGAATGATAAAAAAGGTCAACGATTGGTCCCTTAAAAGAAGAAAAATGATGGGACCAAAAGGTTAAAGGGGGTAGAAAAGACTAATTTGCCCATAGGAATTTATACTTAGTGACATAGTGAGCTATCCAAAAGGGGTAGATAAAAAGGATGATTTTCCCAAAGGTGGTTATAATCATTGCATAACATAGTAAAAAGATAATGATTTTCCCACAGGCAGTTATAATCATTAACCAACGGATAAGGGTAATAAGAAAGTGATTTAACCAAAGATGGTTATAATTGTTAAAAATAAAACAATGATTTACCTCTAGGTGATTATAATCATCAGCATGATAGTGTGGATCAAAACACAACGATTTTCTCAAAGGTGGTTATAATAATTGGTTTTATGGGAGGATAATATGGCAAATTGGAAAAGGTGGTGTACATAATGAATTTGTACTCATGGAGTAAGAGTAACCTAGTATAGAGGAGAAAGATGAATTTGGTCGACCTACTAGTATAGAGATGCACTTCCTAACTAGCAGGGATTAAAATTCTTGCATGGTTTAATTACTCTGTATATGGGAAATAGTTTGGATATTTTGAGAATTTTTCAAGTGACCAAGTAGAAGTATTGTGGCCTCATTGCTTATAAGACTTATCAAGTTGATTTTTGCTATAGCATGTACTGGTATGCTTCATGATAAAAAATACCATGATAACGTAGCCAAGATATGCATAAGGACTGACACACAATCCAATAAATACTTGAAAACATTGCACCAATGATAAAAAACATGATGATAATGTTAACATATGAATAAAAATGGACTTAAGTATAATGTGCAAGGAACCACCTAATGAACATAGATATACTAAGTCAAAGCACAATAATGAAAGCAAATAAATAGGCAAACAAACAAACAAATAGATTGACAAAACACTAAGAAATAAAAGGCATGAAATAAAATAAAATAATGTGAACAAAAGGAAACAAACACATCAATTGTCAATCACAATGTTAGTGAAAATAACATGACACAAATAAGAAGATAGACATTGGCCTTAGGTTATAGGAGACAAGAAAATAAACAAACAAGATGGGGGGAATAAAAGGAAAAGAAGGTGTAGCCGAGCTGACTCTAGATGCACTAGGCAAGTGGACATTGCCTATATAGTTCCATGGACACAAGGTCCAACATAAAATTTAGGCCAAATGTAGTTCTCCTTGGATATGGGATAGAAGAAAATTGATGATAAAAAACATGATTGTGTTATAGAGGAAGATGGAAAGGATATCATAAAATGGTAAGTGCATGAGAAATGGTTGTTCACAAAATGGTGAAAGCATAAGATATTTTTCAAATTCTTTTGGTATTTTCTAAGCATCTCAACTCGATCAAGAATGACAAGATATTAAATGGTTTAACTTGTAAAATGGCAAGAACATTTAAACTTGAAATTGCTTGTAAAATGGTGAGAGCATGGCAAAAGGGTGACTAAGTTGTACTCAACATTAAGAGAGCAATGCCTATATAGTCCCATTAGGACCTCAAGTCATGGTAGTTACACCTTACAATAGAGGAATTTGATGAGGTAGCAACAAGTTCTCAAATCAGGCAAATGACATAGTATGGCATAGGAATGGAAAGGTGGGACTTTAGGGCATGATAAAAGTGGTGTTCCTAATTTATCCATAGGTGGTTATAATTAGGAAACAATAACATAGGTTAATGATACTAATTTTCTCAAAGGTAGTTATAATTAATAACATAGAGTGAGACACTGATTTGCCCAAAGGTAGTTATAATTAAGAACACTCAAAATGAAATAGAATAAGGAATGAAGGATGCAACTACCAAACCTTTGCCATAATAGTCCAAAATATGGCCTTTGTCTAGAATACTAAATCAACTATTGAAACTCGATATGAATCCTCTTGCTGAAGGTGCCCTAAGAACTAATGGAATGGAACCAAGGTCAAAGGGGTAGGGTAGGGAAAGGAAAAATAACTTTGGTTAATAGGAAAGGTATGATAGAGCAGTATACGATATGGCATTGTTCAAGGATAGTGATGTTATGATAATTGGTTATAATATGAATAGTGTTACCCCCAATTTATAAGGTAAGGTAAATGGTAGGGTATGAAACAATGACAAAGTGAATGGAAAATGAAAAAGGCAAGGTTAATATCAAGGTAAAGAATATGGTTATGTTATTCCTATTGATTTAAAGATGCACATCTTGATCAGCATAATATATAATTAAAATAGTCAAATTTTATACATTGTTAGCCCACACCTCTTTTGAATAACTACTCTATCAAGAACCTATTATAGATTTGTATTCTAATAATGTTGTGATCTTCATTGGTCATTAATTTTATTTCCTTCAAACATCAAGACAAGATGTATTTGTAGCTTCTGTAAAGGAAAGTGCAGCAAAGGATGGTAAATACAGATAAATATTAGTTGATAGGTCTAATTTGACAATGTAATATAGGTTTATAATGGAGTTTATAATGGTTGGGCAATAAATAAAGATTAGGATTTTTAGGCACATACAATGTTATTTATTATAGATTTGGCATAACTTTGGTTGTGGTGGGGCTGAAGACTTTTGAATATGCTCTTAATAGGACCTACAATAGCTTGGAATTGCACCCATGTGAGAGAATTCTTCAAGCTCCCTCTCTTCCAGCTATAATCATGGGGACAACCTCAGGATGTAGGTATCCTATGGTGAGGTTGAACCTCTAGGATTTTTTATGAGGCTAGTTCCTCAGGTGCTTCACTTCAGCTCTTGACCTCACACTAAATCTACTATCAGCTAATTAAAAGGGGAAAGAAGATGACTAAAAAGGAAATATAAGCTAAGGGAGTTGATGCACTAAAAATAAGTGATCCACTTGGTCTAGGAAAAGAGCCAACTACTGATGAACCCAAACAAGACATAGGCTATTCTGGTTCTATCTCAAGGTCATAGGCATGGAGCTTTTATGTAGAGATTAAAGGGAAGCCTTATGCTTTGAAGGATAACAAAAATAGGTCTACGGGAGATAGTATGAACTGGTAACACTTCAAGGAGAGCTCAACACAGACACTTCATGCAATCCTACACAAAACCAAAAGGATCAAAAGCAAGGTGCTGAAAGAAATCACAAGTGATGAATGACAATCATACATTATGTAAATTAAACCAAATGTGCACACTTATTTTAACCAAAAATAAAAAAGTCTTCCTTGTATTGCTTCAAAAGAGTCTTTTACAAAGCGATTTTTGTAGAGTAACATTATTGCCAATCTGAGGATGATTTGTTTATCTCAAAGGCCTCTATTTATATAAAAAAGGGGGGAGAGAGTAGGGGAAGAAAGAAGAATTCACTGATGGATGGAACTTTGACATTTTACTTCCTTGTTTTCCCTAGATACGCCACTCAAGATCACTACACAATCCTCTTGAGCCCCTCCCATCTTTATTTTTTTCTTTAGCACATTTGAGAAGCCATGTTATGAGTAACTAGAATGTCTCTTCTTGGCATGACACATTTAAGCATTGAACAATGATTATGGGGAGTGACCTATGACAAATGAGAGCTTTCATAATTTCTAGCTACCAGTCACTTGGACTCTCGTATACTCATTGGTCATCCTTGTACCACTTGTCCTTTATTGATTGGCCCTTTTTGCTCTAGTTTATGCCATGTGGTAGCTTTTCATTTGTTTCATCATAATTATCATGTTGCTAGACCAAGCTTAAGTTGAGCACTTAGAGAATCTTGATTTACTATATGCAGAGTAATTTAGGTTCTTTGATCTCTCCAACTTTGAGCTTTCCCAGATCCTTTACTTATAAATCCTTTTAAGTAAAGTACTTAGAAAAAGCTAATTTACTCTATGTAGAGTAATTTGGGTTCTCTAAGCTTACTTAATTTGAACTTGTCCATCTTGAAGTCTTCTCACTTTGTTGTTTTCAAGCCTTAAGACTTCAGGCTTTTCAAACTCGATTACTTCTAATGGCTAGTCACTTATCTTGATTTTGACGTCCGTTGGCCCATGATTTCCTTTACACACTTGGTCTCAGGATTTTCTTCTGAAGGAATTCCTTTGGCCTTTTATTTCAGGCAAAATTTTTGAAGGAATTTCTTTGAATAATTTATTTGAAGGAATTCCTTTAGAATTTTTGTCCTCTTCCTTCAAAAATTGCATTTCAAACTTTTTGCAATGGACTTTTTCTGAAGGGTGAGAGACCCTTCAGGCTTTCTACATGTCCCTTCAGACTTTTGTGAATGATCCTCTTGAAGGGAAAGATACCCTTGAAGAATTTTGAAATAGTCCTTCTGAAGGGTAACATACCCTTCAAAAAAATTGCAACTGTTCATTTGGAGAAGGAAAAACCCTTTGAATTTATGAAGTGTACCTTTGGGTTCTTGAAAGATCCTTTAGAAAAGTTGAAGAGGACCTTTGAAAAAGTTGACTGGTCCCTTTTTCCTTAAAAAAGGCCCTTAGGGCATTTTGAAATGCCCTTCATATTTTTGAAAAAGACTCATCCCTTGAAGAACCTGAGAAGCACTAGTTTTAAGACCAAATCAGGTTTATCAAGCCCTTTTACTTATTTTGGGCTTCTGACTGCTCACAACTTATGAAGTATTGCTCCTTGGAGAACCCAAAATACACTGTCCATGAGTAATTTAGGTTTGTAAATCTGAATTACTTCTATTTATAAAACATTTAGAAGTCAAGCACTACTGGAAACCTGATTTACACTGTGCCCTCATAAATTTGAAGTTGTCACTACTGGAAAACCTGAAGTCCTCCCCAATACTTGCCATTTTATTTCCTAAAATATCCCTTTTCATGATTAGGCAAATTTTGATATGTGGGCCAAAAAATGGCCAACATTTCTGGCGATTCACAAGAAGCATGCCTGCTATGCTTAGAACCTAACTCATTTGCTTCATTTGATCCCTTGGGCATGGAGTCACTAATTTTATACAAAGTTGGATTTATCTAGGAATGTCCCTTGAAGCAACAAAAACAATCAAAACAAAACAAATTGTGCCCAAGGCACTTAGGGAAGGAAAAACACACAACTGAATCAAATGTGCACAGGGTACTTTAGAGAAAAATATGAAAAACTATACAAAAGGTACAATATATATACAATGACTACAAAATCTTCTAATAACATGTCTTTAGATGAATCCCATTGACTAGGATGGGCAATACCTTCCCATCTAGTTGGGTAAGCTAAAAATCTTGCCACAATCTTCTTCCTTACACACCTCTAGGGCTCCCACACCTCTAGGGCATAAACAGTAAATCTCTTCAAGAGCTCACTCTCTCTCTTACGGTCCCAACAAGCAACTCACACACAGAGTTGTTGTTCACCTCCAACCAGTAAGTATCACTACTACTAGTACACCAAGTATACACACATAATCAAGTACACAACACACTCCAAGTAGATCCTGCCTGATCTTGCTACTTGTTGTGTTGCTGATCTCCCTGATCCTACTGCCATCTGTAGATCAATCTGGTCTTGCACACCTACTAATCAACCTAGTTTTGCACACTTGCAAACCTAGATCTTGCACACATAAACACCTACAAATCAATGATCTTACTTACCATGCAGATCTCCAAACCTGGCCTTACACACCTGTTGACTGAGATCATACATACATGAAAAATCCTTCTGATTCTCCAAACCAGCACCCACACTTAGCACTGTGGCACTAGGAGGAACACACCTTGCTCTCTTCACTTTGAAGGAGCTAATTTTTGCTCTCTTATTCTCTAACACACTTTTATAATACAACCCATGAGTTTATTATATATATCCCATGCAAATAATAATTAGACATCTAATTACAATAATTAGATCCACAGCTTCAAGTCTATAATTGGCCTTCTACATGCAAACAACCGGTTCGTTAACTAACTGTTCGTGCAACCGATAGTTTCAAAACTGCACAGGCGACTGATGTCAGTCCCTGTCTACCTGGAGGTGATTGACGTCGGCCGACTCCTGACCAACATCAGTTGCTCTGCTCACTAGATATGACCGACGTTGGTTGATCAGACTGATGTCGGTTGATCTGCAACTCAGCAACCTCTCAGCAACCTCCTTCCTTGTTTGCATCAGTGAAGCTTTTAGCTCCACAACCTAACATAATATATATACAATTACTACAAAATCTTCTAATAACATGTCTTTAGATGAATCCCATTGACTAGGATGGGCAATACCTTCCCATCTAGTTGGGTAAGGTAAACATCATTATGTTGTTTGCATTCATGGATCACATAAGGGCCACTCCATAAGCTGTCAAATTTGGTATTGTTTCCTGGTTTGGCCTTTTTTGAGTCCCATTTGAGAACCAAGTCTCCCTCCTTGAAATTCATTCTTGTAGATCTCTTATCAAAAGCCTTTTTGACCTAAGCTTGATGTGCCTCCATCGTCTTCATGATATGGTCCTTTGTCTCCTCAAGCTCCATGAGTTCTATTAATATCACATTCATGGATTCATCTTCTAGTAGCTCTAGCTGATGGGTTAGATCTAATGTAGGTAGCTCAAGGTAAATGGGTAAGTTGACCTCCCTTCCATATACTAGAACATATGGAGAATTACCAATAATAGCTTTAGGAGTTACCTAGTCAGACCACAAGGTTGTCTTCAACTTGGTGTGCCACATCCTCTAATTCTCCTCCATGGTCCTCTTGATAATCCTCAACAAATTTTTATTTATGGACTCAGCCAACATGTTGCCTTGAGGATAATAGTTTGAGGAAGTACTAAGGTAGATGCCCATTTTGAGATCCCATTCACTTGTTTTCAAACCAAGGAAAGCTAAAGCATTATAAAATATGATAGTGGATGGAACACCAAACTTGATCACAACGCTGTCATAGAAATATAAGATTGCACTTTTGTTGGCTTCTTTCAATGTAATTGTTTCCACCCACCTGGTAAAGTAATCAATTGCAGTAAGCACCCACTTATGCCCTATACTTGATGGGGGGTTGATTACTCTAATAAGTCCAAATGCCACTGCATGAATAGTTGCTCTACTTAAATCAGGTTGAGAGGGAAAGTTGTTAACCTTTGCTTACCTATGAAGAAAGCACATTCCTGACACCTCCTCACCCATGCATAAGTGTCCTTAAAGAGGCTAGGCCAGTAGTAACCATCCCTTATGATCTTTGTTGTAGTAGTCCTTAGAGCAAAATAACCTCCTATAGGCCCATCATGGAAATGCTCCAAAAGCTTGGCTACTTGATCATCATCTACACACCTCAGGAGCACTCAATTTAGGTCTCTTTTAAACAAAAACCTATCAAGTAAAGCATAAGGTATAGACTAAAGTCTGAAATACCTTCTATTAGCTTTGTCCATACCTTGAGGGCACTCATCTGTTAGCATAAAGTGCATCATATCATGGAGCCAACTAGTGTGAGGTTGAGGTGCATCTACTTGTAGGTTATCTTATGTTACCAAGATGACCTCTTTGTCTTCATAAAATTCATCAACCATATGTTCACATAATCCTTTACCTCTTACTATCTTAGTGACCTTGATCTCCACGTCATACTCCATGACTTTAGTAATCCAACTAGCTCTTTTTTTGCTCAAATCCTTGTTAAGAAGGAAGTCTCTTACTCTAGGATGAGACACCATAAGGTGTATTTTGCTATTGGATAACATTGTCCTAGACTTCTTGAGGCTCATTACCACTACAAGGACTTACTTTTCTACAAAGGTATACCTCATCTCATACTCTTCAAGTCCCTTACTAAAAAATGCTAATGGCAGCTCAAGTCATTCACCATTTATTTGCATGACCATAGTTGATATATTATCAATATTGGCAAAAGCATACAATATGACATCCCTTGATAAATCAAGATTCATAAGTGTGTGTACTTGAGCGATGGCTAGCTTGATAGCCTCAAATGCTGATTTGCCTTCATTTGACCAAGTGAACACTTTGTTTTATTTAGCATATCAGTGATGGGTTTGACCAAACTTGTAAAGTTGAGGATAAATCTTCTCACAAAGTTTATCTTTCCAAGGAAAATTTGGAGTCCCTTCTTATGCTTGGGTAGGGATAAGTCCAAGATGGCACTTATTCTCTTAGGATCAATGGACAACCCCTCCTTTGAGATGATGTGGCCCAACAACTTGCCTTCATGCACAACAAACACACACTTCTTGGGATTCAATGAAATCTCATACTCTTAGCCTTAGGTGGTCCATATGCTTGCTGGTATTCTTGGAGAAAATTGTGATGTCCAAGTATACTAACACCATTTGGTTTAGAAACCCCTAGAAATCCATGTCCATGGATCTTTGGAAAGTTGTGCTAGCATTTGATAGACTAAAGAGAATATTTTGGTATGCATATGTGCCCCATTTATGGTGAAGGTAGTCTTGTACCGATCTTCATCTTTCACCTAGACTTGGTTATAGCCAAAAAATCCCTCCAACAGAGAGATGCATTTTGATATTTCAACTACTTAGAAAAGTTGCTCCATGGATGGAAGAGGGTAGTGATCCTTCAAGGAGACTTTATTCAAATATCTGAAGTCTACACAAAGATTAATCTCCCCACTCATTTTTCTTATAGGCACCAAGTTGGCTACCTATGATGAGTGTTTGATGGGAAAGATGATCCTGGACATGATCAACTTGGTTAACTCCTTCCTCATCAACTCTTCAATGTTGGGGTTAACAGGTCTTTGCTTTTACCTTATGTGCTTGGAATTGGCCTCCAAATATATGGTATGTTGAGATAACTTAGGATCAAAACCCTTTAGGTCATTTTACTCCCAAGCAAAAATGTCTACATACTCTTGGAAAAGTGCTATGAAAGTGTGCCTCTTAGCCATACTGCTTACCTTCCCAAGCTTGAGAAGTTTATCATTAAAGGTGAGGACTCTCTCAAAATTCTCTTTGTTAGTAGACATTACTATATTTTCTTTCCTTATATGGTATATTTCATGAAAAGGGCCCTCTAGTGTAACCAAACCCGTAGGAAGTTTGTTTGACTTTAGCTGAACAATTTGATCCTCATATTGATGCTGTAATTTAGCTTGGTTGGAGGAGGAAAACTCAGCTTCCTATTGTAATAAGCAAGAAATTTGGTTATCACTCTCAAAAACCTACTAGTGGGCTTCATTATCTAGCACTAATGGCCTCACCACTACCTTGACATGTGGTTGAACCTTAACTTCTTTTAGCTCACTTGGAATTTCAAACTGAGCTCCCATAATTGCCAGCCTGTCAGCATGCTAGTTTTGATTTCTTGGGATAGCTCAAATGTCAAAGGCCTCAAAATCTTCAATTAAGTCCCATAATCAATTTTTTTAGGACCTCATGAAGGAATTATTTGTAACTTTTAGGCCTCTGACGTGGTTTACTATGAGCTCACTATCCTCCTAAACTTGCAGCAATTTGATTCATCTTTTGGTGGTCCATTAAAGGCCTTAAATCAAGCCTTCATATTCTACTGCATTTAAAGAACAACTAAAATGGAACCTATAGGAAGAGAAAAGTTTATTAACTAAGTGTGAAATAAACATTTCCCTAGCACCTACACCATTTTTTTCCCTTGATCCATCAAAGAACAACTTCCATAAACCATTGGGGTATTCTTTAGGTCCAGTGAGGGAAGGTATGGCTTGATTCTCCTCATGCAACAAATATAATCCCATGTCTCTTTCCTCAACACCTTCCAAAGGGTTTTAAAATTAGTTATCTCCCCATAGCTCATCCAAGAATAAGCCTGGAACCTCTTCGAGATGAGTGTTTAGCTCCTAGCCAATTGTAAACTCATCCTCATCAAGGATAGTATAATTGAGGTTTATGCTATCTGATGGATGGGGTTCAATGTGGAATTGTGCCATGGGTTTAGCCTTGATTGAGACCTCAAATATCAAAGGCCTCAAAATCTTCAATTAAGTCCCATAATCAATTTTTTAAGGACCTCATGAAGGAATTATTTGTAACTTTTAGGCCTCTGACTTGGTTTACTATGAGCTCACTATCCTCCTAAACTTGCAGCAATTTGATTCATCTTTTGGTGGTCCATTGAAGGCCTTAAATCAAGCCTTCATATTCTACTGCATTTAAAGAACAACTAAAATGGAACCTATAGGAAGAGAAAAGTTTATTAACTAAGTGTGAAATAAACATTTCCCTAGCACCTACACCATTTTTTTCCCTTGATCCATCAAAGAACAACTTCCATAAACCATTGGGGTCTTCTTTAGGTCCAGTGAGGGAAGGTATGGCTTGATTCTCTTCATGCAACAAATATAATCCCATGTCTCTTTCCTCAACACCTTCCAAAGGGTTTTAAAATTAGTTATCTCCCCATAGCTCATCCAAGAATAAGCCTGGAACCTCTTCGAGATGAGTGTTTAGCTCCTAGCCAATTGTAAACTCATCCTCATCAAGGATAGTACAATTGAGGTTTATGTTATCTGATGGATGGGGTTCAATGTGGAATTGTGCCATGGGTTTAGCCTTGATTGAGACCTTAGTCCCATACCTTGTTCTAAATGCCATGTAATACCAATATAATATAAATTAACCCCTAATATTGGCTATGAACTCTCTGGAAAGACACAATGTAAAGCAAGGAGTGACATTCAAGATCATCACATCTTGCATCACAGACACACTAGGACAAACATGCAAGGTTAGGTTTAAATTCTTGATGATACCTAATGTATTTGTGGAAGAACCATCAAGCTACAAGACACCCTTGGTGTGCATCTCATACTTGATGTTTAGCTTGTCAGCAATAGACTTTGGCATGACTGAGGTGCTGGCCCGACTATCTACCAAATAGTTATGCACCAAGGAGTCACCAATGATTAATGAGATATAGAATGGGGGGGCTTGGTCACACTAATTGTCCTTTCTCCCAAAGGACTCTTGTCTACATTTGTAAAGACTTTAGCTTCGTTTCTTGGTTACTTACTTGCAACTATAGAAACACTCATCTTGGATAGACCTTCCTGAAGAATGTCTACTTGACCAGGCATGGAAAGCATGTCCCATATTGGTACACTCATGCTAGATTTATTTATTTATTCCACAAAGTTGATTGGCATACCCTCAAAATTTTCCTCTATTTTGGGAGTTACTACTACTAGATTTGTTAGTGAAGGATTGGTGACAAGAGGTTCTTTGAAAGCTTCTTGATTGTCACCCATATTCTTTCTCTTGAACCTTGTGTTCACTGAGACTGGGATGTGGGCCAGATTGGGAGTAGCTTGTAGATTGGATGCATAGAAGTCCTCTTGATCACTAATGACCATTGAGTCTTCTAACTAGTTTGACCCTTGATCTAAGCCTTGTTCTTATGGAAGTTACTCTTACTTTGTTAGTGTGAGCACCTCTGTGCTTTGGGCCATAAGAGCCTAATTATATCCATAAGCAACAACCTGCTACCATTGAACATTGAATGTCTAGTTGGAGCCATTAGTTGGGATAATGGATTACCCAAAATAATTATTCTAAGGCATTATTCCTTCAACCTCCTAAGCCACATTTTTATGAACTAGGACCAAAGAGTTCGAAGGGTCTACAACATTTGGATTATAATTATGTTGCCTAGCATAGTTAGGCTACCCCTATCCTTAGAAACCTCCTTTATAGGGTGGCCTATTAACTTGATAAGGCTACTATAGAGGTGGATACTAAGCTTGATAAGGCTTGTTGTAAGCTTACTACCTCTTGACATTGACCACATCATTCCTCAAGGATTGGAGAATGATTTTCAATTCCAAGTCTTATACCGATCTTCATCTTTCACCTAGACATGGTCGTAACTAAAAAATCCATCCAATAGAGAGAAGCATTTTGATCTTGTAACTAATTGGAGAATTTGCTCCATGGATGGCAGAGGGTAGTGGTATTTCAAGGAGACTTTGTTCAAATCTTTAAATTCCACACAAAGCCTAATCTCCCCACTCTTTTTCTTATAGGCACTAAGTTGGCAACTCATGATGAGTGTTTGATGGGAAAGATGATCCTAGACTCGACCAACTTGGTTAGCTCTTTCCTTATCAACTCTTCAATCTTGGGGTTAATAGTCCTTTTATTTTGCCTTACGTTCTTAGCATTGGCCTCCAAATCCATGGTATGGTGAGTTAACATAGGATCAAAACCCTTTAGGTCACTGTACTCCCAAACAAAAATGTCTGCATACTCTTGGAAAAGTGCTATGAAAGTGTGCCTCTCAGCTGTGCTGCTTACCTTCTCAAGCTTGAGAAGTTTGTCATTAAAGATGATGACTCTCTCATAATTCTTTTTTGTTAGTAGACATTACTACCTTTTCTTTCCTCATATGGTCTTCTTCATGAAAAAGGCCCTCAAGTGTAACCAACCTCTTAGGAAGTTTGTTTGACTTCAACTGAACAATCTGATCATCATATTGATGATGTAATTTAGCTTGGTTAGAGGAGGAAAACTCAGGTTCCTACTGTAAGTTGTAAGAAATTTGCTTATCACTCTCAAAAACCTACCAGTGGGCTTCATTATCTAGCACTGATGGCCTCACCACCACCTTGACATGTGGCTAAACCTTAGCTTATTTTAGCTCATTTAGAATGTCAAACTAAGCTCTCATGGTTGCCAAATTGTTAGCATGTTGGTTCTAATTT
Organism: Torreya grandis; assembly: GCA_037957365.1. Taxonomy (NCBI): domain Eukaryota; kingdom Viridiplantae; phylum Streptophyta; class Pinopsida; order Cupressales; family Taxaceae; genus Torreya; species Torreya grandis. The sequence goes on from JARHVA010001230.1 coordinate 904,279, forward strand.
CTTGGGACAGCTTGAATGTCAAAGGCCTCAAAATCTTTAATTAAGTCCCACACTCAATTTTTATAGGGCCTTTTCAAATTTTTTTTTGAAACATTCAGGCCTGTGACTTAGTTCACTATGAGCTCATTGTCCCTATAAATTTTTAGTAATTTGATTCCTCTTTTAGTGGCCCATTAAAGGCCACAAATCAAGCCTTCATATTCTAATGCATTTAAAGAGAAACTAAAATGGAACTTGTAGGAAGAGAAAAGCTTATTACCTGAGGTTGAAATCAACATTTCCCCATCACCTAGAACATTTTTACTCCTTGAGCCATCAAAAAATAGCTTCCATAAATGATTGGGGTCTTATTTAGGTCTAATGAGAGAATGCATGGGTTGATTCTCTTCATGCAATAGATAGACACCCATGTCAGTTTCCTCAACACATTCCAAAGAGTTGAAAAATTGGTTATCTTCCCATAGCTCATCCAAGAATAAGTTTGAAACCTCTTTAAGATGAGTGTTTAGCTCCTGGCCAATTGTAAACTCATCCTTATCAAGGATAGTATAATTGAGGTTTATGTTATCTAGCTAATGGGATTCATTGTGGAATTATGTCATGGGTTTAACCTTGATTGGGACCTTAGTCCCATAACTTTTTTTGAATGCCATGTAAGACCAATATACTGCAAGATAACCCCCAATCTTGGCTATGAAATCTCTAGAAAGACATAATGTAAAGTGAGGAGTGACATCTAGGATCAACATGTCTTGCACCATAGACATGCTATGACAAACATGCAAAGTTAGATTCAAATTCCTGATGATATCTAATGGCTTTGTGGAAGAACCATCAAGCTACATGACTCTCTTGGTGTCTAGCTCATACTTGATGTTTAGCTTGTCAGCAATAGACTTTGGCATGATTAAGGTGCTAACCGCACTATACACCAAGCAAATATGCACCAAGGAGTCATCGATGATTAATGAGATGTAGAATGAGGGGCTTGGTCACACTACTTAACCTTTCTCCCAAATGAATCTTGGATTCATTAGTGACGACTTCAACTTCCTTGCTTGGTTGCTTACTTGTAGCTATAGAAACACTCATCTTGGATAGACCTTCCTGAAGAATGTCTACTTGGATAAACATGGAAAGCATGTCCCACATTGGTATGCTCATACTAGATATCTATATATACTCCACAATGTTGATTGGCATACCCTCAACTTTTTCTTGGGTTTTATGTGTTACTATGACTAGTTATATTAGTGAAGGATTGATGATAAGAGGTTCTTTGAAAACTTCTCGATTGTCACCCATATTCCTTCTCTTTAACCTTGTGTTCACTGAGACTAGAATGTGGGTCAAACTAGAATTAGCCTATGGATTAGATGCATAACACTCATCTTACTCACTAATGATTAATGATTCTGACTAGTTTGACCCCTGATTTAGGCCTTGTTCTTATGAAGGCTTCTCTTGCTTTGTCAGTATGGTCACCTCTATGCTTTGGGCCATAAGAGCATGGTTGTATCCATAAACAATAGCCTATTATCATTGATCATTGAATGCCTAGTTGGATTCATTAGTTGGGACAATGGATTATCCAAAAGAATGATTCTAAGGCATTGTCCCTTTAGCCTCTTGAGCCACATTATTCTGAATTAGGACCAAGGAGTTGGAAAGGCCTATAACATTTAAATTATAATTATGCTACCTAACATAGTTAGGCTTCCCCTATCCTTGGAAACCTCCTTTATAGAGTGACCTATTAGCTTGATAAGGCTACTGTTGAGGTTGATACTAAGCTTGATAAAGCTTATTATAAGCCTACTATCTCTTGACATTGAACACATCATTCTCTAAAGATTGGAGCATGCTTTTCAATTCCAAGTAATTCTTCTACTCTTAGGAGTCATTGGATCTACTAGTAGAGGCTTTCTCTTGCTTAGGTAAAGGCACAACAATAATTATTAGAATTATAAGTATAACATCAATTGAAGGCATGACTATAGGTTTTAACATAGAACCACCTTACATGCAAGTCTTTAACAAAAAGACAGTAATCAACTCATCTACACTAAAGCTTTCAAGTAACATATGTACACAATTATATATTTTGAGCCTCATGGTATGATCTCTAGAAAAAGAGGCATTGGGGGTATGGGAGTAAGTTTGCCAACCTAAACTAGGCAATTTTCTACCTTGATGGCCACCTCATATGCATTTGGCAGTATGTCTCCTCCCATAGACTAATCATTACAGCTATGCCATTATTGAGAGTCTTCAAGTAATACAAGAAAGCAAAGTTTGGAGATGGTTTAACAACTACTAGAATTCTATCCCATGCCTTCTAAAATATCATATTAAAGTTTTGCATGACTTCATGGGGAGCTCTCTTAATTATGGTTAGCTGCTCTACAAGTGACAGATGATCACTCTTATCTGTAAACCTTTTACACATGGCTATTCCCAACTCATCCCATGAGTGGATAGAATTAGGAGCTAGGCCCCTATACCATTCTAATGCCTTTCCTTTGAAGGATACGACCAATATCCTAACAACCACATTCTCCACTATGATATTATGAATGTTGTAGAAGTTGGCTATGTCTATTATGTACTCAATAGGAGTTATAGCTTGGTCTCCTATGTCATAAGGAACACTTTTGAGGATTGGTATTGGCATAGGATCATACTATGGTAAGTTCAAATGAATTTGGCCACTGAAGCCTACAAAAGCTCTTTGGGGAATCATAGAAGAAAGAAGGGATGCCAAAGGTCTCCTTGTGTATGTATGCTTTATGACAAGTCTAGGAGGAGGGTGCCCTACGTAAGGATGAGTATGGGTGAACCTTAACCTTCTTGTTGAGTTTAAAGGTAATTCAACAAACTAAAAAGGAATACCTATAGAAGTCAATCTTGTAGTCACCTTTGGCATGAAAGATAACTACTACTCTACCACCAGATAGTAGGCTATTCTCTGGAGTCAACAGATGCTAAGGATGAATGCTACCACTACTACAAAATGACCAAAACAACATCAAATTTGACCAATCTTTCATAAAAATAAAAATGAAATGGTAGTTGTCTCATCGAGCATGCTAGAATTGTTATAGCTTGGAATTGCACCCTTGTGAGAGAGTTCTTCAATCTCCCTCTCTTCTAGTTATAAGTATGGGGACAACCTCAGGATGTGGGTATCCTATGGTGAGGTTGAACCTCTAGGATTTTTTATGAGGCTAGTTCCTCAAGTGCTTCACTTCAGCTCTTGACCTCACACTAAAATCTACTATCAACTAATGAAAAGGGGTAGGAGGATGATTAAAAAGGAAATCTAAGCTAAGGAAGGTGATGCACCAAAAAGAAGTGATCCACTTGGTCTATGAAAAGAGCCAACTATTGATGAACCCAAAAAGGATACAAGCTATTTTGGTTCTATCTCAAGGCCATAGGCATGTATCTTTTGCATAGAGGTTGAAGGGAAGCCTTACGCTTTGAAGGATAATAAAAATAGGTCTACGGGAAACACTATGAACTGGTAACACTTCAAGGAGAGCTCAACACACAGACACTTCATGCAATCTTGCACAAAATCAAAAGGATCAAAAGTAAGGTGCTAGAAAAAATTATAGGTGATGAATGATAACCATATATTCTATAAATAAGACCAAATGTACACACTTGTTTTAACCAGAAATATAAAACTCTTCCTTGTAGTGCTTCAAAAAAGTCTTTTATAAAGCAATTTTTGTAGAGTAAATCTATCACCAATCTAGGGATGATTTGTTTGGATCTAAGGCCTCTATTTATATATAAAATGGGGTGAGAGAAGAGGAAGAAAGAAGAAGTCACTGATGGTTGAAACTCTAACATTATACTTCCTTGTTTTCCTTAAATGCACCACTCAGAATCACTAGACAATCCTCTTGATCCCCTCCCATCTTTAAGTTTTTCTTTAGCACATCTAAGAAGCCATGTTATGAGCATATAGAATGTCTCTTCTTGGCATGACACATTTAAGCATCCAACAAGAATTGTGGGGAGCAAACTATGGCAGATGAGAGCCTTCATAATTTCCAGCTACCAGCCACTTGGACTCTCTCACGCTTATTGGTCATCTTTGTGCCACTTGTCCTTTATTGATTGGCCCTTTCTACTCCAATTTCTGCCACATGGTAACCTTTCATTAATTTCATCATAATTCTCATGTTGTTAGACTAAGATTAAGTTGAGAACTTGGAGAATCTTGATTTACTCTATGTAGAGTAATTTGGGTTCTTTCATGTCTCTAACTTTGGGCTTTCCTAGATCCTTTGATTATAAAGATTTTTAAGTAAAGTACTTAGAGACAACTAATTTACTCTATGTAGAGTAATTTGGGTTCTCTAATCTTACTTACTTCAGATTTGTCCATCTTGAAGTCTTCTCAGTTTGCTATTTTCAAGCCTTAAGACTTTGGCCTTTCAAACTTGATTACTTCCAACGACTAGTTGCTTATCTTGATTTTGACATCCATTAGCCCATCATTTCCTTTGGACACTTGGTCTCGAGCTTTTCTTCTAAATGAATTCCTTTAGCCTTTTCTTTTGAGCAAAATTTTTGAAGGAATTTCTTTGGATAATTTATCCAAAGGAATTCCTTTAGACATTTTGTCCTCTTCCTTCATAAATTACCTTTCAAACTTTTCGCAATGGACTTTCCCAAAGGATGAGTGACCCTTTAGGATTCTTTCATGTCCCTTCAAACTTCTGTGAATGATCCTCCTAAAATAAAAGATATCCTTCAGGAATTTTGAAATGGTCCTTCCGAAGGGTAACATACCCTTTGGAAAAATTGCAACTATCCACTTGGAGAAGGAAAAGCCCTTCAGATTTATGAAGTGTACCTTCAAGTTATTAAAAGACCCTTTATAAAAGTTGAAGAGGACCTTAATAAAATTTGGCTGGTCCCTTTTGCCATAAAAAATTCCCTTCATATTTTTGAAAAAGACCCATCCCTTGAAGAACCCAAGAAGCACCATTTTTCAAGACTAAATCAAGTTTATCAAGCCCTTTTATTTATTTCAGGCTTTTGACTACTCAAAACTTATGAATTAATAAATTAGTTCTCCTTAGAAAACTTGAAATACATTGTCCATGAGTAATTTGGGTTTGTAAACCCAAATTACTTCTACTTATAAAACATTTAGAAGTCAAGCACTATTGGAAACCTAATTTGCACTGTGCCCTAAAAAATTTGAAGTTGTCACTGCTGAAAAACCTGAATTACTCCCCAAGACTTACCATTTTCTTGCCTAAAATCTCCCTTTTCATACTTAGGCAAATTTTGATATGTGGGCCAAAAAATGGCCAACATTTTTGATGATTCATAGGGAAGCATGCCCGCTATACTTGAGAACCTAGCTCATTTGCTTCATTCAATCCATTGGGCATAGAGTTACTACTTTTTTACAAAGGTGGATTTAACTAGAAATCTCCCTTGAAGAAATAAGAACAATCAAAATGAAACAAATTGTGCCCAAGGCACTTAGGGAAGGGAAAACACACAACTAAAATGGATGTGCATAAGGCATTTTAGAGAAAACATGAAAAACTATACAAAAGGTATAATATATATACAATGATTTCAAACTCTTATAATAACATGTATTTAGATGAATCCCATTGACTGGGATGGGAAATACATTCCCATCTAGTTGGGCAAGTTGAAAAGTTATATGTTTTTTGTGTTCATGGATCACATAAGGGCCACTCCACAAGCTTTCAAACTTGGTATGGTTGCCTGGTTTGGCCTTTTTTGAGTCCCATTTGAGAACTAGGTGTCCATCCTTGAAATTCCTTGCTATATCTCTCTTCTCAAAATATTTTTTGACCTGAACTTGATGTGCCTCCAACATCTTCATTACATGGTCCCTTGTCTCCTCAAGCTCCATGAGTTTTGCCAATCTCACATTAATGGGTTCATCTTCTAGTAGCTCTAATTGATGGGCTAGCTCTAATATATGCAACTCAAAGGAAATGGGTAACTTGTCCTCCCTTCCATATACTAGAACATATGGAGAATTGCCAACAACAGCTTTAGGAGTTACATGGTCAATCCACATGGTTGTCTTCAATTTGGTGTGCCACGTCCTCTGATTCTCCTCTATGGTCCTATTGATAATCCTTAGTAAATTTTTATTTATGGAATTAGATAGCCCATTGTCTTGAGGATAATAGTTTGAGGAAGTACTGAGGTAGATGCCCATTTTGAGAGCCTATTCAAATATTTTCAAACCAAGGAATGGCAAAGCATTATCAGATACGATAGTGGATGGAACACCAAACCTAGTCACAATGCTATCATAGAAATCTAAGACTGTACTTTCATTGGCTTCCTTCAATGTAATGGCTTCCACCCACCTGATGAAGTAATGAATTGTAGTAAGTACCCACTTTTGCCTTATATTTGATGGGGGTTGATTACTCCAATAAAGTCCAAACCCCACTACATGAATGGTTATTCTACTTAAATTAGGTTGAGAGGGAAAGTTGCTAACCTTTGCTTACCTATGAAGAGAGCACATTCTTGACACCTCCTCACCCATGCATAAGCATCCTTGAAGAGGCTAGGCCATTAGTAACCATCCCTCATGATCTTTGCTATAATAGTCCTTGGAGAAAAATGACCTCCTATAGGCTCATCATGGAAATGCTCAAAATCTTGGCTACTTAATCATCATCTATGTACCTCAAGAGCACTCCATTGAGGTCTCTTCTAAACAAAACCTCATCAAATAAAGCATAAGGTATTGATTAAAGTCTAAAATACCTTATTTTAGCTTTGTCTATACCTTATGGGCACTCACCTGTTAGCAAAAAGCACGTCACATCATGGAGCCAACTAGTGTGAGGTGGAGGTGCATCTGCTTGTAGGTTATCTTGTGTTACCAAGATGACCTCTTTGTCTTCATGAAATTCATCAACCATATGTTCACATAAGCATTTACCTCTTATTAGTTTAGTGACCTTGATCTCCACGTCATACTCTATGACTTTAGTAATCCAACCAACTTTTTTTTCACTCAAATCCTTGTTAAAAAGGAAGTCTCTTACTCCAAGATGAGACACCATAAGGTGGATTTTTCTGTTGGATAACATTGGTCTGAACTTCTTGAGGTTCCTTACTACTACAAGGACTTGATTTTTTATGAAGGTATACCTCACATCATAATTTTCAATCCCCTAACTGAAAAATGCTAATGGATGCTCAAGTCCTTCACTATTTCTTTTCATCAGCATAGATGATATATTATCAATGTTGGAAAAATCATACAATATGAAATCCCTTGAGAAATGAAGATTCATAAGTGTGGGTGCTTGAGTGATGGATAGCTTGATAGCCTCAAATGTTGACTTGCCTTCATTTGACCAAGTGAACATTTGGTTTTTTTTAACATATCAGTGATGGGTTTGACCAAAATTGCAAAGATGAGGATAGATATTCTCACAAAATTTATCTTTCCAAGAAAACTTTGGAGTCCCCTCTTATGCTTGGGTAGGGATAAGGCCAAAATGGCACTTATTCTCTTAAGATCAATAGATAACCCCTCTTTTGAGATGATGTGGCCTAGTAGCTTGTCTTCATGCATGCTAAACACACACTTATTGGGATTCAATGAAATCCCATACTCTCTACACCTTTCAAAAATCAGCCTCAAGTGGTCCATATGCTGACTAGCATTTTTGAAGAAAACTATGATGTCATCCAAGTATACTAGCACCATTTGGTTTAGCAGCCCTTGAAAAGCCATGTCCATGGCTCTATAAAAAGTTACATTAGAATTTGATAGACCAAAGGACATATTTTGGTATGCATATGTGCTCCATTTGGTGGTGAAGGAAGTCTTGTACTAATCTTCATCTTTCACCCAAACTTGGTTATAGCTTGAAAATCCATCTAATAAAGAGAAGCATTTTGATCCTACAACTAATTAAAGAAGTTGTTCCATGGATGGTAGAGGGTAGTGATCATTCAAGGAGACATTTTTCAAATCTCTAAAATCCACATAAAGCCTAATATCCCCACTCTTTTTTCTTATAGGTAATAAGTTGGCTACTCATGATGAGTGTTTGATGGGAAAGATGATCCTAGACTTGACCAACTTGGTTAACTCCTTCCTCATCAACTCTTCAATCTTGGGGTTAATGGGCCTTTGATTTTTCCTTACTTGCTTAGCATTGGCCTCCAACTTTATGGTATGTTGAGCTGACTTAGGATCAAAACCCTTTAGATCACTATTCCTCCAAGCAAAAATATTTACATACTCTTGGAAAAGTGCTATGAAAGCATGCCTCTCAGTTGTGATGCTTACCTTCTCAAGCTTGAGAAGTTTGTCATTGAAGATGAGGAATCTCTCATAATTCATTACTACCTTTTCTTTCCTCATATGGTACTCTTCATGAAAAAGGCCCTCAAGTGTAACTAGCCCCTTAGGAAGTTTGTTTGATTTCAACTGAATAATCTGATCCTCATATTGATGTTGTAATTTAGCTTGGTTGGAGGAGGAAAACTCAACTTCCTGTTATAAGAAGTAAGTAATTTGCTTGTCATTCTGAAAAACCTACTAATGGGCTTCATTATCCAACATTGATGGCCTCACTACCACCTTGACATGTGGCTAAACCTTAGCTTCTTTCAGCTCATTTGGAAATGTCAAACTAAGCTCCCACGACTGCCAGTTTGTCAGCATGTTGATTCTAATTTCTTGGGACAGCTTGAATGTCAAAGGCCTTAAAATATTCAATTAGTTCCTACACTTAATTTTTTTAGGATCCCTTCAAAGAATTATTTGTAACATTCAGGCCTCTAACTTAGTTTATTATGATCTCATTGTCCTCATAAACTTGCAACAATTTGATTCCTCTTTTGGTGGCCCATTCAAGGCCACATATCAAACTTTCATATTCTGATGCATTTGAAGAGCAACTAAAATGAAACCTGTAGGAAGAGAAAAGCTTATTACCTAAGGGTGAAATCAATATTTCCCCATCACCTACAACATTTTTACCCCTTGAGCCATCAAAAAATATCTTTCATAAACCATTGGGGTCTTCTTTAAGTCTAGTGAGGGAAGGCATGGGTTGATTCTCTCATGCAATAGATATACACCCATGTCTCTTTCCTCAACACCTTCCAAAGGGTTGAAAAATTGGTTATCTCCTCATAGCTCATCCAAGAATAAGTCTGAAACCTCTTTAGGACGAGTGTTCAGCTCCTAGCCAATTGTAAACTCATCCTCATCAAGGATAGTATAATTGAGGTTTATGTTATCTAGCTAACGGGGTTCAATGTGGAATTGTGCCATGGGTTCAACCTTGATTGAGACCTTATTCCCATAACTTTTTTTGAATTCCATGTAAGACCAATCTATTTCAAGGTAACCCCTAATATTGGCTATGAACTCTCTAGAAAGACATAATGCAAAGTGAGGAGTGACATCTAGGATCAACACATCTCACACCATAGACACACTATGACAAGCATGCAAAGTTAGATTCAAATTCCTGATGATATCTAATGGCTTTGTGGAGGAACCATCAAGCTGTAGGACTCCCTTGGTGTGTGGCTTATACTTGATGTTTAGCTCATTAGTAATAGACTTTGGCATGATTGAGGTGCTGACCCCACTATACACTAAGCAATTATGCCCTAAGGATTCACCAATGATTAATGAGATGTAGAATGGGGGGATTGGTCACACTACTTAACCTTTATCCCAAAGGACTCTTTGCTTCATTAGTGAAGACTTCAACTTCCTTGGTTGGTTGCTTACTTGCCACTGTAGAAACACTCATCTTGGATAGACCTTCCTGAAGAATGTCTATTTGGCTGGGCATGGAAAGCATGTTCCATTGGTATGTTCATACTAGATTTCTTCATTTGATCCATAATTTTGATTGGCATACCCTTAAATTTTGCCTAGGTTTTGGGATTTACTACTACTAGTTTTGTCAATGAAGGATCGGTGATAAGAGGTTCTTGGAAAACTTTCTGATTGTCACCCATATTCCTTCTCTTTAACCTTATATTCACTAAGACTAGGATGTTGGCCAAACTAGAAGTAGCTTGTGGATTGGATGAATAACACTCCTCTTACACATTGATGAACATTGAGGCTTTTGACTGGTTTGAACCCTAATCCAAGCCTTGTTCTTATGGAGGTTACTCTTGCTTTGTCAGCATGGGCACCTCTATGCATTGGGCTATAAGAGCCTGGTTGTATTTATAAGCAATAGCCTACTATCATTTATCATTGAATGCCTAGTTGGAGGCATTAGTTGGGAAAATGGATTGTCTAAAAGAATGATTTCAAGGCATTGTCCCTTCAACCTCTTGAGCCACATTATTCTAAACTAGGAGTAAGGAGTTGGAAGGGCCTATAACATTTGAATTATAATTATGCTACCTAACTCCTATCCTTGGAAATCTCCTTTGTAGGGTGGCCTATTAAATTGATAAAGCTAATGTTGAGGTTGATACTAAGCTTGATAAGGATTTTTGTAAGCCTATTACCTCTTGACATTGACCACATCATTCTCCAAGGATTGGAGCATGATTTTCAATTTCAAGTAATTCTTCTACTCTTGGGAGTCATTGGATCCACTAGTAGAGGCTTTCTATTGCTTAGGTGAAGGCACACCAATAATTATTGTCATTATAAGTATAAAATCAAGTGGATGAATAACTATAGGAGGTGGTTTGATCTTTAAAAAAAGAGGCATTAGGGGTCTGAGAGTAAGCTTACCAACCTGAACTAGGTAATTTTATGCCTTAATGGCCATCTCATATGCATCTGGCAGTATGTCTCCTCCTATAGACTAAAATATTATAGCTATGTTGCTATTGAGATCCTTCAAGTAACGTAAGAAAGAAAAGTTTAGAGATGGTCTAATAGCTTCTAGAATTATATCCCATGCCTTCTAAAATCTCGTATTGAAGTCTTGCATGACTTCATGGGGAGCTCTCTTAATTATGGTTAGCTGCTCTAAAAGTGACATATGATCACTCTTATTTGCAAACCTTTTACACATGGCTATTTCTAGCTCATCCCATGAGTGGATAGAATTAGGAGCTAGGCCCCTATACTAGTCTAATGCTTTTCCCTTGAAGGAAACAACTAATATCCTAACATCCACATTCTCCACTATGATATTGTGAATGTTGTAGAAGTTGGCTATGTCTATTATGTGCTCAGTAGGAGTTACAACTTGGTCTTTTGTGTAATAAGGAAAACTTTTGAGGCTACTACTACAATAGGATCATACTATGGTAAGTTCAAAGATATTTGGCCACTGAAGCCTATAAAAGCTCTTTAGGGAATCATAGCAGAAAGAGGGGCTACCAAAGGTCTCCTTATGTAAGTATGCTTTATGACTGGTCTAGTAGGAGGGTGCCCTACATAAGGGTGAGTATAGGTGAACCTTAAAATTATTGCTAAGTTTAAATTCAAATCAACAAAATCAAAAGGAATACCTATAAAAGTTGATCTCGTAGTCACCTTTGGCATGAAAGATAGCTACTGCTCTGCCACTAGATAGCTAGGTATTCTTTAAAGTCACTAGATGATGAAGGATGAATGCTACCACTACTGTAAAATGATCAAAACAACATAAAATTTAACCAATCTTTAACAAAAATTAAAATAAAATGGTAGTTGTCCCACTGGGCATGCCATAACTATTATAGCTTGGAATTGTACCCTTGTGAGAGAGTTCTTTAGGTTCCCTCTCTTCCAGCTATAAGCATGGGGAAAGCCTCAAGATGTGGGTATCCTATGGTGAGGTTGAACCTCTAAGATTTTTTATGAGGCTAGTTCCTTAGGTGCTTCACTTTAGCTCTTAACCTCACACTAAAATCTACTATCATCTAATGAAAAGGGGCAGGAGGATGATTGAAAAGGAAACCTATTCTAAGGGAGGTGATGTACTAAAAAGAACTAATCCACTTGGTCTAGAAAAATATCTAACTATTGATGAACCTAAACAAGACACAAGATATTCTAGTTCTATCTCAAGGCCATAGGCATGGACCTTTTGCGTAGAGGTTGAAGGAAAGCCTTGCGCTTTGAAGGATAACAAAAATAGGTCTATAAGAGACACTATAAACTGGTAACACTTCAAGGAGAGCTCAACACACAAACACTTCATGCAATCTTGAACAAAATCAAAAGGATCAAAATCAAGGTGCTGGAAAAAATCACAGGTGATGAATGAAAATCATTCATTTTGCAAATGAAACCAAATGTGCACACTTGTTTTAACTAGAAACAAAAAAGTCTTCCTTGTATTGCTTCAAAAGAGTCTTTTACAAAGTGATTTATATAGAGTAACTCTCTCACCAATCTAGGGATGATTTGTTTGGCTCCAAGGCCTCTATTTATACAGAAAATGGGGAAAGAGAAGAGGAAGAAATAATAAGTCATTGATGGATGGAACTATGACATTGTGCTTCTTTATTTTCCCTAAATTCACTACTTAGGATCACTAGATAATCCTCTCAAGCCCCTCCCATCTTTAAGTTTTTTTGGGTGTAACTAAGAAGCCATGTTGTGAGTAACTGGAATGTATCTTCTTGGCATGATGCATTTAAGCATCAAATGGTGATTACAAGGAGTGAACTATGGCAGATGAGAGCCTTCATAATTTCTAACGACCAGCTACTTGGACTCTCTCGTGCTCATTGGTCATCCTTATGCCACCTATCCTTTACTGATTAGCCTTTTCTACTCTAATTTACATCACATGGTAGCCTTTCATTCATTGCATCATGATTCTCATGTTACTTGACCAAACTGAAGTTGAGCACTTGGGAGAATTTTGATTTATTCTATGTAGAGTAATTTGGGTTCTTTGATCTCTCCAACTTCAAGCTTTCCTAGATCCTTTAATTATAAATCCTTTTAAGTAAAGTACTTGGAGAAACCTGATTTACTCATTGCAGAGTAATTTAGATTCTCTAAGATTACTTAATTCATACTTGTCCATCTTGAAGTCTTCTCACTTTGTTGTTTTCAAGCCTTAAGACTTTGAGGTTTTCAAACCCGATTACTTCCAATGGCTAGTCACTTAACTTGATTTTAACATCCCTTGGCCCATCATTTTCTTTGGACACTTGGTCTCGAGATTTTGTTTTGAAGGAATTCCTTCAACCTTTTCTTTTGGGATTTTTTTTTGAAGAAATTTCTTTGGACAATTTATCCAAAGGAATTCCTTCAAACTTTCTGTCCTCTTCCTTCAAAAATTGCCTTCAGACTTTTTACAATGGACTTTCCTGAAGGGTGACAGACCCTTCAGGCTTCTTACATGTCTGTTCAGACTTTCACGAATGATCCTCTTGAAGGGAAAGATACCCCTTGGGAATTTTGAAATTGTCCTTCTTAAGGGTAACATAGCCTTCAAGAAAATTGCAATTGTTTACTTGGAGAAGGAAAATCCCTTTGGATTTATGAAGTGTACCTTCAGGTTCTTGATAGACCCTTTATAAAATTTGAAGAGGACCTTTAGAAAAGTTAATTGGTGCCTTTTTCCCTAAAAAATGCCTTTCAACATTTTGAAAATGCCCTTCAAATTTTTGGAAAAGACTTGTCCCTTGAAGAACCCAAGAAACACTATTTTTCAAGACCAATTCATGTTTATCAAGCCCTTTTACTTATTTTGGGATTTTGAATACTAATAACTTATGAAGTAATCAAGTAGTGCTCTTTGGAGAACCCAAAATACATTATCCATGAGTAATTCAGGTTTATAAACCTAAATTACTTCTACTTATAAAACATTTAGAAGTCAAGCACTACTGGAAACCCGATTTGCACTGTCCCCTAAAAAATCTAAATTTGTCACTGCTAAAAAACTTGAAGTCCTCCCCAAGACTTGCCATTTTATTGCCTGAAAGCTCCCTTTTCATACTTAGGCAAATTTTGATATGTGGGCCAAAAAATGGCCAATAGGACCACCATATTTTTTTGTTGTTTGAGCCGGAGAGTAGTTACCATCTGATTATGCTATAGATTGGAAGTTGTATTAATGTTATCTTTAATAATGTCTTCATTAAGTAGTGAAAAACTATTTTGCTCAACTATTGGCACTTCAAAGAGGCTTTCAAAAATAAAGTTTCCTTTATTTTCCCATAACACCTCTAAAAAGGTTTCACTAAAGAACATCGACTTTTAAATTTGATTGTATTCTAGTGCCTTCAAAAAGGTTTCACTATAAGATGTTGAGTTTGGACTTTGATTGTCCCATAACACCTCCAAAAAGGTTTCACTAGGATATTTTTCTTCTTCTACATGAATATGGTCTTGGTCCCCCTAATATTCTACAACTGATATGTCACCATGGATGTAGTTCAACAAAGTATGATTCTATCTATACCAATCAACACTTATGGGAGGTGGAATGCCAATATAATGGCCAGGTTGATTGGTGGTAATGGAATCTGTAATGGTAATGGAATGGAAAGAGGCAACATAATCCTTATAGAAGATAGTAAGAGAACTTGTGTTGATGTTAAAGTAATCATTCTTAAAAACCATGGAAGGATCACAAATATATTCAAATTGATCTACAAGGCATGCATAACCAATATTGTAAAAACCATAAAAGTATTATGATTTTGAAGTGGAGTTTGACTCAAGGGTTTCTAAATTTGATGTTGAAGTTGACATTGAATATGCTTCTGATGTTAAATCTGATATTAGTTCAATAATAGAAACTAACTTCAATGTTGATTATTCATCTAGTGTGGATGCTACTACAATGATGTCTTGTTTAATGTTTGATAGTGGACAAGTAATAGCCTATGATGGCATAATGGGATCTTCAAAAATAGATTCATCTAAAAATGATTCAACGTAGACTAGCTCTTCTAGGTTAAGCTCCTCAAAGAGAGGGAATGACTCAAGGGGTGACTCCACAGAGATTGGCTTATCAAAGTGAGACTCCTCAATGAGGGGAAAAAGGTTAAGAGATAACTCCATAGAGAGTGGCTTGTCAAAGGGAGGATCTTTAAAAATATGACAATGGTTAAGATAATGATTTTTCCAAAGGTGGTTATAATCATTAAGAAGTGACTCAACAAAGAATGGCTTGTCAGAGTGGGACTCCTTGATAATAGGTAAAGGATCAAAATGGCATTCATCATAGGTTAACTTATCAAAAATAGGTGTTTCATCAAAAACATTATGGATTAGTTGGTTCTCTTGGTCTTGGTTTACAATTGGTAGTAAAATATCAGTTTTGAACACATCTTGGTCTTTAAATGATGGATCTTGGAGAGGTACTGATTGGCTTTGGTGTGGCTCGAAGATTGGCTTAGGTTTTCTAAAGTGGGGGAAGGTAGGTAATGAAGAAAGAATGATTGGTTAATGGATAATGATCTCTTTGTAAATAGTCTCATATAAGATGGGCTTAATAAAGACTGGTTTTGAGTTTAGGATGGTAATTATGACCCTTCTAGTCATAATTGCACAACCTTATTGGGATAATAAGCTCACGTACTTTGAAAGGCTTATAATGGTAATGGTAGGGCATTTCAAATCTTGGTTATTTGAAGGACAAGGGCATGAAATGGTAATAGTAAGGCATTGTGAAGCTTGATTATTATTGCAAGCCAAAGGATGAGGTCCTAGGATGGTAATCATTGTGCGCTATGAAGCTTGGTTGTTATCATGAGTCAAAGGACATGGTCCTAGAATAGTGATCCTTTGATGTTGTGGACCTTGGTTGATCACACAAACTGAGGGAGGGTTAATGGTATAGGTAGGGGATCAGGTACCATTATCATTGAAAGGGTGAACTTGGTACATTAATCAACCTAAATAATGTGTCACTGAATATTATGCTTGAGTGTCATGCCTTTGTTTAATGTATGTAATGTTATAAGATAGACCAAGATCCATCTCATAAACTACATCATCATACAACTCTTGAAGAAAAGGGTCATTGGTCATAAATTTACCATAGCCAGATTACACATGGTCTTGCTATGTGTGTAACGAGGCAAGTTTAGATCCATGGATAGGTTATGTGATAAACCAAAGGGTCTAAAGATAATTAACCATAGATATAAATAAAGGGCCTTTGGATCTGTAAAAGAGACAAAAAGGGGAAAACAAATAAACTAGGCAAGGGAAGAACAAAACAAAAAGTAAAACTGGTCTAATAAAAACAATTTTGATTTACCCAAAGGTGGTTATAATTATCACCAAAAGTAACACAAAGATTCAATCTCATTTATGGCTAGAGTACTAATTTACCTACAAGCGGTTATAATCAGTCATAAAAGTGTATAAACAAAGTAGAACAATTTGTGAACTGGGGTCAAGAAATAGAAATGATTTGCCCAAAGGTAGTTATAATCATACTAAAATAATTCTAGACTTAGAAACCTAAGACTTTAACAAGAACTAAAAATCAAACTAAATTATGGAAATTGGCATAGATGACACTCGGTAATTGGCTCACTTAAGACTCAAAATTTGACTCAAAAAAACTATTAGAACAAAGGGACTTAGGACACTCAAAATATTGGCACAATAACCTCAAATAAAACACATGACAATAACATGGCTCAAAAGGATGCTCTAATAAGGCACAAAATAAACAATAAGCGCTAAGTCTAGGCAAGGGGACTTTAAGAGACCAAATATGAAACCAACCAAAGTAACATGATCCAAACACAAAAGGCAGATAAAGTAAGCCCAAATTAGATGAGGCTTTGGCATGAACCTAATTAGTTTAGCATTTTTACTTCAAAAAGTTGAGATTCAGATTTGATACGAAAAGACATGAATGTTCTAAGGCAAAAGGATAGACCAAAATAGGTAACATAACTATGCATTAGACACAGGAGATGCATAATAAAGGTTCAAAACTTGGTTTCAAAAGTGACAAGAGGTGGGAACAAATCTGATAGCATAAATACATGCTTTCAAACAAATGGCATGGAAAAAGGTTTGGACTAGAATATCCAAGGCAAATGTTTGAGATGAAATGGGTAGCATGATGCTTCCCCATTTAAACAAGTAACACACACAATTTTTTTTGACAAATAACCAAGGCAAAGTGTGGTGTTTAAATGGATGGCATAACACCTCTTAAAATAAAGGAGTGATGTGTAAATATGACTCATTTTGGATGTGGTATGATAAACAAATAATTTTGACTCAAGACCATGCAAGTAAATAGGATAAAATGATAGAAACACCTAAGTGTAACATCCTAAATCTTAAAAATGATAAGGTGGCATCATAATGTAAAATTTCATCTATATAATTTATCTTGAGAGTATTTTAAGTTGTTAATCCAAATATTAAAATTAAGGTTTTTAGACTCCCTCTTCTCTCAAGAGTTTGTACGATGACATGGAACTTCAAGCTACTCGTCCTACATCAATAGTATGTTCGTGATAAGTGGAGTTTTCTAAACTATCAATTTTCACTCATTTTTAAATGGTCCCATATGTGTGGAAAACACTAGGGCAAAATCAATTCATTTGGATATATGTCAATCAGCTTGTTGTGAAAAGGTCTAGACCTTTTCACAACCACTACATCCATCAATTGCTGAGTGTAGTGTGATATCCAAGTTGCCCTATGTTTCAAGGCTAAATACCACTAACAAAGTTTATTTTAACTACTTAAAACAAGCATCCAAGTGGGCCACCCTCAATTTATATAACCTATCATGGAGTGGGGTTGAAATGATGCTGGGAGATGAATTCCTGGGTCAATGCTTCCCTAAAGAACTTGTGAGGAGGCGATGAAATCGCACCCACAAGATAAAAATGCATGAAATAAAGATAAGTGGAAGGAATTTTGGGTCATTTTGGGGTCACCTATATCATATATATTTTGGGGAGGGCCTTAACGACTTTCCTTTCACATTTTTGGACCAAAGTGACAAATGCAAGGAGTTAGCATTTTTTATCATCCAAGTTTACTAAAGGGAACGGGGGGAGAGCATACACACGACATTCATTTTTTTTAAACAAAAAATTTCAACAAAAAATCATAAAAATGAAAACTCTTATGAGTATATAACTAAAGTGAGAGTTCATTTTATAGCACCAAATGAAATATGTCATGAAGTTTAGCCCCTTGGCTTTGTTGTTGATAATTGCAAAAACTTCAAAAGCAACTAAGAGACAAAAATAACTAAGTACATTTTAAGCACCAAATATGATGTGTGCAAGATTTAACCATACTTAAAATTTTCTCTTTCCACATCAAGACCTATAAATTATTAGAGGGTTTCCCTATTTAGAAGCCCAAAATCAAGCGAGAAAACAACATTTTAAATTTTGCTCCTAGGTTTCTGATTTCTTATCTTAGAAACCAATCATCATTAATCCATAGAGATCGATGTTGATTACATAAATTGATGTTGATTAAGATGGATCATTGACATTTCCTATAAAACACATAAAAATAAAGTCTGTTTTGATGGGAAAATGATTGATAAATGAGTTTAAAACCCAAACATCTCATGGATTCTTCAAGAAATGGGTTATACAAACAACATGTAGATCATCAAACATAAAATGAAGGCAAGAAAAATTAATTAAAACCATTGTTAGCCATGCTCCCTACCTTGTTCTATTTTTTACATAGAGATCATGATTGATTCCTATAATCGATGTCAACTTGGAAAATTGACATCAATCCCTGTAACCTTCTTTGGAGCTCCAAATGGCTTGTTGAAGTGGCTTGCTCAGCTTGTGCATCAAGAAATATTCATCAATGGATCTTTGTTGGATTCACCTTTTCTTGTCACCTTGGCTTGGTTTTTTGGCTTATGATTTTGACATGGTAACATTACTTGCATGAAGCTTATAGAGTAAACCCTAAATAATAACTCTACATTATCAAAGCTTTAAGATATCTAGACAATGAATTTACACCAAAAGAGATAATGGATCAATAGGCAAGGCCTTGTATTTATATCCTCAGAATTTAACTCTCACCTAAATTGAGTTAAGGTTGAGTTTAAACATGGAATGAGTTCAAACTAACCCTAGGTGAGTTGAGGCTAACTCCAGTTGATTTTAAACATGAAATGAGTTCAAACTAACCTTAGGTGAGTTAAGGCTAACTCCAGTTGAGTTAAAAGTTGTCTTGTAATTATGATTTTCAATTAATAGTCATGGCTCTCAAATTAGATATTTTTAGATATTTTGGAATAGCTTGACAACTCATAAAGTTAATGATGAAAAGGCTTGATATTTTGATATTTTGAATTTAATTTTTTAGATATTCACTAATTTCAAATGGATAACTCAACTAAGCATTTAATCTTTTTTAATTAGATGATTCATTTTGATTAGCATTTAGATCTATTAATATTTGTTTAAGTGCCCCACTTAATGGGTTCATAGGCCAAACTGTCAGTTGTTAGGTCACAAGGTGACTAGAGATGAATCCATGAGAGGATATTATTGTGTACTATAGAATACCTCAAATACGGATGCCTCAACATGATTTTGAGTAATGATGAATAATATGTGACCAAATTTGGGATGTTTAGTGATTCTTAGGCTTAATTTGCAATGTTTGATAGGAACTAGTTTGAAGTCTGATTGAAATCCAATTGTGGTCAAAATTGGGTGTCTACAATATCAACAACTTCATTGAAATGCATATATAAATATTCTTAGTCATTTGGTCTATCAAATCAATGCTACACAATACTTCATACCTCCATTGTACCTTAGTCAAGGTAATCCACCTTTGATCACCCAACCACAACCATAACCAAATGTGCCATCAAGTTTTTTGGCCCAAGAAAAGGAAAAAATGAAGGATGTAATTATAAATATTTAGATAAAATAGCAAACCAATGATTACCATTTTAGGACCCTATGTTGATAACTCTTCATTACCCCATGATCTTAACCAAGCATACCAATAATCAATAATTATCCTCTCTAGCTCATATCCATCTTTTTTTAGTTATGACGACCCTATATCCAATATGAATTTCATAATCACAACTTGGAATTCTAAAATCACCATACCAGGTCCACAACTCCCTACTAATGATCCAATCCAACACTATGCTAGCTAGGAACAAGCCAATTACCATTGTTTAGGAAAAGATATATGCTATTATGGAACAAATTGAAAAGACACCCATACAAATCTCCATTTTGAATCTATTGCATATATATACCATTCATAAGAATTTATTTATAGAACTCCTAGGCCAATCCTAAGTTCCAAATGACATTACAATTAACAAATTTCAAGTTTTGGTTGGACACGTAGCTCGAAGCCAATAGTTGAAATTTGATCAAAGTGATATGTCATCCCTTGGCCCTCTCCATAATAAGCCATTATACATTGAAGTTATCATCATGTGACACAAAGTTAAATGTGTCCTCATAGACAATGGATTAGGCCTAAATATTGTGTCTTTGGAGCTTATTAAGAATCTAGGATGTACAACCACTGACTTTCAGCCAAATACTATTACTATCAAGGCCTATGACAATGAATAATGGGAATCATAAATAATCATATGTTTTCCAATAATCATTGGGCCTTTGACTCATAATACACTTTGCCATGTGCTAGACCTAGATTTATCATACAATTTGATTTTGGGTAGACCATGGATATATGAAATTCATACAATCCCCTCAACATTACACCATTGTATCAAGTGTACTCACTCAGGGATAGAGGTGACTATCCATGGATATTTACATCCATATGAACACTGCAAGCATTTGGAGGTTGATTATGAAAGTTACAATTACCATTTGGTTTATACCTAGTACCCAAGAAGGACAAAGATAAAGAGATACTTGTTGAATTGTTAGAGGTCAATTGCATAGACCCTGATAACCTTGCCTCATCTTCACATGTGCCTCCTATTGAAATGTCTAATCATTTTACCATTTTAGATAATGGTCTAGGATATAATTTTACCCATGACACATTCCATATAGCTAAGATTACATAAAATACCAAGACTTATATAAGGCCCAAAGCTAAGCCAATTTGCATGGAATGGTCATGAAAGGGAAAGGGAAAGCTTCATAGCCTAGTGGCTATTATTTTTACACTTACCACTAGCCAAGAACAAGACCCAATTACTAATGATGATTCCTAGTTATATAATGAAAAATTTGGTTGATTTTTAACATAACACAAAGTATCCCATCCCTTATAGGATCATGGATAACTAAGCGTATGAAGGTAGAGACCTAGTGGTAAATCAAAAGGGTACTCTTGAGCCCATTTCTATGACCATAAATAAAGGAAATCATACTATCAGATTTAAACCACTTGAGGATGACCCCACATATATTATTCATGTTCCTACACCAATAAATAATAATGACAACAAAGTGGAGTCTAACCATAACATAACGAAGACCTTGCTAGTACCAACTTATTCGATCCATACAACATTTACACCATTATGATAGTAATTCAACATTCCTCACTTCCTCTCTATCATCCTCAACTTATAGAATGGGACTGACAAGAATCCATAGTACCCTTAGATGAGTTTGAGAATGATGAGGCCTCTTGAGATTTTCTAGGCCTAAGAGACAATGTTCTGTTGAGAGACCACAAACAAGGGTTCTCTATCAAACTAGATCTTGTAGCCTATTTTGTACAGATGAACACCCTTATCCAAAAATAAAAGAATAAAACATTGAGTTATAAAATTGAAAACCTCTTTGAGGGGATTTTAGACCAGGGTAAAATTAAATAAAAAGGCTAGTCTCTTGGTGAAAAACTATTTTCGGCACCATTAGACAGAGATGTTCACCCTTCTTTGAATGAAGCTTGGGAGATAATCAACAGTGAACTTGATTTTAGGTCTAAGCTCAGTACAGAGGAACAAAATGTCTTTGATAAAATTTTGTAATAATATCTTACAATATTTGTAACATGTCCATTACTACCATTAGGAGATTTATATTCATCTTATTTGGGAGAACTTGAAGAACCAGTCCAACTAGAGGACTTTGCCATTGCTAGCCAATTCACATCCTTGCCAACTATTCTAGAAGATGGATTGAATCTCCTAGTAGAAGATAATATAGAATTCAACATTGGGACTCTAGAGGACCCGAAGTGGATCAAATTAGGATCATCCCTCATTGAGGAGGAACATGAAGTTTTTACACCCCTTTTTACGGAATTTCTTGACATTTTTGCATGTGCTTATTCATACATGCTAGGTTTTGACCCTGTTTTGGTTGTACACCACCTTTTTATACATCTTGATGCCAAAACCATGAATTAAAAGCTATGTAAGATGCATCCTTGTATTACCATGTTAGTTAATAAAGAGTTGGAAAAACTCTTTCAAGTGCGATGCATTAGATCGGTCAACTATTTATAATAGATCTCAAACATTATGCGTGTCAATAAAAAGCTAGAATAGATAACAATTTATATTGATTTCAAAGACATCAATAATGCCTATCATAATGATGAATTTCCTCTATCAAATATTTAAATGATAGTTGACTCCACATCCGAGTATGAAATGCTTTCCCTTATGGATGACTTTTCAGGGTATAATCAAATCAAGATTGTGCTAGAAGACTAACACAAAACAATGTTCATCACTCTTTGGGGAATGTTTTGCTATCATGTTATGTCGTTTAGCCTTTATAATGCTGGGGTAACATACCATAGGGATATGACCATTATATTTCATGACATGATGCATGATATTATCGAAGACTATGTCAACGACATATGGGATAAATCTAAGACCCATGTCGATCATTTGGCCATACTATGAAGTATATTTGAAAGGATTAATGAGTAAAAAGTTTGAATTCATCCCAATAAGTGCATCTTTGGTGTCACTTTAGGTAAATTTTTAGGATTTATAGTCTCTCATTGAGGCATTGAAGTTGATATTGCCAAAATACAATCTATTACTAAGATGTTGCCACCTTTCACTTTGAAGTCACTTCATAGTTTGTAGGGAAAAATCCAATCTATCAGATGCTTCATTTCATAATTGGTTGATAAATGCCATCCTTTTACCCATTTTTTGAAGAAAGGTATTACATTTATTTGGGATGAAGAATGTCAAAAAGGCTTTGAGCACCTAAAGGAATACCTTTCCAATCCACTTGTTATATTACCACCAATTATAAAAAAGCCATTTATACTATACCTATCTACCACTTATAATGCCTTCGGGGAACTTTTAGCTCAACATGATAAAAATGGGAAAGAGCATACTATGTACTATCTAATTTGTACACTAGTAGCATATGAACATAACTATACACCAATATAAAAAGGTTTTTTAATAAGGTATTTATAGCCTAGAAGTTGCATCATTACATGCTTAATAACAAGACCATAATCAATGCCAAAATAGATCTGTTCAAGTAACTACTATAAAAAACATCTTTACATGGCCACATGGCTAAGTGGATCATGCTTTTGAGTGAGTTTGAGATTGAGTATGTCAATCAAAAGGCCATAAAGGGACAAGTACTTACAGATCAACTTATTGAAGCTCCCCTTTTAGATACTCAACCACTCAATTTTGTATTCCTAGATGAGTCCATCATGACCATAATAGAAACGCCTCCTAAGGGGCAACATCATAAGCTATATTTTGATGGCTCATTCACATCTCATGGATTAGGAGCAAGCCTGATATTTATTACACCACATAGGGATCTTATTCCCAAATCATTTCATATCAGCGTCACTTGTACTAATAAAATGGATGAATATGAATCACTCATTACATGGATTAATTAATAGATACAATGGAACATTCAACATCTCTTAGTTCATGGTGATTCTCAACTAATCATCAATTATGTAATAGAATAGTTATAGACCAAAGATGATAAGTTAGTACCATATAAGGCCATGGTGGACATTCTCAAGTAACTGTTTGCCCACATTCAATTTAAACACATACTTTGGGCCAATAAAAAGACAAATAATTCCATAGCTACCATTGGTTCTTTGATCCATAACATAGATAAGGCAAAAGACTATCAGTTCCTCATTGAACATCTTCTAATACCTGCTTATGAACCTTCAACTATTTAGATGATCTATGACATTATTGGTCCTAGTTCCATTTAGTATTCAGACCTATATAATTACCTTCATGATTTATTCCTTCCACCTGACCTTTCATGTAAACAATAAAATGCCTTTACACACTAAGTCTCTCAATATACTCTACTTAGCCTAACCCTTTACCATAGAAGTTTTGATGGAACTTTGCTTCATTGTTTGAATTCAATATAAGCTACATTAGTGTTGAGGGAAGTTCATGAAGGATTTTATGGATCCCACACCAATAGGGCCATTCTTGCCAAAAATATCCTATGTACCTATTAATATTGATTAACCATGGAAGTAGATGCAACTGCTTATGTGAAAAGATGTAACAAATCTTAGAGGCATGCAAATTTTATTCATGTTCTAGCCAGAACACTCAAACTAATGACTACACCATGGCCTTTTTTAATGTGGGGAATCAATCTCATTGGGAAGATTGACCTACCTCCTTAGATGTCCACAACCATATCCTTACTGCCACTGAGTATTTCACTAAGTGGGTTAAAGCTATACCCCTCACTTACATGATTGGATTTTTTTTTCCAAATTCATCTTCAATAATCTCATTTATCATTATGGTATCCAATCCAACATTATATTTGATAATGGTAGGATTCTAAAACACTCTATGCTAAGTTCAACATTACACAATATTTTTCCACTATATATTACCCATATGATAATGGCCAAGTAGATGCATTTAACAAGACCACTATCAATATTCTTAAGAATATTATCAATGATGTTGGCTATGATTGGTACTTGCAAATATTCTATGCCCTCTGGGATTACCATACTATTCACCATACTCTAATGAGAGCAACACCAAATTCCCTTGTCTATGGCACTAGGGCCATTATTCCCATTAAGGTTGAGTTTCCTTCTTTGTGTATCTTATTGAAGTGCATCCTGGATGATGAGGATTATAGAGTAGCTCACCTATAAGAGCTAGATTTACTGGATAAAAAATATATGGCCATTGTAAAAAACCTTTAAGCATATAAAAATTGGCTATGTGGTCAGTTTAACTGACATGTCAATCATAGAGAGTTTGAGCTTGGTGGTATTTTCCTGAAAGAAAACTAGAAGAACACCATGATTTGGAAAAAGAAGAAAGGCAAGTTCAAGCCTAATTGGATAAGCCCTTATGTCATTGTTGTTAATTATGGATCTATAACTTATAGGTTATCTACACCAGATGGAGATGAACTTGATAATCCCACGAACATAATACATCTCAAGCATTATTTCACTTGAGAGACTTGAGGTAATATCTATGAGGATCATTTACGTCATATCATGATATCACCTTCTTTGTAATATATCATCTATCATTCTTTTCATACCTTCCTTATTAACCATAGTTGTTTTATCCTCCCACCTACCCTTTTTGACCTTGGTTTCAATCTATTAGATCTTTGGGAATGTTCAAAGAGGGGAATTAGAAGACATTTTGGCAGTAGTTCAATATTTTTCCATAGAGGCAATATATTAGAGTAGTATGATAGTGGTTTATCAATTGCATTCTTCATTGTTATCACATTATATCTCATTCCCAGTGTTACTAATTATAGCCACCTTTGGGAAAATTAGTATCATTGATCCATGTCATTGTTTCCTAATTATAACTACCTATGGGAAAATTAGGAGCAATACCTTTACCATGTATTACCGCATCATCTTGCCATCATTGTTCTATAATATGCCATTTGCCTGATTCATGAACTTGCTTCTAATTACTCAAATCCTCCATTGTAAGGAAGAACTACAATGACTTGAGGTCCTAATGGGACTATGTAGGCAATGATCAATTCAAATTAAGGTTTGCTCAGTGACCCCTTTTCCACGCTCTTACCATTTTATGAGAAATTTAAATTTGAAGACTCTCACTATTTTGTAAGTAATTTAAGTTTGAATGCTCTCCCCATTTTGTGAATATGTTTCAAAAATGCTCTCACCATTTTATAAGTTGGAACCTTTTGTATCTTGTAATCCACCATTGAGTGAGATACCTAAAAATGTTTCAAAAACATTTGAATTTTTTTGAAAATCCTAAAAATCACAAAACCATGAAAATGGGCTTAGAATTTCCTTGCAAGATTTAAAGCCATCAATTTTTTTTGGGTTGGGCCATCTTATTTGTTTAGTTTATTTCTAGACCACCCTAGTCTTTTTCCTCCCATTTATGGGAGAACTACATCGCCCTGAGGTCTACACAGACTATGTAGGCAACACTTAGATACATGGGGTATGTTGGGTTAACTTAGTATCACATTCTTTTTTTTCAACCACTTCATTGCCTTAAGGATTATGGGACTCCTAGCTATTTCACAAATAACCACTTCTCCTTTAATTTCCATATCCTTATTAGCATTAGCTATATGCTCTTGCCATTTTGAGAGTCTATATTATGAGTATTGTGCATTCAATTTTGATGCATTATTGACCACTTATATTTTCTTACACTCACCATTTTGTGATCAATCATTTCTCACGTTCTCTCTATTTTGTGAGTTATTTATACTCTTGCCATTTGAATTATTTACGCTCTCACCATTTTTCAAGTTTATTCTTATTCTCAGCCTTAGACATAGTAAGCATTATGAACCCAATTTATGTGTAAACATTTATCTATTGCCTTTTAGTGTGGTTTTAGCCTAAAACCATACTCTCATGATTACATGATTTATTAGTGTTGATGTTTTCATGATTATGGAATGTCATCCGCTCTTTTCTCATGCACTTACCATGTTGCGAGACCAATCTTATTTTCCTCTACATGACATTCATGTTTTCTTATCATCCATTTTCTTCTATCCCATATCTTGGGAGAACTACATTTGACCTAGAGTTCACATTGGATCTTGTGTCTATGGAACTATGTAGACGATATTAACTTTTCTAGTGTATCTAGAGTCAACTTGGCTTATCCCTTCATTTTCTTATATTCCCCCCATTTTGTTTGTTTTATTCCATTATTCCCTATAGCCTTGGGGCAACATTGTTAGTCTTATATTCTTGCAGTGTTATACCCACCTTGTTATTATCTAGCTTAGGGGTTACCTTGTCTCCAAGAGTAATGCCTCTATTACACATGCATGAATAATTTGTATTTTCTTTGTACTAACATTGTGATTAACAATTATTTATATTTTGCCTTTGTCTGTTTAGAATAGTTTATTTATTACACTTTTATTTTCTCTGGATTATTTCTTTTTTTATTTGTTTGTGTTGTTTATGCCCATGTTTATTTTTATTGGTGTTTTGTTATGTGTTTCTTTATTTGTATTTTGTTTTATTTGTTTGTTTTGTTTTTATTTTACCTCTTTACCTTTTTATTTCTTAGATGCCATAGGATTCTTGCACTTTATTTACACTTGACTGTTGATTACCCATATCTTGTACTTACATTGTGAATTCATGTACATTCCTACACTTAGTTTATTACATTATATTCATTTGGGATTTGATTGTTCATATCCAATGATTAATTGATTTGTACTTATAGTTAAACTAAGTCTCCTATGCTTTAGATAAACATTATTATTATAGTTATTTATAACTATGATATCTCGTATCCAAAGCTAGAACAAAAATCAGTTCAATATAGCTTACAAGAAATGGTGCCACAATAATTCTCCTTATTCACACTTATAAAAATTATTGACCTACCCTAATAGTTCCCAATTGTAGAGTGATGAAATCACAAATAAATTTTAAATTTATACTAGTTAGGATGTGCATCTCTATACTAG
The DNA here is from genome assembly GCA_037957365.1 of Torreya grandis. Lineage (NCBI taxonomy): Eukaryota > Viridiplantae > Streptophyta > Pinopsida > Cupressales > Taxaceae > Torreya > Torreya grandis. Next base: position 932,134 of record JARHVA010001230.1, read on the forward strand.
TAGGTAGTCCAAATTCATGTTTATCCTCTGTACTAGGTTACTCTTACTCCATAAGCACAGATTCAGTATGTAAGCCCCCATTACTAATTTTACCTATTGGGGCAAAGATGAATTATATCACACTTCCATTTTTCCTATTAGGGAAAATCATTGTGCCGATGATTATAATCACCTTTGGGAAAATCATTATGTTTCGATCTATCCACCCTACTAGGGAATTTTAATTATGTTAGTGATTATAATCACCTTTGGGCAAGTCATTATCACCCCTCCACCTACTAGAGCATGTTTTTATTATGTCAATGATTATAACCACCTTTGGGAAAATCATTATTTTTATTTACTCTACTAGGGCATCTCACTATGCCACTGATTATAACTACTTTTGGGTAAATTAATATTTCCACCCCTATTACATATAGGTCCCATCCTTTTTTTCTTTTCGATGGAATGTTCTCCGACTTTATTTTCCACCCACTCCCTTGAGGGGGCATCCATGGCTCATCCATTACCTTCTAGGGCATTAGCCAATGCATTTAATGAATTTTTAATTCTTTGAGAAGACACTATTATGATTATTTCTTGTAACATCTTCCCAAATAGGGGCAAACTATAAATATCCCATTTTGGCCACAACTATGTTCCAACTGGACTTTAGATTGATTTCTACCAAATAATACAAATTAAGCCTAGAAATCACTAAATGTCCTAATTTTATCCACACATCAGACATTATTGCTTAACATCATGTTGAGGCATCCTTATTTGGGGTATTATCCTGTACACAATAGTAACCTCTCACGAATTCATCTCTAGTCAATTTGTGACCTAGAAAATTGATAGTTTGGCCTTTAGACCCATTAAGTGGGGCACTTAAACAATTCCTAAAGTGCAAAAATGCTAAGCAGTATGAATTAACTAATTAAATCACATTAATGATTAAGTGAAATTTCCATGTGAAATTAATGAAAAGGAGTTTTGTAAAAAAATTTCAATAAAAATGAGGTCATGATGATGTCATCATCTTTAAAGTTAAGAGATTGAAAATATCTTCCTTAAAGCCTTAAATTTAGAAATGGTGTGCCATGCTTAATAAATAAGATCTCTATCCCAAATATTAATTTCTTGTCCCCTCCTTAACTCAATTAGGGTTAGTCTAAACTCAATTGTTGTTAACTCTAACTTGAATGTACTTAGGTTAGAGTTAATTTGGAAAGCTATAAATACAAGGCTTCACCCATTGTTCAACAAGATTTTTTAGTGTAATGTTATTATGCAAAAATACCTTCAATGACCATATTTTTAGTTTTATAATGATAATTTATTGAGAGAGATCTAATACAAAGCCAAATCCAAGTGCAACATTACTAAGGTGACAAGGAGAGATGATGCAAGGAGCACCATTGCCAAAGATTTTTTTAATTACACAACCAAGCACATCCATTTATGGCCAACATACAACTCTTGCTCTCAAAGAAGGTAAATAATGGTTGTTTTATCTTCTATTGATAGTTAATTGTATTGCTCTCTTGATTTTTGAGTGTTTAGGATAGAGGTGTTAGTTTTATTAGTGTGTTTTTTGTTTGGTTTTGATCATACTAACACGATACTAATCTTCCCTCTTTGATTCCTATTGATCACAAATGTAACCATATATCATATAGAAGGAACATGTCTAGGTAAATGCATCATTGAAGAGCATATAACTAATGTGATCACATTAAGGACTATAAGGGCCAATCCAATGTGTACCATCATTAGGATAAAATATATAACTAGTATTGGAGGATAACGTCAAGACCAGTGGTGGTTATTTTTGAATAAAGAGATTCTGAATAAATGGTTTGATGATTTGAGTATCTATGGATGAAAAACCAAATGCACCATAGGTTGGAGATTATTTACTTGAAATTATTATTTCTTGTTTGTTTTCATCATTGGCAACTTGTGCGATATAAATTAGAAAAACATTACACATATTTTATTGGAACCTCAATTTTGACCAAGTATTTGTTCCAATTTTGGCACGTAGTGTGGAGGGACCATTATCCATTTTTTACACAATTCCCAGCATGGTGTAGGATAACCATGGCATAGGAAGGCCATGGCATGAAACTAGTAGCATGAGAGTTGAAGGGTGCTGAAGGATAATGGCATATAAGACCCAATATGAGAAGACCTAGTCAAAAGAAAATGTGGCATGAGAAACCTGAGAACAAAAGACTCAGAATAAGAAGTGAAAGACTAGGGGAGATCGAGGAAGGTGGATCATGAAGAATGTGGTAGCAAGAATAAATCAAGTAGGACTCCTCGACCCCACCGATCGGAGGCCTTATACCAACCCACAAGGAACATAACACTTGGATATGAATATATTACATAGAGTAAGCATCTAGGGGCATGAAGGCCTGATTATTTAGGAAAAAATAGTTGTAAGAGCCACAACTTAGTATGTTGGGAGTCTGTGTGCCATTTGTATTGTAGTTAGGAACTTGACACTTGGATAGGGAAAAACAAGTATAAGAACCCTTGTTGTAACCATTCGAGGGGGGGAATGGAAGGATGAACCTTTGAAGATATAAGAAGGATTGTCTTGTAATCTAAAAGTACTTAATAGCAATTCAATGTTTATCATATGGTACTTTGAGTAATGGATTATGAATTATGTTGAATATGAAAATGTGTTAAGTAATTAAAAGTCATGAGTTCTTTCTTTTATAATTATCTAGTGATGGTAGCATAATATGATAAGAAATAATGGTAGGATTTTTATTTGAAAACAAATGAGTAAACACACCACATGTTTCAAAGTATTCATGAACTGATCTTTCATTACACACTTTAGGTGAGTGCCTGAGACTCATCCCTCATGTGATACGGCAAACACCCTAGCCTATTGGGAAGAGGATTTAGCACCAATGTAAAGAGAGAACACCCAACATTTTGGTTTCGTTATCAAGACCTAAAGTAGTTGGAGCAAAAGCATGGGAAATGTTTGAGTGCATTACATTAGATAACATTGAAAAATGGATTACCAATGTCAAAGATAATTATGTGGTTCCATATCTTGAGCTTGGAGTCTCTGCATGATAGTGGGTAGAATAAAACATCTACAACTCATTATATGAGACTTTCTTTTCTGAGGTCCCTATTCTTTTACATTCTTAGATATTAACATATGCTCAAGGACATCCTAAAACCTTAGATGAAGATAGTCATGGACACTAGAATGATAAAGGAGTTTATCATGATTGAAAGTTTCCTAGATGTGAGCGGTTGATTTTTAGTGGAAGGGTGCTTGAAATAGTTACATCCTAGAATACGTCGTGACCACATATTCATGTCTTAAGGAAGTAAAGTTTAATTTTATATGAGAATCAAGAAGATGATATATTTTAATATTTCCTTCCAAGATTAAAAAACTAATTATTGATCTTGGGTTGGAAACACTACCCATGTAAGGATAAAATATTATGTGCATGAGCCATACATTTAGAGGGGAGACTACTAGTTGGTTCAAGATTGTGGGTTCAACATGGTAGCAAGCCAGTGAGTGCTATAAAAATAAAAGTATGATGAAGCTTGATAAAGGATCATGGGAGTTAGTGGCATGGGAAGAGAGTGACAGCACTCAAGGAGCACTACGAAGACTCATAGGGAGATGGACATGCATGAGGAATCCATCACTTATGGGCCACAACCTTTTCCACTATTATCTTGTGGATAAATGGGCTATATCTCTAGAAATGAACCTAGTATGAGTCAACCAGGCTCTCCCACCATAGTACATGCTCATGCATTTGAGTTGGATAGGGTACATATAAGGAATTAGGATACAAATAGTATAAATTTAGAAGCTGAGTAGATAAGGGAAATTGAGACTAGGCCATTAGGCAATAACTTAGAATCTATATATTTTTTCTTTTCAAGAGAAGTATATGACATATCTTGGAATGCCTGGAGGATCTGGCCAAGGCTAAAATATAGGCCCCAATCTAGGAAATCAACCTTCCACTATGACTTTCCCCACAGGTACTACAAATGGAGGTGCTAGAGGAGGATTAAGAGGAGGTACTGGAGGAAGTGGACCCCTTCTAAGAATATGAGTTAGATATTTTCAAAAATCATTTGTTCAACCACCTATGGTTTATTATGAAATGACATTGCACCTACCTAAGTACCAAGGGATGGAAAATGTAACTGATCATGTTCATAAGTGTGAACTAATTTAGAGGGTGCATGGCATCATGTCCTTTGAGTGAAAGGCAACACAGTTCGTAACCACCCTCTTAAAATGCATACACAAATGGTATCATAAATTTGACCCTCAAAAATTAGTGGTAAACTATGACTAGAGCAAAGCAATGTTTTTATAAGAATTTGATATTCTTGAGTTTGAGTAATAGGGTATAGCGGTGCTAAAAGACATAAAGCATGGACTTACACAGAGTGTATAGGAATATGATGCTCAGTTCAAGGCCTTGATTTCTAAGCTATCCTTTAAAATCAAACCTACTCAACATGCACAATGGTTCATAGGAGGATTATTGTTACCTTTTTGATGGACCTTGTCACAAAGAACTTTTACCAATGCACGTGAGGCTCTAGAGGTTTCCCTATGTGCTAAAATAGTTGAAAGTATAGATATTTGGATTAGTCCATTTATAGAAGCACAAATAACATCCATGGATTCTTAACTTTAAAATTGTAAGGAAAACAATGCACATGAGACATGTAATGGTGTTTTGTGTACTGATTGTGAAAGCAAAAGACACATAAGAAACAACTACCTATATAAGAATATCTATCCAGTTCTAAAGCAAACTTCTGAGATTTATCATGATGACCATTCTTGTCCACTTTTTCAATGATCCATGAGCACTAAAGTATTTATGTATTGTAAAATTTTTGATGCTTATACTCATAACACCAATGATTTCCATCTAATTACTGATATTGATGAGGCTCGAGCACATATCACATACCAACCCTCAGTCATTAGTTCCTAGGACAATGGTAGTGATCATGGGTGTAGAAAGAGGATGAGGTGGTAGGTTTACACCAAGGACTTTCTATAAGTGTGGTTCTCTAGACCACTATTAGAGGGATTGTCCAGAATATGCAACCTGTGCTTACTGCAAAAAGGACCATTGGCTAGAAGAATGCCCAGATATATATGCAGCCATTACAAAGGACCAAAATAAAAAAAAGTGCAGGTACGATCCATATAGAAAAACCTCAATGGCATGCTAGACCAACCATCCTTATTATAAAATAAATCAATATTACTACACATAATGGGGGCCAGATGCAATCTACACCCAACCTGATTGAAAACGTATGTCAGGAAGAACCACATGCAAGAAAATACCCTGATGTACTTGAATAAAATAATGTTATTCAAGCTATAATGACACTTATGAGTTTTAAGGCAAAATTAAATACCTTAAGGATAGCGATGTCACACAATGCATTGTAATGCAAAGGGAAAGTAAACCTCCAATAATGTAAGATAGTTTCTACATCAAAGATTTCACCATGACAATAAAATCAGAGGTACACTCAGCTATAGTGGAATAAAAACAACTAAACCTCACCTTGAGTCATGTGAAACAATATGGTGAGCTAAGGAAACATTTACCAGAATACCTATGGGTCTATATGTTCTATGGAACCTTGCACACATGGGCACATGCTTGGTACATATATGAATAAAGGCACATAAGAACAAGGTTTTGGTAGCTATTAAAAGAAAATATGACATCCAAACTTTCTTAATATTTACCAAGGATGGATCGGTGCCTTACTTTTCAAACCATACGTGAAGCAATAATTAGAGATTCAAGCCCAGTGGAAGACCGCCTACATCATATTCATTAGGAACCAAAGGAACCCTTGGGTTTATTCAATGAACGTCCTAGACAATCAACTCTTTCATCGATGATAGGCTCTAGTGAAGAGCATCATGAAGAAATCCACTTGGTAAACAAGAAGCTCATCTTACAAGTAGATGAAGGAGAAAGATCTACTCCATTCGATCCATTGAGTAACAACTTGCATGTTCTTACAAGTACTAGATCATGAACTATTTGAGACACCAATTCCCCCATGGAAAATCTTTATCATGGGCCCATTCAAATTGTTTAACTAAAAATTAGCATAGATTAGGAACCTATGGTAGTGACCATTGGAAATTATTGGACTAAGATAGAAATTTTAGAGAACTATTGAAAAAGTATCAAGATGTGTTTCTAAAGAACTATAGTGAAATGAAAGGGGTCCACACTTCTCTCAGGGAGATGCCTATAAAATTTATTGATGGTACTCATCGTATGAATAAATTATCATATTAAATGAACCATAACCTCAAAGTGCATGTGAAAGAAGAGATCGATAACATGCTCCATGTTGGAGTAATTATTCCTATTGATGAATTTGATCAGGTGAGTCCTATGGTAATCAATATCAAAAAAGATGGGTGTATTTGTATTTGCATAGATTATCATGTTTTGAATGCATCTTACGCCACTAATCCTTTCACAACACCTTTCATAGAGAAAGTCATAAAAGGTGTTGCCAGTTGTGGGATATACTCCTTTATCGATGGGTTCTCGAGGTATCACCAAGTCCAGATGGCTGAGGAAGACCACTCCAAGACCACATTTGCCATAAAATGGGGATCTTTTGCCTACACAATCATGCCTTTTAGGTTAAAAAATGCCTTGGTAGTATTCTCATGAGTAGCAGTGGAGGTTTTTAAAGATTTTATCCATAAGATTCTCTAAATCTACTTAGATGACTGAACAATATATAGGTTGATCAAGGACTACTGCACCAATTTAAGGCTCATGCTTGAGCAATGTTGAGTATTACAAATTTCTATAAATTTGAAGAAATTCTTATTTGCAACACTATTTGGGTTACTCCTTGGGCATATAATTTGTAAAGAGGGACTCATCATGGATCCAACCAAGGTCTCTATCATTTTATGACTACCAGCACCAAAAACCTAGCATGAGGTACATGCATTCTTAGGACACATCAACTACTATAAGAAGTTCATTTGGGGTTATGCCAATATTATAACACCCTTAAAAGATATATTAAAGCATAATAAATAATCTATATGGACTAATTCTTGTAAATTAACTTTTGAAACTCTGAAGGAAAGACTAGTTACCACTCCTATCTTGAAATATATGGATTGGACAAAACAATTTCATGTCCATGTTGATGCATCTAACATAATAGTTGGCGTAATAATTGCACAACTAGGAGAGGGAAATTTGGACCATTCCATCTATTTTTCTAGTAGGAAACTCACATTGGTTGAAAATAAATATACCACCACTAAACATGAAGCCTTGTCTATGGTTTACGTGCTACAAATATTCAAACAATACCTTTTGGCCATACCATTTGTATTTTAAACTAACCATGAGGCTTTAAAGTATCTCATCTACAATATTGGTAGAATTGATTGGGATGATAGGGTATCTATAGTACTTTGGGCATACTAGACCACATACAAATGCCTCAACAAAAATACACCATTTAACTTGGTATATGGAAAGGAAGCAATTATGCCAGTTAAGTTCTTAGTTCCATCTCTCTAGATAGCATGTATAAGAAAACTTGATGATTATGTATCTTTAAAAGATTGGCTTGATGAATTCATGAAATTAGATGAGGCTCAATTTCTCACTCACTAGAATCAAGATGTTGAGAAACAAAAATAGAAAGCATGACATGATCTCCATCTAAAGAACAAAATCTTCACCCCAAGAATGAAAGTCCTACTCTATGACTCTAAGTTCACGTGCCACCCTGGGAAGCTCTACATTAATTAGGATGGACCATTCATAATTCATAGTATCTGATCTACTAGTGTATGCCAACTAAAGTGAATAGATGGTCAATTCCTACCTAGACACTATAATGGGAGTTGACTTTGAATGTTTTATGAATCTATTTAAGTTTATGATATTTTTCAAATAAGGCTTGAGGCCATTAGATAAGGATTTTATGTTTTCAATAAAAGGAATTGCCTTTAAGGTGCATAACTCATTTTTATTTTAGTCCTTTAGATGTTTTCATGAAGGATCACAAACCCTTTTAGTGTGGGCTAAGATATGCATATGCATACATGACATGTAAGCATGTAAGTTTTAAAGGTGCAAGAGTCATACATAGTGTGCAAGTGATTAAAGGTGCATGGGTCATTTAATAAAACAAATTCCTATTATTTGCATGATAGTTGGTATCCATTACTCAAAAAAAATTGGACAATTGTCACCCAACTGCAAGAAAGGGACATAAAGAAATGGACCATTAATGTGATAAGGGTGGTCATAATAACAAACATGTGAGTGGAATGATGGTACAAGTTTGTTAGAACACTAAAGGCTTGGTGCAAGATCTAAAGTATGGAGACTATTAGAAGATATGTATTTATGGCCAAAAATGACAAGGAAAGGAAATAAATTAATGAGGTAGATTGGTCAGATGACCTATAAATAACCATGTCGAAGCCATTTTACACTTTACCTTGCTAAAATATTCAAGTGATTAATGAATCAAAGAACTAGAGATGAAGTCAATCTCATTGTGAAACAAAGTATTTGAGAATTAAATAGAGATGTGAAGAGGATTTACAAGCAGAGGAAGATTGTTAAGTGCAAACACATGTAGAAGTGGGTTGAGGCCATTCTTGGAATTTTTTTTTGTAGGTTGTAAGTTATGCCATTATTAAAATGTGAAGATTGAGAGCCGAGGCAAGATAAATACCACCACGTATTCATTTGGGAATGTGGTACAACCAAGGGTTAACCTTTGAGTGCCATGAAGGGTAATATGGCCAAATAAAAAGGCAAAAATACTTGAAAAACTATTAACCATACCAGAAGAGAGATAGGTGAGTGAAGGAGTGTGGTTCCCTACAAGAGAGAAGCCTTTGGAAGACCTAGAAGAGACACTAAGGTAAGTGTAGTGCATGAGAGTTTAGAGTGAGAGTGTGGAAGAAGTTAGGATAGTGAAAAAGGAAAAGCAAGCACATGCCTCCTCATCATAGATTGCTCCACCATCTCCCACTCAAACCATTTACATAGAAGAAATGCAATATCCTGAGTCAGTCTTATGTATGGAAAACTGGGTCTCTTAGGTGGAAACTATGATCATATTTTACTATAACCACCACTAACTAAGAAATGCGGTATAGTTATACAATGATTATTAGGTCTAGACCACCAACACATGAAGCTAGGTGGTTTATGACCTGACCATGAAGAACCAGTTGGACAAAACTAGCCTTTTCTAACTCTTTGAATTGCCATATTTTTGAAATCCTATTGAGATAGTTCAGTTCTTCCTCTCACATGTTCACGAGGATTACATTCACTTTATAGGGCACAACATGAAGATCAATGTGGAGAGGGTAAGTAAGGTCATAGGATTCCAATGCTCAGGGGTCAATGTATTGGATAACTTGGTGGATATAGAGGAAATCCAATAGACCACCACTATGCTTATGTACCAAAAATAGGGATATGCAATGCACATCAAAAACCCGTAGGATCTTACTCTTAGAGTCATAGTGTGGATCATTTCCAAGGTCGAAGGGACTGACTGATGGAAGGAGGTGGACATGGCCCACATTTACATAGTAAACTAAGTAGCGTAGGGAGTATAGTACAATTGAGAACTATACTTTGCCCAAAAGGTATCTAAAGATGCAAAGAAGGTACATATAATGCCTAAGTTTAGGTTTTCTCAGGGGGTAATCTTGTTAGTATTAGTTTTTGATGAAATAAATGTGGTTGATTATAGTTTAGGATCTCTGAAGTGGGTGTATCCCCAAACTCACAAGTCCCACACTGAGCACTACAAAGCTTTCACCTACCCTTAGCACACCACTTTAACATATAATTTAAAGATGAAGTACTGGTTTGATGGAATGAAGGTGGAATTCAGGAATGAATGGCACATTCCCAAAGATTTGCCCTCCCAAATAAATGATTAAATAGAATTCATTATGAAGCAACACTTCTCCCTAACATGTATTGACATGAATCCTTAGAAGGATCTCTTAGCATGGCTCAAGCTGCCCTATGCCCTAGGTCATATAAATATATAATAAAGTGTATGCTGAAAAGTAGGCACTAGTGAAGGAAGTGGCCTCCATAAAGAAAAAAACTTTAAGAGACCACCAAGGCTAAGGTAAGGGTATTAACCCTTTGTAAAACAATTTTAAAATAAGAGCTGACATTGGTAGATGGCATATCATTATATGGGGGTGTCATAAGGAAGTTAGAAACATTGGTTGAGCTATTTCTCAAAAAGAATAAGGAACACCCCATACCCAGAGATGAATCCAAGGAAATTTTGGAGTAGTACAACATTGTAGCAGATATTTTCCATAGTACTTTAGAGAGAGTCAAGGAGGTTATCCTAATTTTGGATGATATTTTTTCACACATGTTACACCCAAATAAAGTAATAGAGGCCCGAATCAATGATGAAGAGGTCTTGAGGCAACAAGCGGCTAATGCAGCTCTATTAATAAAAGATTGTGCTGAGCATGTGAAGGCATTTAAGGATGTGGAAATGATGAAAGATGCTATTAATAAACATCATCAACAAATAAATTACAATTTTGCCACACTCTAAGGATAGGTTGACAAGAAGGTCTCTGAATTAGAAGACATCCAAAAGGAAGCTAGCGTAGCACTAGAGGAACAAATAAAGAAGATCGAGACTCTAATTCACCTAAGGAGTTGAAAGTAGTAAAAGAGGAAATTAAACAAATAAATGCTAAATTTATTGATGCCTTATTTCATTTGAATGAGTTGAGGAAAGAAATCAAGTAGAAAAGGCCTAAGTTCCTTGAGACTATGGGTACAACTTAGTCTGGGATGGACTAACAACTTAGTGTGGGGTGATGTTGGCACCTCAATTTTGACCAAGTATTTGTTCCAATTTTGACACGTAGCATGAAGGGACCATTGTCCATTTTTATACAAGTACCGATATGGTGTAGGAGAACTATGGTATGGGGGGACCATGGTATGAAACTAGCAGCATAAGAGTTGAAGGGTGCCAAAGGACAATGGTGTAGAATACCTAGTGCGAGAGGACCTAGTCAAGAGAAAACATGACATGAAGAACTTGAGAACAAAGGACTCACTAAAAGAATTGAAAAACTAGGGGATCATGAGGAAGGTGGAGTGTGAAGAATGTGGGAACAAGAATAAATCAAGTAGGACACCTCAACCCCATTGATCAGAGGCCTTATACCACCCTACAAGGAATGAAACACTTGGATACAAATATATTACATAGAGTAAGCATCTAGGGGTGAAAAGGCCTAATTATATAGAAACAAATAGTTGTAAGAGCCATGAATCAACTTGTTAGGAGTCTGTGTGCCATTTGTCTTGTAGTTAGGAACTTGACACTTGGATAGGAAAAATCAAGTATAAAACCCTTGTTGTAAACATCTAAGGGGGGTACTGGAAGGATGAACCTTTTAAGATATAATAAGGATTTTCTTATAATCTAAAAGTACTTAATGAGAATTCAATGTTTATCATGTCGTACTTTGGGCAATGGATTGTGAACTACGTAGAATATTGAAATATGTTAAGTAATTAAAAGCCATGAGTTTTTTATTTTATAATTAGCTAGTGATGGTAGCATACTATGATAAGAAATAATATTAGGATATTTATTTGACAAGAAATGAGTAAACACACCATGTGTTTCAAAGTCTTCAGGAACCAATCTTTTGCTATGCGCTTTGGGTGAGCACACGAGATTCATCCCTCACATGATAGGGCCAACATGCTAGCCTATTGAGAAGAGGCTTCAACACTGATGTAAAGAAAGAACACCCAATATCTTCTCTTACTCATTATAAAAATATGTATTTTGATCATTCTATAACATTACCATTTAGGATTGTTTTTTCAAAATTTATTGCTTTGGTTCATTATTTAGAATATTTGGTATATCTTATGGATAATTTGTAACATTGGAACTTTCACATCATGTGAAGGCTCATTCACTTTTAATAATATTTCATTTGAATCTTGAGGTGGATTTGGTAAAGGTTTCTCATTTTTTTTGAGGATATTTTGGTACCCATTTTTGTCCATTTGAAATCTTTGCTTTGGGAAAATTTATGTTTTGTATTATTTGTTTCAATGCAAAACAACAATCGATATGGTGGCCATGCATTCTATGATATGCACAATAATATTTGGATCTCCTTATAGGATGTGGAGGAGGTAATTTTATAAAATTATTTCTAAGCCTCTCCCTTAGAAGCTCACTTGACCTCTTGGTAGGATTTTCTTCATTTGTAGAATCATTATCATTAGGTGACTTTGGTTTTGGTTTCCAATATTGATTTTTATTAGACACATAATTGGTATGCAAAGATGCAAACACATGGTTCACACTAGCATAAAGTGGATTCTTTGTAGATGAAATTAGATTTTACAATAAAGTGATCTTTGAATTTAGAGACTAATTTTTCTTTTGTATCTCATGCATTAGCTTGGTCACGATACTTATTTGTTCCTTTAGGGTTTCAAAATCACAAACCCTAGGTATATGAGATTGATTATCTTCATTTAAAATTTTAGGGTTGGCCACCTTACCCCTTGGATAAGTGATAGCCTGGACCTAGTTAGAGGGGTGAGAACTATCACCTTCCTTAGGGTTAGGAAGAGGAAGGATATTCTTTTTATTCATTTGAAATGTTTTGAAAAATGATATGAGGATAGGATAAGAAAGGCTTACAAATGATAAGTAATAATCAATCATGAAAAAATAAGGATATAGAAATTTTAGACTATTGGTTGATTTTAAAAGAAAATATGAGATAGGTTTTTTGTAAAAATATGAAATGAGATGAACCCCAAAAAACAAGGAAACAAAAGTACATTAATGGCATGTAGATCTACATTTACGAAAAATATTAAAATGCTAAATTTGTAAAATACACATAATATTGTAGAAATCTGAAAGAGTTTTTTGTCTATATCAACATATTTATGAAAACCTCTAAGGAATTTGAATTTTTATCTAATATGGACCAGAAATAGGCCAAATAATTTTGAATGCTTTATAGGTAAAACCCTAAAATGTTATAAATAAAAAATCAACAAATACAATAAATAAAGAATATTTTTTAGATGTCTATGAGAGGTTTCTGAATAAAATCTAATTTTTGATGAAACTTAGAAATTAATTTCAACATAAGTAAACCATTCACCTTGTATGCCAATATTTACTAAATATAACAAATTATAAACATTGAAAAATACACACTAAATTATGGTGAACAAAAAGAGGTTTTTTATTATACCAACCTGAGTAGAAAATACCTCTTAGGAATTTTAAAATGTAGCTATTTAGAGATTGAAATGAACTAATCAATGAATAATCTACTTACAAGTACATATGCATGAAGCCCTTGTGACCAGAGGAGGCAAAACCCTAAGGTAAAGCTTCATATCTAAAAATACATCACAACAAGCTAAAATCCTTAGAGGCTTATAAGCCCTAGATTTGAAAAAAATTACATTCACATGGATTGGGTTCACCAAATGTATAACCCTAAAATGTTTGATCTAAGATGATCTAATCATTAACCCCAGATTTGAATTAAAGGGGTATATAGAAATGAAATGGCACAAGGGTAATAATCAGATCTATAGCATGCCAATTAGATGCTAAACTCAGATATAAGCAGACACTAAATTTGTTATGTTGAGATGGTCTAAACATGGAAATTATAACTATGATATATATATATATATATATATATGTATATATGTATATATATATGTATATATATATATATATGTATGTATATATATATATGTATGTATATATATATATATGTATATATATATGTATATATATATATATATATATATATATATATATTATAAAAAAGTGATGTACTTCACTTGTTTTGATGTTAATGTAGTTTTGGATCCAGAACATGTAAAAAGTAGGCTTGAATGAGATTCTCAATAGTCATTAGATTTTGGCTCTAAAACTTATAGTACTTTGGATAGTAACATAAGCCTGGGATGGTTGTATCGATGTCACTATCTGGATTCAACACTAGTGTCCTATATATAGTACTTGTTAGAACAAGATGTGACCAACTAGATGCTTTTGGGTTTTGCTTTACCTTTACTCTAGTGAATTCAAATTTGGGTCATGGACTGTCACTCCTTGTGAAATGGTAAAACCCTAGTTCTCTATCTTTAGAGTGACCTTGGAGAAAAATGTGATAGTGGCCACATTGTGTCGATCTGACCCCAAAGACGTTGTTAGAGGGTATTGCCTATATAACCAATACTCCAAAAGAGAGCCTCAAACTCATGTAGTTATCCCCTACATGTTGGCTTGTGTATGAATCATGAAATATGTGAAAAGTAAGTAAAAAATGACATAACTTGTAACTTGGCAAATCAGGCTCTTAGGCTGCTCCTTTAGTACTTCAGACTTGTAAATGTGTAGTCCCTATGACTGGTATGGAATAAGGAATAAATAGGGAAACTTTGTTCAGTTGAATGCTCTTTTATCTAAATGCTATGTGAGGTATGAATGAGGGTTGATCTTGTATTTATATCAATCCCTTTAGAGTAATAACTCATACTAAATCACTTAGGATGATAATTAGGGTACATTTCATTTGTAAATTAGATGACTTTAGGGCACTAGACACTTACATCAGGACAAGACAATAACAATAATGTTATTATCTATCCTAGATGTTAGTGTCCATGGAGCAAGAAAGTAGGTACAAGTTTTGAACTTGAAAAGATGAAAGATAAGTACATTTTAAATATTTTGGGCAAGATAAAAGACCTAGGTCATCAACATAAGATTGGTCAGACTAAGAGATATAGGCAAAGGGGCACAAAGATAGAGTAGATGTGAGACTTGTAGGAGTAGAAAAGGTAAATAATTGAGAAACAAAAATAAGGTTTGAGTTTTCCAAGTGTACATGAATGAGGTGATATATATTCATAAAATATCATCTAAAACATCCCCTATATTGAGGGGGAGGGGAGAGTTGGATATGGCTATAATATCAACTTTGTTGACATTTAAGTGTTAGAAGTGGTAGGTCTTGTTGGCCATTTTTGGCCCACATACCAAATTTTTCCCAAGTGTGAGAAGGTAGACTTTCAAGCAAAAGTTGCAAGTTCAGAAAACTTCAAGTTTTTAGAGGAGCACTACTTAAAAAACCTTATAAGTAATTGGCAATCAAAACCTCAAAGCAGGTAAGAAGGTTTGAAAACCCTACTTTGGTTTGGGCAATGTATTTTGGGTTTTTGGGGGTACACTACTTAATTAATTCATAAGTTGTGAGTAGTTAGAAACCTAAAATAAGTAATGAGACATCAAAAACCTGATTTGTTCTTAGAAGTGCTTCTCAGTTTCTCAAAGGGACAAGTTTGAAGTAAGTAAGCTTGGAAAACCTAAAATACTCTACATAGAGTAAATCAGGTTTCTCCAAGTACTTTACTTAAAAAGATTTATAAGTAAAGGAGCAGACAAAGTCTAAAGTTGGAGAGATCAAAAAATCTAAATTATTCTGCATAGAGTAAATTGAGATTCTTCAAGTGCTTGACTTAATATTGGTCTAACAACATGAAAGTCATGATGCAATGAATGAAGGCTACCACATGATTTAAGTTAGAGCATAAAGGGCCAATCAATAAAGGACAAGTGGCACAAGGATGAATAATCAATGTAAAAGGGAGTCTAAGTAGCTGGTAGCTAAGAATTTATGAAGGCTATCATCTTTCAATATGGTTCACTCTTGACAAATGATCATCCAACTTAAATTTATCATGGGTCAGCTTGAGTTCCCAATTTTTAGATGTTTTCTTCTTCTTGGGAGATGGGACACTCTTAGAGATATCACAAGATATGCTCAGTTGGTTAGGCTTGACCCTACCAAGCATTTGTAAGAACCACCTCTTATGCAATAAAGGATTTTTCTTTGCCTGTCTCTTGCCTTAGACTTGTGTCTATTGAGTTGCATACTATGGCATCACATGAAGGAGAGTCTTCCTCATCCCTAGTCCTCCTTTTTGACCTTATTTAAGGATTTTTCAATGTTATTTACAAGTATAGTTGTGTGTTCTTTCTACCATTAATGTGAAATTCTAGTGATTCTTAAAAATCCTCTCTATTTGTACTCATCACTTCCCTAAACCTCCTCCATGAAATATTTATTCAATGAGCTTGATTTTGAGGTTGTGTAATCCAGTATTTTCCTCTACAAAATTAGTGTGGGTTAAAGCTTATGGGAGTTTCCCATTTTAAATTTGTGCATCACTTGGTTATCCCTCTTAGGATCCCTTATCTCCCTTCTAACCCTTTTCCCCATGAAGTTTAATTTCAGCATTAGTTTAGGTGATCCAAAGAGAGGAGATAGCCTCTTTAAAAATCCGGTGAATATTCCTATTATTCACCTTATTATCAATAACTTGAATATGATCCTCATGATCCATATGAGCTCAACCAATCCTACCAAGATTTCTATCAAGGCTATGATGAACCTTGGAAAGTTTCGCATAGTACATATATGCAAGAATATTTCCTTAATCCCCCTTATGAACAAGCTCATCAAAATACTTTTCCTTATCAACCCTACCATGATCCATCTATACCAATACTTAGGCAAACTTTAGTGAACCTTGACAGGCATGCACTAGAGTTGTGCTCACAAAAGTGTTATGTCCAAAATGTTCCCCCTCAACAAATCCATTATGTGAGGGATTCATTCCAAAAAATAAAAGTAGAATGGGAACCTATTGAGAGAGAAAATTAGAGCTACCTCACTAGTGATATTATGGATATATGCAGTTACATTTAGACTGTTGAGGACAAGCTGAAAGGACTTGAGGAATAGTAGGGCCAACCCTGCCAACCTTTTGTGCTTACATATGCACCTTCACAACCTTATTATGTGTCACCCATTCCTCCTCAAGTGACCATTTCAAGTGATCTTTAAAATATTTGAAGTTCATAATATGTTCCATAATCTTTTCCTTCTTAGAAACCCATCCAAGGGGGCTATAAAAAAATGAAGTGCCTGTTGTGAAACATCTTGCTGTTTGGGTCTAAAACTTCATCCCTCTTCAAGAGCCTTATTTTTTTCTTGATCACCTTAAGGAGGAGATATTTCAAGAGAATATAGCAAATAAAACTAGAGAGTTAGAACTGAAGGTAAGGAGAAAAGAAGAAAGGCAGAATCAATAGATGAAGGAAGAACCTCTACCTTTCCCATCTTGGAGCCAAGTCACGTAGCCAAGTAGATCAAAGGTATTTTAACCCCCATCCTTCCCTCCTCAAGAGCCTCTATCTTTTCCATATTTGAAATTTATTCAAAGCAGTGGGTAGAAGAAGGAGGTGGTGATTCCTAAAGTCAGTCAAGAAGCCTTGCAGCCTCCACTCCTTTCCCCTCAAAAGCCTAGATCCTTTCCTTCATGGAGAGTAATTCATAAAGTAGAAAATAAGGAAGAAAAGGTGGCTATTCCCTACACATTTACATCCTAGAAATTAGTTTATCCAATTCAAGAGGAGAGGAAGAGGAGGTAAAGGTGATCTAAGTAGAGCAGCTTCAAGAACCAAATTAGGAACCTATGGGAGATGCATCCAAATAGGTTGAGGAAAATAATTTCATGAGAAACTATGAGAAAGAAATCATCATAGGGTTCCCCCTTGGTCAACAAAATATCATCACAACCCTCTTAAATGAAGGATAACATATTGAAGATTCTTTTGTAGTTGTGCATGAAGTGGATTGCACTATTGAGGATGCAAATCTACCACCTTATGTTAAGAATGAAGGGGTTGAGGCTATCATTTACTTGAATGAGCTACCTCATAATGAAGAGGATGAAGAATTAAATTAAGTAGCTGATCAAACTGATGAACTTATGGAATAGCCAGAGGTTCCTAATCAGTTGAGAGGCTCATTTGAGGACTTGTTTGAGATCTTTGGAGTTGGTTATGTTCTTATCTAAGGCAACTATGGTCTGGTTGTAGCCAAGGAGAGCATATTTGTCAAGAAGATCAAAGGGGTGGAGTGGGTAGTCTTCCAACTCTACCACCTCAATAATTTATTATAAATATGGACTTGTTTTAGATCTTCAAAATAGGCTATCAATTCCTTGATGAGCCTAAAAAACATGAAATAAAAGACAAGTCTAGTCTTTTTGAGGAGGCCATAGAAATCAAAGAGGTTTGCCTTGTTGAACCACCATTAGAGGTTGTAGTTAAGGAGCCATTCAAAGATCTTGAGACCCTCTGGATTCACATAGCTGATCTTTTTGGAGCTTCCTAGTTCTTATTGAACATGCTGATGGAGAAGCTGATAGTTACAATAAAGAAGAAGTAGGCATCAAGGCCAAGGGTCAAGAAGATACATGCCTTATTCAATCATTTATATCATAAGACAAGGGAAGTATCAGGCTCTCCTTTTGATCTAGGTAGAAAGGGGTACATAGTTTTAGGATGTATAAATCAAGATTAGTTTTTTTCTAATTCCTCTAAATGCTATAATAGGCACATTTGTTTATTGTCTTTACTTTGTTTTGGGTTAGTTTATTTTATTTAAGTGCTTTAGACACTTTGTTTTGTTTTGTTTTGTACTATCCTCATTTATTCAAGAGGAATTTCCAACAAGGGTCAACTTTGTATCTAGTTTCAGATTAGCACAGTTGCAGAAGCAGTGTTTCCATGCCTAATGGACTAGACAAAGCAACATGAGATGTGTTCCCAAGCATAGCAAGCATTCTTCCTTATGAGTCACAAAAAATGTTGGTCATTTTTGGCCCACATACCAAATTTTTTCCAAGTATGAGAAAGTAGACTTTCAAGAAAAAGGGGCAAGTTCAAACAACTTCAAGTTTCTAGAAGAGCACTACTTAAACAACCTTATAACTAATCAACAGTTGAAACCCTAAATCAAGTAAGAAGGTTTGGAAAGCCTGATTTGTTCTGGGTAGTGTATTTTGGGTTTTCTAGGGGTGTACTACTTAATTAACTCATAAGTTGTGATCAATCAAAAACCCAAAATAAGTAATGAGACATCAAAATCCCAATTTGGTCATGGAAGTGCTTCTCTAGTTCTCAAAGGGGCAAGTCCAAAGTAAGTAAGCTTGGAAAAATTGAATTAGTTTGCATAGAGTAAATTGGGTTTCTCCAAGTACTTTAATTAAAAATATTTAAAAGTAAAGGAGCAAATAAAGTCCAAAGTTGGAGAGATCATAGAATCTGAATTACTCTACATAGAGTAAATCAAGATTCTTCAAGTTCTTGACTTAAGCTTGGTCTAGCAACATGAGAGTCATGATGTAATGAATGAAAGGCTGCCACATGGCATAAGCTAGAGTAGAAAGGGCCAATTAATAAGGGACAAGTGGCACAAGGATGACCAATCAACATAAAGGGGAGTCTAAGTAGCTAGTAGCTGGGAATTTATGAAGGCTCTCATCCTTCAATATGGCTCACTCCTGATAGATGACTATCCAAATTAAATACAACATGGGTCAGCTTGAGTTCCCAATTTTTAAACCTTTTTTATCTTATTGGGAGACAGGGGGATAGCTGAGTTTCCCATTTTAAATTGGTGCATTCCTTGGTTAGCCTTCTCAAGATCCCTTTTCCCCCTACTAACCCTTTTCCTCATGAAATTTTTATTTTAGCAGTAGTTTAGGTGATTCATCGAGAGGAACTAGCCTCTTTAAAAATCCTAGAGGCTCAACCTCACCATATGACACCCACATCCTGAGGTTGTTCCCATGCTTATGGTTGGAAGTGGGAGAGCTTGAAAAACTCTCCCACAAGGGTGCAATATGAATCTATAATAGTTCTAACATGCCTGGTGGGACTAAGGTCCAAAGCAGTGGAAGGATTTTTGGTGTTGTCTTTCTACTTATCAATCTTTGGAGGCATTCAACAAACATCAATGGTGAATCTAAGCATCTATTAGTTGGTTTCAGCAGTCTAAGTGCCTGATCATCATTATTTGCTTTTGAAAACAAGTATTAGCACCATTAGTGACTCCAAATCAAAGATCTTGGTTATGAGTAGACTAGGTTTATCACTTTGAAGTTTTAATCAGATCCTACTTGACTTATGAGGCTAACATGAATATCTATGGTGAATATTCCTATTATTCACATCCTTATCAGCAACCCCAGTATGATCCTCATGATCCATATGAGCCTAATCAGCCCTACCAATATTTCTATCAAGGCTATGATGAACCTTGGCAAGTTCCTCATGGTCTATATATGAAAGAATATTACCTTGATCCCCCTTATGAACAAGCTCATCAAAATACTACTCCTCATCAACCCTTCCATGAGCAATCTATACCAATACTTAGGCAAACTTTAGTGAACCTTGACAAGCATGCACTAGAGTTATGCTCATAAAAGTGTTATGGCCAAAATGTTCCCCCTCAATAAATCCATTATCTGAGGGATTCATTGCAACAAATCAAAGTAGAATGGGCACCTATTGAGAGAAAAAATTGGAGCAACCTCACTGGTGACATGATGGATGTATGTGGTTTCATTCAGAGTGTTGCAGACAAGCTGAAAGGACTTGAGGAATAGTAGGGCCAACCCTGCCAACCTTTTCTTCCTACATATTCACCTCTATGGCCTTCTTATTTGTCACCCATTCCTCCTCAAGTGATCATTTCAAGTGATCCTTTGAATCTTCCAAGTTCATCATATGTTCTGTAGTCTTTTCCTTTTTGAAAATCCATCTAAGGGGGCTGTCAAGAAAATGAAGTGCCTATTATGGAATAACCTACTATTTGGGTCCAAAACTTCATCCCTCTTCAAGAGCCTTATTTTGTTCTTGATCACCTTAAGGAGGAGTTATTTAAAGAGAATATAGAAACCCAAATTAGAGAGTTAGAACTAAAGGCAAGGAGAAAAGAAAAAAGGCAGATTCAATAGACGAAGGTAAAACCTCTACCTTTCCCATCTTGGAGCCAAGTCATGTAGCCAAGTAGATCAAAGGTATTTTAACCCCAATTCTTCCCTCCTCAAGAGCCTCTATCTTTTCCATCTTGGAAATTTATTCAAAGTAGTGGGTAGAAGAAGAGGTGGTGATTCTTGAAGTTAGTCAAGAATCCTTATAGCCTCCACTCCTTTCCCCTCAAAAGCCTAGATCCTTTCCTTCATGGAGAGTCATTCATAAAGCAAAGAATAAGGAAGAAAAAGTGGCTATTCCCTACACATTTCCATCCTAGAAATTGGTTTAACCAATTCAAGAGAAGGAGGAGGAGGTGAAGGTGATCCAAGTAGAGTAGCTTCAGGAACTAAATTAGGAACCTATGGGAGAAGAATCCAAAGAGGTTGAGGAAGAGAATATCATGAGCAACTACAAGGAAGAAATCACCATAGGGTCCCACATTAGTTATAAAAAGATCAATGTAGCCTTATTAAGTGAAGGAGAACATATTGAAGATTCTTTTATAGTCATGTATGAAGTGGGCTGCACTATTGAGGATGCAAATCCACCACCTTATGTTAAGAATGAAGGGGTCGAGGCTGTCATTTATTTGAATGAGCTGCCACACAATGAAAAGGATGAGGAATTAAATGAAGTAGATGATCAAATTGATGAAATTATGGAGTAGCGAGAGGTTCCCAATCAGTTGAGAGGCTCATTTGAGGACTTGTTTGATATCTTGAGAGCTGGTTATGTTCTTCTCCAAGGCAACTATGGTTTGGTTGTAGCCAATGAAAGCATCTTTGTCAAGAAAATTGAATGGGATGGAGTGGGTAGTATTATAACTCTACCACCTCAAGAATTCATTAAAAATATGGACTTGTTTTAGATCTTTGAAATAGGCTATCAACTCCTTGATGAGCCTAAAAAACATGAAATAAAAGATAAGTATAGTCTTTTTGAGGAGGCCATAGAAATCAAAGAGGTTTGCCTTGTTGAACCACCATTAGAAGTTAATGAGGCATTAAAAGATATTCAGACCCTTTGGATTCACATAGCTAACCTTTTTAGAGCTTCCTAGTTCTTATTAAACATGGTGATGGAGAAGCTGATAGTTATAATAAAGAAGAAGTAGGCATCAAGGCCAAGGGTCAAGAAGCTACATGCCTTGTTCAATCCTTTGTCTCATAAGACAAGTGAAGTATCAAGCTTTCCTTTTGATCTAGGTAGAAAGGGGTACATAGTTTTAGGATGTATAAATTAGGATTAGTTTTGTTCTAATTCCTCTAAATGCTATTTTAGACACATTTGTTTGTTGTCTTTGCTTTGTTCTAGGTTAGTTTATTTTATTTAAGTGCTTTGGGAACTTTGTTTTTTTTGTACTATCCTCATTGCTTCAGAGGTTCTAACAAGGGTTTGCTTTGTATCTAGTTTTAGATTAGCATAGTTATAGAAGTAGTGATTCCATGCCTAATGGACTAGACAAGGCAACATGAGTTGGGTTCCCAAGCATAACAGGCATGCTTCCCTACAAGTCACTAGAAATGTTGGCCATTTTTGGCCAACATACCAAATTTTGCCTAAGTGTGAGAAGGTATAATTTCAAGAAAAAGTGGCAAGTTTAGGAAACTTTCAGTTTCTAGAGGAGCACTACTTAAAAAACCTTATAAGTAATCAATAGTCAAAACCCCAAAGTAATTAAGAAGATTTGGAAAGACCGATTTGGTCTAGGTAGTGTATTTCAAGTTTTTGGGGGTGTACTACTTGATTAATTCATAAGTTGTAAGTAGTCAAAAACTTGAAATAAGTAATGAGACATCAAAAGCTTGATTTGGTCTTAGAAGTATTTCTCGGGTTCTCAAAGGGATAAGTCCAAATTAAGTAAACTTGGAAAACCAAATTACTCTACATAGAGTAAATCGGGTTTCTCCAAGTAATTTACTTAAAAAGCTTATAAATAAAGGAACAAATAAAGTCTGAAGTTGGAGAGATAAAAAAAACTCAAATTACTCTACATAGAGTAAATTGAGATTCTTCAATTTCTTGACTTAAGCTTGGTCCAATAACATGAAAGTCATGATGTAATGAATGAAAGGCTGCTACATGGTGTAAGCTAGAGCAAAAAGAGCTAATCAGTAAAGGACATGTGGCACAAGGATGACTAATCAACATAAAGGGAAGTCCAAGCAGTTGGTAGCTAGGAATTTATGAAGGCTCTCATCTTTTAATATGGTTCACTCCTGAAAAATGACCATCCAACTTAAATGTAGCATGGGTTAGCTTGAGTTCTTAGTTTTTAGATGTTTTTTTATCTTCCTAGGAGATCGGCACTCTTAGAGATATCACAAGATATGCTCAATTGGTTAGGCTCAACCCTACAAAGCATTTATAAAACCCACCTCTTATGCAATAAAGGATTTTTCTTTGCCTGTCTCTTGCCTTGGACTTGTGTCTATTGAGCTACGTACTATGGCATCATGTGAAAGAGAGTCTTCATCATCCATGGTCCTCCTTTCTGACCTTGTTTAAGGATTTTTTGATGTTATTTATAGGTCTAGTTGAGTGTTCTTTCCACCATTAATGTGAACTTCTAGTGAGTCTTAGAATTCCTCTCCACTTGCATTCATCACTTCTGTAAACCTCCTCTATGAAATATTTATGCAACTAGCTTGATCTTGAGGTTGTGTAATCTAGTATTGTCCTCTACAAAATTAGTGTGGGTTCAATCTTATGGGATTTTTCCATTTTAAATTGGTGCATCACCTAGTTAGCCTTCTGAAGAGCCCTTTTCCCCCTTGTAACCCTTTTCCTCATGAAAGTTTTATTTCAGTAGTAGTTTAGGTGATCCACTAAGAGGAACTAGCCTCTTTAAAAATCCTAGAAGCTCAACCTCACCATACGACACCCACATCCTGAGGTTATTCTCATGCTTATGGCTAGAAGTGGGAGAGCCTGAAAAACTCTCCCACAAGGGTATAATTACAAGCTATAATAGGTCATATGGTGGATGATTTTAGGGGATGCAACTCATAGTATAAGGATCACTCCCCTAATGATCAAATAACGCTCAAGAATTCATACCCTCTATAACAACATTCTCTACATGGAATTGAATCTATACCAAGCTAAAAATAATATAAATACCTTGTCATTAATTTAAAATTGATAAGAAAATTCCTCATTGTTAAATAAGGAAAAGTTTATAGCTTTCTATAATTGAAAGAGAATAAAAACTTTGAATAAAGTCCATATAAAAGTTATAGAATCTGGCTGTCAAAATCCTAAAGGAGGGCCACACGGCATGAGAAGGGTTTATGATGATAAGGTTGAAAGAGATTGTATATCCATTGCCAAGTAGACTAGGATTTAGGATAGGTCTAGAAAGTGGAAGACTAGGGTCTATTATAGGCCAAAATCTTGGGTTGAACAATCTCAAGGTGATAAAGTCATTCCCCAAGTGTAAGGCCTTGATAAACTAGACATTAAAGGAAATGGGTTCAAGCTTGGCCTACCAAATTTGGTTGAGTCAAGCAAGCCATGTCCTAGGTGAGGAAATGAGGCCCCAATACTTATTGATCTTTCCAAGGGTTGATGAAAAGGGGATTGTCACCTAGTAAATGAGTATTAGAGAATAATTTTTGAAGTATCATAGTTCCACCTCCAATCTTTCCACCTTGAGTGAGGAGGTTGTAGACCCAAATTGTGAAACATGACATCTAACATTAAATCTTGAATTCAAAGAATAATTAGTAATTCAACATTACATAATTTGAATAAACTTTTAGTAAGGTCTAAGGAGCCTAGTTATGAGTAAAAACCAAATCCTTAACAGTTTGAATCCATTTTTTTAAGAGTCTTAAAGCTTTAATACCAACCATTTTTGCCAACAAGAGGCTAGTATTGGTCATGATAAGATACCACTAGAGATTGTGGTCATTGAAGGAGAGACCACTATAAAAGCCATCACAAACCTATTTTAAATGATGCTTAATAGTGTCAAAATCTTTCAATATGCTTTTCACCATAAAAGAGCCTTCAATTTTAATAGGAGAAAAAGTGATCAATAGAGTATGGAAACTGATATTTTTCCAATTAGATTTTCTGTAAAGAGATCTAGGTGAAATACAATGATGTGGAAGGATTTTATATGACTCATTACCTTCAATGGCTCTAACCACCCATTTGGCACATATCAAAATTCTATGTCTATAGATGCCAATAATTCCCATACCTTCCTTATCATGAAGAAGGCAAAAAATATTGTAGTCAACTCTATGGAATTCCTACGTTTAGTTGGCATTAGACCAGAGAAAGTATCTAAAAATCTTAACTAGCTTGCCATAGGAGGCTTTGGAGTGGGGGCCAATAGGAGGAATAATAAACATGAGTAGCATCCAAAATTTATCACATCCTGTCCCACTCTTCAAATACTACATTAGTATTAGTAAAGGAAGTGGAACTAATGATTAGTAGTTTTTAATTTCTATAGTATATCTAGATATTTATGTTGTATAGTTGACAATTGGACTATTTAATTTCATGATCAATTATGTTGGAGGACATTTACATATGCTTATGTATGTCTTATGTTTTATGTATTGGAATCATGTTTAACTATGATTTCATTTACATATTTGATTTACATTACAACAATTCATATATATATATATATATATATATATATATATATATATATATATATATATATATATATATATATATATATATATATATATTGAGTACTTGATTATTTTGTTGCAAGATCAAACTAACTACCTTTTTATTTGACCAAGGTGGTTGCAAGACTATCCTAATATCATAGAGTGGAATAGAGGGAGAGTATTTTAGGGGAGGAGGATGTAGATATCGACATTGGGGATAGAGAAAACATAACCGAACTTGTACATACACACTACACTCTTGATTGCTTAGATGAAATAAATAATAATAGTATTTTATAAAAATGTAGAGTGTTTGATTTGCATTGTTTATCCTTATGGCTAGTAAAACATGTTTGCATTGGTTATGATTTCATTACTTGTCTTAGATACTTTTGAATTACATAATGCATTAAGTCTATATATTGACTATTTGTTTTTCCATGAAACCTTAATATGAACTAAACTATGCTATGGTAAATCATTTACGCATTTTAAGGGAACCCTTCTTATTGTCACCCATCGCCTTATATGAGTGTTGGGTGTTTATTTATCTTGTGTAAGTTTGTATACTTTTATGCCCATTTTGATGACCTGAGGGGGAGAAATAGGGTAAAAAACATCAAAGCAATTATATTATATGGGTTTTGAATTTGTAAAATTTTTATTAATCAAGTTACCACATACATTTTGGAATGAAAATAAATTAAGGCATAATGTAATTTGATTTTAGTTGTTATGTTTATGGTTGACTTTGCCATTTTATATGATGATGAGGTTTTACATGTGGTAACCATACTAAAAAATTAGGGTAATGGACTGTGAGTAAATGGGCCAAATATGCAGATCAAGGATTAGTGAATGGAACTTGATACTGAATAAATTGTATTATAGAAGGAGAGTGGAATGACCATGTAAAATGTGGATGTGGAGTGGAAAAATAACAAGAGGAAGAAAAAGAGGAGAATGGGGGACATAGAGAGGAAAAATAGACCATGAATAGAAAGAAAGGATGCTACCAATAATTACATTCGCATGACATCTAGTGTAGTAACTAGGTAGGTCATGCTTGAATTTTTTTATTTAAAATATACGAGGTTTCTTTTTGTATCCATTACAGACTTGGTTTCCATTTAAATAATAGAATATTGAATATTTTATCACTTGGGTTAGCATATAAACCGTTTGAATGTATATGATGGTAGAATTAGGGTTTCATATTTATAAACATAGGGATGGAACTCAGTTCAATCCACAGGCCTATAAATATGATTTTGAGTCATTTTTTTTACAAGAACATAAGGATTAGTGATTGTTAAGCCACCACCGAGAAATACATTTATTGCAGATAACTTGGCTTGTGCATGACTTAGATAGTTATTGACTTGTGTATTATTGTCTATTGAGGCTTTCCACTAGTAATTTTGGAAACCCTATATTCCCAATCCATCCTCGATGAGTGGTAATATGGACAAGATCTTAAATCAATTAGAAAACCTTGAATTAAGTAGTTTTCGAGAAACTCTTTTTGACCTAAGGACGGTTACAAATTTGAACACTTTATCTTTAATTGATAACCACAATAGTATATATTTCATAGAACCTTTATATGTACATTCTTGAGGGAATGTTTGTACAAACCTACGTATTATCAATATGATATAGAATGGATAAAGTATGTGTATATTATTGATAATAGTGGACCCTTGAAAACTTGTGGAAATTGTTAAGATATATAAAATGGTAATAAAAATAATAAAATCATGTAAATGTATATACATGAATGAATTATATAATGTGATAAAAAATTTGTGTTTATAAGGATTGGAAGTCTTGTAACGTTTAGGAAACATGTAGTTTAATTTTATTGTTATGTAGCCACATGCTATAGTGTTCAAGCTACAAGGCAAATATATATTTGATTTATTATTTTGAACTAAATTTATATGTATATAAATATATATACATGTAGGTATATGTATATATACATTTATATATACATACATACATATATATATGTATATATATCTATATATACATGTATATATATTAAATATCTATCTATATGTATATATATATTTATATATATGTATATATACATGATACATATAACATGTATATATATGATATGTTTGTGTATGTGTAATACACATATACATACATACACTTACACACACACATATATATCTATGTATACACATATATGTATACATATATATGTATATATGTAGGTATGCATATATATTTATATATACATATATGTATAAATACATACATATGTATACATACATACATACATACATACATATATATATATATATATACACACATACATATGCATATACATGTATATATGTGTGTATATATATTTATACATGGTTAAATGATTTATCAAGTTATGTGTGTTTGTGTATGTGTGTGTGTGCATTTACACACATATATGTATATATATGTATTTACACATGATCAAATAATATATCAGATCACACACACACACACACACACACACACACACACACACACACACACACACACACACACACACACACACACACACACACACACAAACACACACACACACACACATATGTATTTACACATGGTAAGATGATATATATATATATATATATATGTATATATATATATATATATATGTATGTATATATACATTTATATATAGTATATGTACATATACATATACATATAATATATGTAAATATACATATACATATACATACATGTATATATCATCTGATAATGTGTAAATACACACACACATATATATACATATATATGTGTATGTATATATCATCTGATCATGTGTAAATACATACATACATATATATGTATATATGTGTATATATACATGTGTACACACACACATGTACATATATACATGTGTGTGTGTGTGTGCACGTGCGCGCTCGCGTGTAATCCAATAATGTGCAAATACATATATATACATATATATACATATGTACATATATATATATATACATATATATATATATATATATATATATATATATATATATATATACATATACATATATATATACATATACACACACACACACATATATATATATATAGATATATATATATATATGTATATATACATATACATATATATATAGATATATATATATATATATATATACATATATATATATATATATACATATATATATATATATATACATATATATATGTATATATATATGTGTGTGTGTATATATATATATATATTGCCAATGAGATTTAGAAGGGTTGGTAGAGTGGGTTGGCTATGCCCAACCCCACCCAAGTTCAAATCTCACAGGGTGTTTATAGGTCGGATATGGTCATTTGAGTTTATTTAGTGGTTTCAAGTGTTCAAGTGGTAGCAATTTATATTGGTTTAATAGTTCTTAAGGACTAGGCCCCCAATTTGTGCCCTAGAACTAGTTTGCTTTTTTGGTCAAAAGTGAATATCAATCTAAAAAAGATTGCATATATATACATACATATGTATGTATGTATATATACACCATGTGTAAATACATGAATAAATTGAAAACCCTGTGACCTTAGCTGAACTTAGATATATTTCTCTTAGGAAATTTATGAACAACTGAAGGAGTATAACTAATTTCATGAACAAAGTTCTATAGGTCACTGCATAGATTTGAAATGGATAACTTGTTAATTGGTTATACTTTTTAATGAACTTAAATATTAAGAATTAGTGAAGAAATTGTATACACTAAAAACACATATTCAGGTGTTTATATATTTTAATAATGATTATTTTGGAAACTACATGTGTGTAATATGTATTGAGATGTATATTTATAATAGATTAAAATATGAGATTTATACAAAATAATGAAATGATGATATATGAAATAAAAGTTGAAGATTGTCAATAAGTATATACGAGGCTTAGGGGCTTTACCAAAACTAGGAGGAGACTTGGTTTTGTGTTTATAAGCCATCTTGAACTATGCATGATTTATATTAATGAATTAGTTGCATATCATTAGATCTTATATAGTTTGTGTTAAAAAAAAGATGAACTTGAGGAATTGAAATAGTGTATTTATTACCTTGATTTTTATATCCTAGGCATTTAAGCATAATTGGTTTTTAAATTTACTTCATTGAAAATAACCTAGAAACTATATATGTGACATTATTGGTTGAGTTATTTGAAACAATGTGATTTGTTGAGAAATATGATTACTTTTACCTTGTATTGCATAGATCATGTAATAATTTGTTCATATTGGATTGTATGCTGTAATTTGTGTTTATTATGCCTTGAATTATTTATGAGAGATCATTAGGCATGCTTGATTTGATAATAAGTGATATATATGAGGGTGTTGTCATGTAAAACATATATATATATATATATATATATATATATATATATATATCCCTTGGTATCCATATGATACATTGTGATTCTTAACGTAAGTATGTGTGAGTGTAATTGACTCAAATCCATGAGAGATCTGATTTTTATAATGAAAACTTTGGCCAAAGTAATATTATAGCTGAGACATTGTCATTTCACTATACTTTCAAATTTATATGTGTATGTGTGATGTCATCTTAGATAAAGGATTATTTTTCATGATCTATGTGACTGCTACATGTATTAGTGATTCTACACACATGGGTTCTAATTGAATTCTTGATATTTGCAATTCTTTTATCTTCCTCTCCATGAAGGGAAGGGCCACTCCTAATGGGGAGGTGTGTGGGGGATCAACAGTCTGTGGTTAGAGGAAAAACACCCCAATGATGCTCTCCCTCTCTTTAGCTATTCATCTATTTGGGAATCACACTCATGGCTATTTGTATGGATCATTGAGCTATTAATGAGGTTTAATTGTAATGTTGTGAATTCTATATTCTATATATGATTTAGTATTAAAATGTAATATGTAGTACACCATGAATGATAGATTATTTAACACAATAATGGCTGTGAGACTTGTAAATCATTCTAGATATTGTAACAATAGTGGTTGTATGCTTAATTATAGTTGTAATTGAGTATTATTACAATGTACTAGTGTACTTATCTATTTATACTATGCATTTCATGATAAATACGAATCTAACATTCTACTTAAGACTGTGCAAAAACTAAATGGATCATATTTTAACCAATGGGTTAATTATATTTCTGCACTTATTACTTTAGATGCATTTATTAGACAAATAGTCAATATACTGATAATTAAAGATGATGTTACAATTAATATATGGATTTTATAAAAAAATGAGTAACTTTTATTTATCCCAATGGGGTTACAACAAATTTTTAGTGCAAACCTAGAATATCCCCACTAAAGAGAGGGGTTTGGTGACCCAACATTCCACCTTTTTCTACACTTTGTTTATGAGATATTGCCATAAATCTATAGGATAACTATCAAAGGTAAAAGAAATGCCTAAAAACTTGAATTTTTCCCCTCTATGAATACATTTAGACTTGTATTAGTGTAACCAATCTTGCATAGGCATCATGTTCTATCTGAAGCATTAGGTCTTGCTACATTATAGGTTAGAGCTAGAAGCTAAGTAGGAAATGTCAAGACAATGCATAACCTCCTTGAAAGGTTTTTATTTATCTTACAGACTAAGGGAAGTGTCACCTAAAAATCAACCATTGATGAGTTTAGAGGATCATCTAGGAGGAACAATACCTTAGATGAGGCCCCACTCAGCTTTGTGATATAAAAAAATATCCCAAAGCTTCAATAGACAAGACTTAAAGAGATGGGGCAAGGAGGGACCCTTGATGTCTGGAGCAATAGAGGCCAGTACAGTCAAATTTGAAACCATTGATAATGAGATAGGTTGAGGCATTTGCAAAGAGATTTTGAATGGATGAAATGAATAATTAGTTGAAGCCAAGAGTAAAGAATTATTATAATGAAAGGCCATTCAATCTTATCATAAGATTTATCAAAATAAATCATGATAAAAATGGTTATCTGATGAGAGGCTCTCTCCCATTTCATACCTTCCCACACAACAATAAGCTTATCAATAATATATATGAATTTGATAAATCTAATTTACTCAAATCTAAAAATGGTAGGTAAGATGAGCCATAGGTAGTTAGTAGGAGTTTTAGTGAGGATCATGTAAGAGACATTCAATAGGGTGATTAGGAACTAGTTGGTGATAAGTTTTGGATTTCTTACCTTACGTATGAATTTATTATTTCCTTGATTAATGAGGGAACCTAATTTTTTTCTCAAAGCTTCTTTTTAAGCTTGTAGTAGGTTAGGCCCAATAAATTCCCAAGTAGCTCTATGTAATTCACAAGGGAACCCATCAATGCACAAAGATTTGTCAATGCTCATGCAATGAATGTTAGGACCCGGAAGCACCATTGATTACCAAGCAACTAAACATGTAGAATTAACCAAAAGGCACAAGTAACTAGAATTCAAAAATAACACAGAATATGAGAGACAATACCCAATTGTATTAATACTCTTCTAGAAGGAAATACAACAAAGAAGATTGCCATAGTCTTCTTCTTTACACACCTCTAGGGCTCCCACACCTTTAGGGCATAAACAATAAATCTCTTCAAGAGCTCACTCTCTCTCTTACAGTCCCAACACACAACTCAAACACAGAGTTGGTGTTCACCTCCACTAGCTAGTAACAACACTGTCAGTCAACCAGTCAGTAACAATACTGCCAGTACACTGAGTATACACACATACTCAAACCAAGTACACAACGTACTCCAAGTAGATCTCCCATGAACTTGCAACAACCTACAACTCAACTAATCTTACTTTGGAAGGATCTACCTTGCCTTCCTCTTTGCTCTCCAACTGAGTACACACCGTACTCCAAGTAGATCTCTCCTGATCTTGCTACCTATTGTGTTGTTGTCACCTTGATCCTGTTGCCACCTGAAGATCAACCTAGTTCTGCACACCTGCAAACCTTAGACCTAGCACACACATACATCTACAGATCAATGATATTACTTACCATGCAGATCTCTAAATGTGGCCTTGCACACCTGCTGACCAAGATCTTACATACATGAAGAATCCTTCTGATTCTCCAAACCAGCACCCATACTTGGCACTGTGGCACTAGGAGGAACACACCTTGCTCTCTTCCCTCTAAAGGAGCTAATTTTTTCTCTCTTACTCTCTAACACTAATTACAATACAACCCATGAGTCTATTATATAGATCTCATGCAAATAATAATTAGACATCTAATTACAATAATTAGATCCACAACTTCAAGTCTATAATTGGCCTTCTACATGCAAACAACCAGTTTGTTAACTAACTGTTCATGAGCTGGCAGTTCTAGAACCACACAGGTGACCAACGTCAGTCCCTATCTACTTGGAGGTGACCGATGCTGGCCGATATCTGACTGACGTCAGATGCTCTTCTCACTGTATATGACCGACATCAGCTGATCAGACCGATGTTGGTTGCTCTACAACTCAACAACCTCTCTGCAACCTCCTCCATGTCTGCATCAGTGAAGCTTTTAGCTCCACAACCTAACAATATCCCACTTGGAGATAAACAGTTACACTGTACCTGTACCTGTACCCTATCTAATCTATTTCCTAGCTTGTATCCCTCTTCAAGCTCAACCTTGAAGACCAACCACCACAAAACTTGTGGTACACCTCCTATCATCTAAGTAACCTACTGCATCCACATCTACAAACCCATGTAGACAAGAACTTGACCCTGCATCACATGTCGACCTGCTGTTGGTCCCTCTCAGGTACCTGAGAATCCACTGAACTACCCTCCAGTGCTTCTTTCTCAGATCAGCTCCAAACTTTCTAACAGTAGCCACTGCTTGGGCAAACTCAGGGAGTAAACGTACTCAACCTCATCATGTGATTGGGGACCCTGTTCTGTGAACTATCGATCCATAGGTGTGCTGCCCTATTTTGCACCTTGCACTACCTTCACACAATCATCTTGTGACAACATCAACTTGTGATCTCCCTGTCTCTAGGATTACTCATGCCAAAGAATTTTGTTGCTCCCAAATTCTTCATGACAAACCACTTAACTAACCTTACCTTTAGCTTAGCAAAAACCCTATATGTCTAAACCTGTAACAAGCTCATCTTCCACATACAGTAATAAGATAATGTCGTGACCATCATCCACCTAGTAAGACAAACACAATGGTTACACTGACATTGACTAAAGCCGTGCTTTGTCATCCACCTGTCAAACCTGTACCACTGTCCTACAGTTTCCTCAAGACCATATGACCTGGCCTTCCATCTCACATGTCCATTCTCTCTATTCTTTAACCAAGAAATCCATTCATCTCTCAGTGCTTTTATCCCGACTGGTAACCCTACCAAATCTCCCATTTGGTTCTGCATCTTATTCATGCCATGCTCCCACTATTTCCTGGATCCTTCCTACTCTGTAGTGAGCAACAAGTATAAAGAAGAGGAACAATGAATTTGAGGCTTACTTACCCTTTCAGTCCTCCACATGGGCATTTGAGACTCCTTGATAGCTTGCTGTCTGCCCAAAATCCATTCCAGTGACCGACCTCAGTCACCACACAGTCTACATCTGATCGACATCGGTTACATGCGACTGTCCAGGTCACCAATGCTGGTTATGCTGTCGACGTTGGTCTCCACTTGCCTGACACCACTGACTTCTCTAGTCTGCACATGACCGACATCGATACCTGTCTGTTCGACGTAGGTTACTAATGACCGATGTCGGTACCTGTGTTCGCCTGTGAGTGATGACTTTTTACCCATGAGATTTCTTTGAATCATACCCATGTCCAAACTGCCCTACTCAAAAGTATCCAATCCCATCCACTGATCTCTATCCATCATCTCCTCTAAGAACACCAAGGCTTTCTAGTTCTTAAGTTTGTCAAATACATTAGACTTCTTTTTCCTGTAATAAATCCAATCCTTTCTTGTAGCATCCCCCTGCTCACAGAAATCTCAATCTATGCTCTCCAAAGTTGATCTCTTACCATTTGACTTAAGAACATCCATTCCCTTCTCACTTATGTGACCAAGCCTATAAAGCCACACCTATGCAACAAAAGTGGAATCAGTAATACAAGCAAGTAGATAAAGAGTACCTGCTTTCTTACCACATGCTAATTCAAGTGCATTATTGGTAACATTCCAAGAATCCACTATGAGAGTTCCTGTGCATCTCTCATCAACCAACTTTCCTAAAGAAATTAGCCGCATCTCCAAGACTGGGACCTGCATGACCTTCTTCAACACCCATGTGTTGGCCGCCTGCAATTTCAGCCGCACTTCCCCTTTGCCAATACTTTGACAAGGCTCACCAACCCCTTTATATGGGGCTGCATGGAAAGAGGCAATATAATCTATAAACAAAGATTCTACTTTATCCAAGGAACATCCCAGAGCATCTTGTGCAACAACACCTACAACATCTGCTTCTTCAGTTCTTTCATGCTGATCTTCTACCAACCAACAATATTTCTTTACCTGCTCTTTCTTTCCATAACACCGTAATTGACCATTCGTGCCTTTGAATTCCTCCATCCTTAGTGTACTTTCTTTTATCATTGCTATACTCCCACTCAATTAGAAACCCCTGAGAGTGACCTGTAACCAAACACAAACCTGGTCCCTGCAACCTTAGCTCTGATACCAACTGTTAGGACCCGGAAGCACCATTGATTACCAAGCAACTAAACATGTAGAATTAACCAAAAGGCACAAGTAACTAGAATTCAAAAATAACACAGAATATGAGAGACAATACCCAATTGTATTAATACTCTTCTAGAAGGAAATACAACAAAGAAGATTGCCACAGTCTTCTTCTTTACACACCTCTAGGGCTCCCACACCTTTAGGGCATAAATAATAAATCTCTTCAAGAGCTCACTCTCTCTCTTACGGTCCCAACACACAACTCAAACACAGAGTTGGTGTTCACCTCCACTAGCTAGTAACAACACTGTCAGTCAACCAGTCAGTAACAATACTGCCAATACACTGAGTATACACACATACTCAAACCAAGTACACAATGTACTCCAAGTAGATCTCCCATGAACTTGCAACAACTTGCAACTCAATTGATCTTACTTTGGAAGGATCTACCTTGCCTTCCTCTTTGCTCTCCAACTGAGTACACACCGTACTCCAAGTAGATCTCTCCTGATCTTGCTACCTATTGTGTTGTTGTCACCTTGATCCTGCTGCCACCTACAGATCAACCTAGTTCTACACACCTGCAAACCTCAGACCTCACACACACATACACCTATATATCAATGATCTTACTTACCATGCAGATCTTCAAATGTGGCCTTGCACACCTGCTGACCAAGATCCTACATACATGAAGAATCCTTCTAATTCTCCAAACCAGCACCCATACTTGGCACTGTGGCACTAGGAGGAACACACCTTGCTCTCTTCCCTCTGAAGGAGCTAATTTTTGCTCTCTTACTCTCTAACACTAATTACAATACAACCCATGAGTCTATTATATAGATCTCATGAAAACAATAATTAGACATCTAATTACAATAATTAGATCCATAGCTTCAAGTCTATAATTGGCCTTCTACATGTAAACAATTAGTTCGTTAACTAACTGTTCATGAACTGGCAGTTCTAGAACCATACAGGCAACCGACGTCAGTCCCTGTCTACCTGGAGGTGACTGACACCGATTGATATCTGACCGACGTTGATTGTTCTTCTCACTGTATATGACTGACATTAGCTAATCAGACCGACGTCGATTGGTCTGTAACTCAGCAACCTCTCATCAACCTCCTCCATGTCTGCATCAGTGAAGCTTTTAGCTCCATAGCCTAACAATGAATGGTATGAGAGAGCTCATGAATAGATAAAGGAACATCACATAATATTTGGTTGATTCACTTGAGTTTTTGAGGAATCACATTGAGGCATTCCTACAAAGTCTGAGTCCTCTTGAGTATTTCCTCTTGAGCTTAAAACACTAATTTGTAATGATCCAAAAAAGTAGAGGAGATGTCAGGAAAAGTAGTGAGTCTCAATTGGGATGAATCAATTGCCTTGATCTAGTATCGAGTTTGTTTGGATTTTAGAGACTTGAAAAACTCCTTGGAAGCATTATCACCAATTTTGATTCAATGAAGACAAGTGTGAAATTTCACCCCTTTGGCAGCATAATTATCTACCACTTTGAGTTTTTAATTAAGAAAAGTGACTCAATTTTACAAATACAAGTCAAAATGGTTAAAATCAAGGATGGAAGAGATCATTTGGTATTATTTTATCACAACCTCATCCCCCATTTTGAACTTAAGTAATTTATTTTTATAATGGTGGAGAAAGGTGGTGGTGCAAATGATAGCCTCATTCTGCCTCATTCCACTAGTCTATCTAAATGATAACAAAAGGTGGTTCAAGCACAAGATTCAAAACTCAAGCTATGAGATGGATGGTGCCCTTGTGGTAAAGGAGGGAGGTGTTGAATAGGAATTGATTATGTGGCACTATGAAGTGGATGTTTCTCCACTCCACTCTACATGTGATTAAATTGTGATCAGAGAGAAAATATTTAGAATGCACAATGAAAAGATGTCCACTAGTATTGACAAAATAAATTTTATCTTTCTTTGATAGAATATAATGGCCTAATCTCTTAAAGACCCTATTGTTACCAACATGATAGTCGAACCATGTAAACAAAAAAATAGAAGTTATTATGTGTTATCGAAATAAAGGGTATACTAGGCCCCATTGATTTTAAAATAATACAATTCCTCATGTTTTCCCATAGACCATCTCATTGGTAGATCACCAAATTTTTCCATGGGACTCTCCATCATATTAAAATCCCCACACATAAGCCACGTGGTGAAGAGTAAGTTGTCATCTAAATACCACCATAAATTTTCTATGTCATGGTCATCATTAAGGGTGGATATGTTAAAAAACTTAATGAATGGCCATTAACATTAAGGAAAATCCAAATATCTTGGTGTGATAGATCACCCTTTGTGGCAATAATTAAGGAATAAACTTCAATGAAATTAAGAAATTGGTGTTGCTATGTTTGTTATTATGCAGGGTGAATAATTGAGTAGCATAATACCAAATATATTTCAAAACAATCTACATAAAAAAACCCTAAGATTTTAACTTCTTGAAGACAAAAAAAATCTAGAGATCCCAAGCATTGACAAAAAGTTCACATAGATAATTTTTGAATAGACTCTGTGAGACCTTAAACATTCTAAGATAAGACATTCATTGGGAAACATCATCCATAAGGTGTTACCCCTATCCATACTAAATATATTCAAGAGTTAAAAAATATTGCATTAGTTTTGCAAAATAATATCTCTAAGTGAAGTGGAGGGGCACTTAGCCCTGTTATCCTCTCGGGGAGAATTGACACCACCATAGGGTGGGTTGCATGACTACCTAGAGAAGAAATCACTTTTAAAGGATATCATAGTGAGAGAAAAAATCACTTTAGGTTGTAAAAATTATGAAACATGGATATGTGGGGTCATTAGCATATTGAGAGTCTCAAGAGGTGGAAATAAAATGTGTGCCTTAGAAGAGGTTTTCATAATAGGTGGAGTAATGTCTAGAGGGGTAGGTTTATTACCAGCTAATGAATTTTGTTGGTTACTATCGTTCGACCACTATTATTTTCTACCACCTTGGGATTATTAGCTTGTGGTTGTTCAAATGAGGGTTTAGATTGACCCATGGGGGGGTAGTCTTTGATCTAGTGGTCTTGGGATTGATAATGATAGCAAGTGTTAGCAAGATTAAAATAGACAACTTTTTGCATCTAGCACTCATTTTAACTTGAATATCAATGGATTCCTTTATATTATTGGTCAAGTTGAATTCAACACATATCAACCTATTATGGCATGAAAAATAAAACTTGGTTGGTTCATGGCATAAGATACATCCTATGGGCTAGAAAATCTCCTCAAAAAAGGACCGTAGAGGAATTGGGAGGCCAAGGAATTCAATCTAGACTAGAAATCAAAGTGATGTTTGGTTAGTGACCTTGAAGTCACCAATTCATTTAGACATAATCAAAAGTGTGTTTCTTATGAATCAATGACTTGATTTAATTTGAACAAGTTGGACCTTAGATGACTCCTTAAAGGAGAAAAGGAAAAAACCATTTATAAGGTTTCAAATGCCATTAACATGGATTCCCAAGGGCTGCCAAGTGTGTCAAATCCAGGGATTGAGGGATTCCTTTGAGGGGATATGACCAAACAAGTAAACAATAAGAGAATAATTTTCATACCATTTTTAAACACTATCCATGGCATCTGACTTTAAAAATAACTTAGGTTGAGAGGGAGAGGTGGAAATCTTACCTCATTATAGACTTTCAATACAAATTTCCTAGAATGTTTGGGCACCATCCTTCCCATTTCCTATAACAACAATTATATTAGAGAGTGCAGAGGCCGTTATATAGAAAAAAACCACCCAAAGGGTAATGCACCAAGCATAATAAATGTGTGACTAGCTTTGGGAATCCCACAGACATAATAGGGAATTCAAGGAAGGCAAGAAATCAATGAAAAGTAAGGATGACATAAAAAGCCTAAAAAAGTAGAAAAACAAGTTTCCTCTCACGTAGGGTAGATGCAAGAGGACACATAAATTTAATTCAATACAACATAATTTAAATTAATATATTAATGACTATAAATGGTCAAACATATTATATAATTTAATTATGTAAGTGAAACATGTATGATGCTCATCTCTACTAGGATGATTAAGATTTAGACTAGATAATCTAAAGGGATAAATTTGGTAGTTGTATGAGAGTATGTAAGGATTTAAGTCATAAAATCAAGGGCATTTTTTTGAAGACAATATGGGATAAAAGGGGGAAATTTTGGTAGACTATAAAAAATTCTAAGGGATTATAGTGACTATAAATTATTTGAAAAAAGTGAAATGAAGGTACCAATAGAAGTAGGGACATATTAATAGAAGAGAATGGTATGGAAAAATAATGACCAAAAAATTGAAGTTGAAGGAATAAAAAAAACAAAGGAGTGAGAGAGGCCATGTGAAAAAACATAAATTGAAGGAAATATTAGAAGTACGAATTTGAATTGTAACATGCAATGTAGTTTGAACACTTTCCTAGATTTTTTGTGCATATTGATGGGAAGGGAAAGGAAAAAAAATGCAAAGATTTTTTAGTAATAAAAACACTTTCACACTCCATAATAAAAATAATATATCATTAGAACTTGATTTTTATATTGTGAATGCTTTAAGAGTATAACCTTAATTTCAAATTAAAAAATATAATACAATATCTTAAGCAATGTCAAAATTGAATATTGAGTTAATTATATTGCCGTGCATTATTTTTTCATCAAACTAAAAGAACATACTCATGAAATTGATAAATAAATGGTTTTATTGCAATATGTCTTTAAAAAATGTGGAAGTCATAAATATGTTGTTCCACAAATAAATGTTTTACTACAATATTGAAAAATAATAAAAACAACAAAGTAAAGATTGGAATAAAATTTAACAATACACTATGTTTTCATTTCTTTATAGTGTGAAGGAGAGGACACACTGGAGGAATAATCTTAGATCTATTCCACTCAAATAATTTGTGCAAATATGCAAGGATATAATTCAATATTAAAATTCATCACCCCATAATTCCAATTATAATCAATGTAAATAGAATGGTAGCTCAATCAAATAAAGTTATAATGTGTTAATAAATTAAAACTTACAAATTAGAATTTATATATTCAAAATTTTAGAATAAAAAAAGTAGAGATGGAAATAAATTCTAGCAACACACCATGATTGCATTTTTATATAATGTGAAGGAGATAACACATTAGGAGAATAAACTCAGAGGTATGCCATCTTAAGCATCTACACAAATATCCAAAGAGTTGACAGGGTAAATTATATTTGGAATGCACATGAAATTCTATTTCATGATTCAATTGAAGAGAGGAGCAAACATTACATTATAAATCCAAAAGGTTGTTTACTTCACATTCCCAATGTGAAACTTCCTATTCCTATGGGAATGAAAATCAACTTATTAAATAAGACAAAAGGTACCTAATGAGACAAAAGACACATAGGATTAACAACTATATACAATATTGTTACACCCTCCCTTAATTCATAGGGGTCTTTGTCAGACCAAGCATTACTCTGAACTTTTAATTTTTTTCTCATCTAAGTGATTTTGTTAAGATGTCTGATAGTTTCTCTATTGTAAGGCAATGTTATAACTTGACACTACAATATTTCATATAGTGATGAATAAAATAAATCTTAGTATTAATGTGTTTGGTTTGGTCTTGAAATATTAGATACTTTTCCATCTAGATTGTAGAAGTGTTGTCAACCATGAAAGGTTTTGATGAAACTTGTTACTCCTATAAATCTAAAAAAAACCTTCTAAGCCACAAGATCTCTCTAGTTGCCTCTGAAGTGGCCATATATTCTACTTTTTTTGAATAAATTAATGGCATTGATTAATTCTTGGATTTTCAAATGACAATTATTGTACCTAAGTTCATCAAAAACCCTCTGGTGGAGTTTCCATATTCATGGTTACCACCATAGTTGGAATTTGAATATCCAACCAATTTGAAGTCTCTTGTACTAGAATATTTGAACCCAAAATTTTGTGTTCCTTTGAGATATATAAGGACTCTTTTTACTACTACCAAATGACTTTCCTTAGGTTTTTTCATGAATCTTGAGAGGATATTAGCAATAAATGATAAATCTAGTCTAGTTGTCATCAAATAAATCAAACTTATAATGAGTTGTTTGTATTTAGTGGCATTAATCAAATCTATTGGATCTTTGGATGCCAATTTGAGATTATATTCCATGGGCATGTTGAGAGGCTTAAAATTTTCCATTCCAAACTTGTTCAGAATGTCACCAATGCACTTTTGCTGAGTGATGAAGAAATAATTTGGTTTTTAAATTACTTCAATACCCAATTAGTAATGAAGGTAAACCAAATCAACCATTTTAAAAATTTTCATCAACTTTGATTTGAACTTTGTAGTGTACCATTCATTTTTCCCTGTGATGAGCATATCATCAACATACACCACCACACAAAACTATTTTTTCAACTATTTTGATGAAAAGAGTTACATTTTCAAACACAAAATGTTTGAAGTTCATGTTCATGAGGTGCTCAACTAGTTTGTCGTACCATGCTCGAGGGGCTTGTTTGAAACCATTAAACATTTTTTCTAATTTGTAAACTTTGTGCACTTGGCCATTTACTATAAAACCTTTCGATTGTGTCATGTACACTATTTCCTTGAGTTTACCATTCAAGAATGTAGTTTTGACACCATTTAGTGAAATT
This sequence comes from Torreya grandis, assembly GCA_037957365.1. Classification (NCBI taxonomy): domain Eukaryota; kingdom Viridiplantae; phylum Streptophyta; class Pinopsida; order Cupressales; family Taxaceae; genus Torreya; species Torreya grandis. Next base: position 974,237 of record JARHVA010001230.1, read on the forward strand.
TCCATCCATTTAAAGCTGTCAAATCCAACATGGTTTGAATGGTAGTCCATTTTACCATAGGTGCAAAGGTTTCATTATAGTCAATTCATTTATTTTGAGCATAAATATTTATGATAAGCCTTGCTTTGTGCTTGTCGAGTGATCCATTAGTCTTATATTTATTATGGTAGACCCACTTGTAGTGATATGGAGGATCAACTAATTTCTAAGTCCCATTTTTGACCAATGCACTGTACTCATCTTTCATTGCTTTTATCTAAGATTCAAGCTTCTTAATATGTTTGAAAAATGTTGGTTCTAAATCAAATGCAAAATTGATTTCTTATTCTATAGAATCATTCAATGTGAGATTTTAAATTATATCTTGAATTTATTTAAGGGACTTGTTTAATTTTGATGTGGTTGCATGTGCACTTCTAGTGCCAGTTTTCATAACTTCATTAGGTTTCAAATATTTCAATGTTTGAGTGGCCCACTTAGGAATCTTTTTATATGTTTGAGGTGATTCAAGTTCATACTCTAAAGTTCCTTCACTTTTTTCCCTCTATTTGGTGGCCCTTGTTCATTTCCAAATGAAGTTTCACTCTCTCTTTTAGGAGGAGTTTTAATCTCATGTGTAAGATACAATATAAAATCAATAGATTCTCATCTATGTGCCCCCCACTCAGTGTTTGGAACATCCAAATCACTCTCTATAGACAAAAAACTTTGTATACTTGCCAATTCAACTCAACTATCGATCAATGTGCTCTTTGTCCTTTACAGTCTCATAAAATACAACTCTAGCAAAAATAAACTTTTTCTCTTTCTCATCATATAACCTGTATGCCTTGGAGAATTCAAAAAATTCCAAATAGATGCATTTTCAACTCCTGTGGTCTAACTTATTTCTCTTCTCCTTTAGAATCAATGTGTAACAAGTGAATCTAAAAATATAAATGTATTGTACTAAAGGAAGATGACCATACCACATCTCATACAAAGTCTTAGATTCAAGATCTATTGATGGTGATCTATTGTGGAGGTATACTATTATTTTAGATACTTTAGACTAAAAGTGTAGATTTACCCTTTGTAGTACAACATGACATAAACCATAGTCATCATAGTTCCGTTCATCTTTTCTACAACTCTATTTTATTGTGGAACGTAAGGAACTATGAGATGGTGTTTGATCCCATTTTTCTCAAGGTAGGAGTCAAAATTATTTTAAGTGTATTCACCACCATTATATATCATGAGTATCTCAATGTGGGTTTGAGCTTCATTTTCAATCATGGTTTGAAACTTTTGCAAAGTCTTGAAGGCTTATGATTTTTTATTCAAAAAGTATATCCAAGTCATCTTGCTATAGTGATCAATAAATAACATGAAGTACTTATGAACACCAATAGAGAGGATTGAAAGAGAACACAAGTCTAAGTGAACCAGTTGTAACTTTTTGTTAGCTTTCCATTGCAACTTTAAGAACAGTTATCTTGCATGTTTAGCCAAGATTCAAGATTCACACTTTTCATCTAATTTTATGGGCAATGTAAGCATGCCAAAAACACCATTATTTTACAATACATGAATGTTGTTATAATGAGTGTTCCTAAATATTGCATGCAAAAATATGTTTGGAGATATTTTGACTTACACAAGATGATCATAATTCATTTAATTCGATGGTTAACCCCTAATTTTTTGTAGTTTCCCTTCCTCATATCTAATCAAGAAGACTGAATTATCACTTATTCTCTTGATTATGACATCACCATTATCCAACAAAATGGAATGGACTTGTTACTTTATGAGCACTAGGGAGACCAAGTTTTAATTCAATTGAGGAAGGGGGAGAACATTATAGAGTTTAAAATATGGAAACTTTGGACACTTGAGTCATATTGTACCTCTTCCTTATGGTTGCAAAATTGATATATCTATAAGTTATACCACACCATAACTTTCTTCACTAGACTCCTCAAATAAGTCTTTTCAAAAATTTATATTTATAATGGAACCAATATTAAGAAACTAAGCATCAAACCATGAAGAACTAATTTAGACACTATTTGCTTCATCATCTGTACTAGAAAACACACATTCACTAGTGAATTGGGAAAAGTTTGACTCTTTTATTATCTTTGATATTCCCTCTTTCTTATTAAGGTATGATTCAATTTTCTTCCATGGAGTTTTTCATTCGTGAGTCTAATGATTTCCTTTTCTATCACACCATTTGTAGTAGTGGTTTTATTTATAATTTTGTTTTTAATCACCTTGATTTTCATTTTTTTCACCTTTTCCCTTCTACTTCTTCTTGCACTTATTATTACCTTTATTTTTGGAAGACATGGCCTTATTTGATGTTTTGTAATAATTTGATTTAACATGGAAAACACTTTATCCTATTGTGGACTCAGTTTCTCTTCCAATTCCCCTTTCTCTTTCTGCCATCTTTTCAATCAATTGATCAAATGTGAGAGTCTTCAATTGATTGTCTGCTTGTAGAGACTCCAAGTAGGTTAAATAATTGAGAATATGAGATTTTATGAATGTGGTTATATATATGTCAATTTTAACACCTGTTACATCTATATCATGATTAATAGAACATATCTCTGAATCCAATCTCATCACATCACCATCTTTCAAATCAAGGTTAAACAACTTTAATTACAACTGAATGAATTCTAACTACAAGTGGGAATCATATAGATTATTTAGTTTATGAAATGATTCCCATGGAGTATTACACCCATGAATAGGATGAAACACATCGCCATTGGTTAAGGCCCTCATCAATGTCAATACTTTATGTTTTTTTGCTTCCATGTCTGAATATCCTTTGCATTCCCTATTGGCTCAATTGGTTATTTCTCCTCATTGTAAGTATCAAACCATAGATCATTGAATATGAGTGTGTTTTACACTTATAGAGACTATTATAACTAGATGTCTTTGCTGATCAATATTGTGCTAATGATATATTTGATTGAATGCATGGTTTTGAGTTTTTAGTTTATGTTTGGAGTTTTTAGTTTTTGAGTTTAACCTCAGTTAGTTCCTTATCACTCCAAAATGCCCCCCTTTTATATATACCACTAGATCAATATACCAAACCTCTCTATATACCCATCAATACGTGAATGAAGTTAGCCCTTTTTATATACTCAACAATATGTGAGAGGCTTTAAGGTACATGAGAGCAATGTGATACATGGTACCTAGACTTATTCTTGTACTTATTATTACCTTTATTTTTGGAAGACATGGACTTGTTTGATGTTTTATAAGAATTTTATTTGACATAAAAAACACTTTATCCTAATGTGGACTTAGTTTTTCTTCTAAAACCCTTTTCTCTTTCTACCATATTTTCAATCAATTGATCAAATGTGAGAGTCTTCAATTGATTGCTTGCTTGTAGAGACTCCAAGTAGGTTGAATAGTTAAGAAGAAGGGATTTTATGAATGCAATCATATAGATGTCAATTTTGACACTCATTGTATCTACATCATGTTTGATAACACATATTTTTGAATCTAATTTCATCACATCACCATCTTTCAACTCAAGGTTGAATAACTTCAATTGAAATTGAATAAATTCCAACTATGAGTGGGAATCATATAGCTCCTTTAGTTTGTGAAATTCTTCCCATGAAGTATTGCAACCCTGAATATGATTTATCACATTGCCATCGATTGAGGCCCTCATCAAGGCCAATGTTTTATGGTTTTTCTGCTTCCATGTCTGAATATCCTTTGCATTCCCTATTGGCTAAATTGGTTTTTTCTCCTTGTAAATATCAAAACATAGATAATTGAAGATGAGTGTGTTCTCCACTTACCAAGACCATTATAATCAACTATCTTTGCTGGTCAATATTATGCTAATGATAGATTAGATTGAATGCATGATTTTGAGTTTTTAGTTTGTGTTTGGAGTTTGGAGTTTTCGATTTTAACGTCAATTGGTTCCTTATCACTCTAAAATGGTCCCATTTTATATATAACACTAGATCAATATACCAAACTTCTCTATATACCCACCCTTCCTATATACCCATTGATACATGAAAGAAGTTATCCCTTTCTATATACTTAGCAATACGTGAAAGAGGCTTTAAGGTATGTAAGATTAGTGGAACATGGTACCTAGGTGGCACATGAAAATGATTCACCCTATCATTAGCATCAGCTTAAAAAGAAAACCTCATACATAAATATACTCAAATTTTCTTGATTTTTGGATTTATGCATGTCGATAGTGATGAATGGGTATAAGAGTAGCTCTCCTTATTTCTCCTTGAATTTATAAAATTTGGTTGTTGTTTGCCAAATTTTCTTAGAGTAGCTTACTCAAGGCAATTTTAATGAAAATAATTGCTCTAAATTTAAATGTTTTCAAATTTTTGAAAATAAGCACTTAAAAGAAAATGAAATTTTGATTTTTGAATTAAAAAACTTAAAATTAAAATACTTCTCCTTCCTTTTATTTGTCTGATTTAATTCTAATATTTTAATGGATAAAAAATACAACTTCCTCTTTAAATGAGATAAATTTTCACCTTATAAATATTCACAAAGGAATCTTCCAATGCAAATGTTGTTATTAGAAGGGTCAAGTTTGAATGTAACAGCTTGAATATATAAAACACTTCCCAAAAAGAAATCCATGAAGTAAAAAAAAGACAACTTGTTCTTACCACATAAGTTTAAAGCTATTAGAAACAATAAAATGTCTTCCTTTAAATGCTACACAAGTCCATGTGATAAAAAACCTTATTTTAACAACTAAACACAATCCAATGACACAAAACATAGTCAAATGATAGGTAAAAATGCTCCAAGCTATCAAAAAAGTTGAATTTTGATAAAAATAACTTCAAATTATCAGGTTTTGAATGAATTAATACACCTTATCCATGTAGGTAGCATAGTAAAAGCAAAATAATGACTAAACTATCACAACTCCAATATAGTAGGTGTAATGCCTTAAGTGGGTAGTAGTATGCAATGTGAACAAAAACACCTTATAATAGTGTAAAACATCTTTAATAGTTTAGAACGCTATATTCATAACTAGAATTCCATTTTAAAAAAGCAACAATAAAAAAATTGTGTTGATGAAGTGTAGGTTGTACAACTAGAAAAAAGAGATAAGAGTGATAAATTAAACAAATTAAACCTTGCTTTGATAAAAATGACAAGCTAGATTATATTCAAAATGCACATGAAATTGTATTTCACGATTCAATTGAAAAGAGGAGCAAACATTACATTATAAATCCAAAAAGGCTATTCACTTCACATTCCCAATGTGACTCTTCCTATTCCTATGGGAATGGAAATTAGCTTATTGAATAAGACAAAAGCTACCTAATGAGACAAAAGACACCTAGTTAAACAACTATTTAAAATATTGTTACAAGATATAATCATATATTAAACCTTTTCACTTTTAATAAATATAAATAGAATGATAACTCAATTAATGAATATTATAGTGTGTTGATGCCATAATTATGATCAGCTTTGTGAATGATATATACACATGATAAATAAGTCACTAACATCCTTGTATCACAAAAAAGTGAAACAACTATGAAAAAATGTTTACCTGCATAACATAATTTAGAGGAATGACAAAGGAATAACCCTTATTATCTATATACACTAGGGTTAATATACATTAATCCTTAAAGCAAAGATTCAAATAAAGTTTAAGACCACACCATGGTTTCATTTGTCAATTAATTTGAAGGAAATAACACATCAAAGGAATCAATGCAGAGTTATCCTAATATAGAACCTATATAAATGTGCAAGGATAAAATTGTTTTGCTTATATTGAATTAATGTGATCTAAATAATGTAAAATTAGGGCTAGTTCAGATTGTGTAAAATATATCAATAATATGCTAATTTGAGTTGATAAATGGAAATATATATTATATTTCACTTAGAATATTTGAACTTAAAAAATCAATAGAGGGGAGATGTACTTATTTATGATTTATTTCCCTCATAATAGTCATCACTTATTTTTAAAGTGTTCTATTTATGACTAGTCACTACTCAAATTAGGAAAATGTAGCTCAAACCTTACTTGGACACAGTCGATAATAGTGAATCCCCTATGGTGACTAGTATTATCCTACTTCTACCAACAATGTCCTTATAAATAGTGTAGGTTTGTGATGCCTCAAATCACTACACCTGTGCTTATAAACAATGTCTATGCATGTGATCACCTTTAGTCATATGTGTTAATCTATGTTTTCCTTCTCCTTCCTTTAAAACCCTAATCTCACTTTTGACCACAAGATCTACCTTGAAAAGGGGGTTAATATATTATGTTGGAAAACCCCATCCAATCCTTGTTGAGTGACTGAGTAAAACCTATGTTCCAATATTTCAAAAAAGGATCAAACTGCATGTAGTTATCCTACCTATGTTTGATATGAAAAATTATGGTAATCTAATATGCAATGCAATGCTTAGATTTTGACACTTGGCACCATGTAATTTTGACTTGCATATATCGAGACTTGCCTCTAGGTCTACTCCTTTGAAGGGGTTTTAGATACGTATGCCTTTATGATTATTTCCTAAGAGAGTGATAACATAATCCTCAATGTGTTCAAGTGCTTCTCAATATGACAGATAAGTAGTGACCAAGTTACCAAGTGAGTATGACCTTATTATTGATTTGTATTTATAACTAACTATTTAATATTTCTCACTATGACCAACCCATGAAATGTGTCTAGGATGACCTAATAGAAAATTTCCAGTTTTAAAAATATTTGTTAAGTGATCTTGGAAGCTTTTGGAAAAAGGCAGACACCTTTGGTAACCAAAACTATTTGATTATTGTCATTACCATCATGGGAGTGAAAATCAATGATCTAGAATATGATGAAGGTTTATTTATGATTATGGAATGTTAGTTCATAGAATGGGTTGATACTAAATAAATATATCTGGAGGACAAGTTTGGAAAATACTACAAGGAAATTATGTACAAGAATCACATGTGTAGGTAATATCCAAGTATTGAAAGGTGTGCCAAATTTGATATTGCCAAAACATCTATTACCAAATTTAAGTGTCTACAAATGGCTCCATTTTTTTCTAGTATTGAAAATGATAGAATAAAAGGATAAAATAAGAAAATTTGTACCTATGATAATTATACTTATTGTTAATAACTATGCCGAAAATGTGCCTTTTGCTCCATGTAAAATCTACAAGGAAACATGTATAGATCAATATTAAATTATTTGGATAGGGTCTATAATCATGTTAGCTACCATAAGGTAAACACCCATAATACATGCATAATAAATCTATAAAAGATTAAAAATAAAGTAACATATATTCATCCAAGCAACACAGCTACTTGTTTTGATTAAGAACATTTGACTATTTTTTCTAGTATAACTATAACCCTCATCTACAATATCCTCACCCACTAGCCCTCCATGTTGCATATAGATAAGAGAGGTGGATAGGGTTACGGTTTGGGTTTTGATGAGTAGTTACAAATAAAATAATAAAAACTATTATTATGATAATTTAATCAAGTATTTACTTAATTTATAATCTTCTCTAATAATAGGTTGTGGATAAGTATGCACCAATTAATGCCTACCCATAACTTATAAATAAATATTACAAGTGCATCTTAAAATCATACAATAGTGTATGAGTAATTAAATACACTAACATTACCCCAAGATGTATTTTGATTAAGATAAGGATAGAGGAATCATTGAACTATGCCCCTTTGATGACACCTTCCTTCACTCCTAAAATTTGCCTAAGTTGAACACATCTGACCTCAAACAAGGGTTTTTTTGAAGTTATCTGCAACTTGACCATGTGTTCAATACAAATTAAGATAAAAAACCTTATCCTATATTATGTAAAATTTTATGTACACATTTTAGGGAGTGTTCCATGGTTATGTTATGAAATTGAAAAAGGCAAACATCATATACTTCTAATTGTAATCAATATTAGTGCATTTATTTTCATATATCTAAAAAAAATGCAAAGTTGTTGATGTTCAACTACCCCCTATTCCTAGAATGGGGACCCTCCTTTCTTAAATTTTCTAAAATTCCCAAGATGCTATGTTTTTTTTAACTCATTTAACTACATATAAAATTAATTTAATACTTCTTAGCAATTTTTAGGTTAATTATTCATTTTGCAAAAATGATTAACACTTAGAAGTATTCAAATTAATGCAAGTTTTCTTTAAGGTTTCATTCAACAATGAATTATTAACTATCAATTATTCAAAATACGTAGATAGACCTTTGCTAAGGATGTTTTACCTAGTTTTATGATCATCATGAAAACAACAAGCCTCACATGGACTAACCTTATATTTCATTTAAAGCATTTAATTGTAAAGTTTTACTTTAAACTTGTTTTTTATTTATTTTAAGATGGGCATTTGAAAATTTTAAAAGTCTAACTTAAATTCCTGCTTACCCTTGTAGGATATCAACGTTAAAGTAGTGGTTTATGACACCTCTCAGGATGTCCAATTAAAGATTGTAACTCAAGAGGATAGGTGTCCAACTCATCAGGCTTTATAATTCCTTAGAAATATATCATGCCTTGTGCAAGACACTTAGAGTAAATCTGTCAAGTTTATAAGACACATGGTACCATTTGGAGAGCTCACGAGAAGACTAGCCATTGAAATTCAAATCCAAGGCTATATGTCAAGATCTTGTCCCTCATGAGAAAATCCCAATTAATTTGATCCACCATACATCCCACTATAATCTAAAAGTTTACAAGATGCCACCACATGTCTTAATCATAACTAGCTAGATATGAACAACCTTCTGAAGTGACACATGTCCCATTTTAGTTTATTTGAGATCGATGCATGTCCACACCACATTAAATCCATCTAAAGCTCATAAAATCTCTTAAGTAAGACATCTAGAAGCACTAGAGCCATCTGATCAAGGCTCAATTGCATATAACTATCCAAAACTCCTCTTAGGAATGATAAGTGGTAGAAGAATGAAGAGAGCCTAAAAAAATGATGTGTGTCTCCTTTGGACCCATGAAATGACACCACATGTCATTCCTACACTATTCCAATCTAAAAATCCATTGGAATGCCTATAAAATCTTGCAAGGATGATGTGTGTCCCAATTAACCCACAAGATGATGCCATGTGTCATTCCCATGAAGAAGCATCCCAAGATCCATGAGATCACCTCTGAGAGAGATGTGTGCCTCCATGTGAGCCACATGTTAATTTTAAGTTGCTAATAGTTGGCCAAAATCCTTTTAAAGGTGACACATATCAAGGAAAGTTATGAGTACCCTCTGAGGGAGCCACTTGGCAAAGAAAAGCCCTAATTACCTGTTAAAAGGATGCGTGGCACTCCTATAACCAATAAAAAATAAAAGGCACCATAATGAGATCATTAAAAATTGAAAAATTAAACATGGTAAGGTACAAACAAGTCAACACACTAAGCTACATTTTAAGGGCCTACAAGTAATCAGAAGGTACCATGTGTCTAGATTTAAGATAACTGAGCCACCTAGTCATCTTCAAGCCCCATGATTGCCTAGTTAGATTTGAGGTGGCATGCCACATATCAAGAGGTGGTGATATTTAGCTTCAAATCTAAAATTGAAAAAAAATCAAGAGCAAATCAGTGCTAAATTTTAATTCTAAAGAAATTAAATGCCAAAGGCAATAGTTCAAAAATATGTAAAGATGATGAACTCATCATTAATATGGCATGAACTAGAATCGCTATCAAGCCTTTCATTAATCAAAGAAATGTTCAAAATAATATTCAAATCAAATATTAAAAATCACATTTTCATTCAAATCTCTAAGCATTTTCTCTCATTTTTATCTACATCATTAGTATGATAAATCTCAAACTACTCATGAATTACACCTAGACCGTCATTATTGGATCTCTAAATTTTTAGATAAATACAAGACTACAGATATGGCACAAGTAGGACCATCCACTCTAGGTAAGAGCATTTCATTTGGGAACGATGACTTTTTTTCTAATATGGTAATTTAGTTGTGTTCAAAGACATGAAATTCATCTTTGAGGTCATAAACTCAACGGATATGAATTATAACATTATATACTTCAATGTTGAAAAAGCTAGGGATCTTGATGAGGCTAAGACTATGCCCTATATTATTCAATTAGATTCTGACATCCTTGCATTCTAAGCTATAGGACTTCACAAATCTGCAACAAAGCTAGAGGTCATGCCATGTGCTAACCTAGTATGTGGTCTCTTTAGGAGGTCAAAGTGTGAAGATGGGTTGCTCAAATCCAAGAACTAAGGGTTCCAAATCACCTTCATAACAGGACCTGATTTTGAAAATTATTATGATCGAATTTTTCCATAAGTGGAGTACAACTAGAGAACCATTGAAAATTGTTACAAGGTGCACAAACTAGAGACCATCTTGGCTTCATGGGCGACTGACCCAATAGGGATTATTTTAATGGATGACCAAGGGAATGTACCCATTCATCAATTCATAAAGGGAGTCAAGATTGGCTTGACTTTTCTTAATAGGATATTCATCATCCCACACATTGGGTATGTAGACATAAGACCCTTCCATTTCTATAGATCATCTTGTAAGACCAACATATTCCCCCACTTGAGGATATCATTAACAACAACCTAGTCTATGTCATGAATGATACCTACAAAAATGGTGCCCCTTTATACATGATGAGCTACCTATTGGATGCCATCTATGTAACTTCCTAATTTGGCCCTAACTCATAGTCTCCTGATCAACAAGAGGTTATTCCCAAATTATTTTTTATATTTTACATCCACTACTTCATGCATAATATCAAGGTAATTGTAGAAGAATTTTATCCAATTATCCATAAATCAATTACTGAATGTGAGATGCCAAGGGTCCCTCTAGAGGTTAGACATACATTAAAATAAATGGGAAGCTATTGGCTATACCTAGATTGTGTAGTAATCTAGATGGAAGGATTAATGGTTGCTCCCCTTAGGCTGTCAAGGTATGTAATGTATGAAAATTAGAAATTCATCATGTTTATAGATCAATCCTAGCTCAGAGAAGATAGAGCATACCTACACTTATGATTGGGAATACAATTTTTAAGCAAGAACATGACCAATATGGGGATACACTAGACCTGATTAGGGGATCACTTATCATAATACACCATGCTAGGAAGGTTCCAAATCCTACAGTCTAACACAATCACGTAACAATCCTAAAAGCATCCTAGGTTTAATGTTCACTCTATATCTAACAAAAAAGAAAGTAAATCTAATCTAGTACACACCAAAGTTTGTGGCACAATATGAGGGGTTAGTAAAGCAATCAAAAAATGTATAAGATAATATCAATTAAGATAGGTATGATTAAGACCCTGATACATGGAATATGAAGAGTAATATTATTTGAGCCAATACTTGTGCTACTTCTATCTACTAAAGATAGGATAACAAAGTTAGAATAGACTTACCTAAATGTGAACCCATTGAGACTCAATCTCTCCCTTGGCCAAAGGAGATTTTTAGAGGTTGTTGTGGTTTGTAAGGATCACTAAGAAAGGCCAAAACATCCAAAACTTATCTATAAGACTAGATTATCCAAGTAAAAACCTGAAGCTAAGACTCTTCAAGTAGAATGATGGAAGAGAAGATTATAAAGAAGCATGAGCAAATAATAACTCTTGATTTCATATTAAAATAATGAAAAAATGATCTTGTTTTTATAGGTGAATCTCACCTTAAATCCTTACAAATATGTCGATTGTATAGTGTCAACCCAGTCAACCTTGTATGCTTTCAAGAGACAAATCACCATGTCTCAAGATAGGTAACCAAAGGGCCGAAAAAACTCCAAGTGAAAAATACCCTAAATAGTATAGGGTTGACCTAGTTAACCTTGCATAGTAATCAAAGGTTAAAAACTATAAAGGGTTAACCTAGTCAATCTAGTATAATCAACTGGTGAAAGGGGGTCAAGGTGAGGAAAAGAGGGATGAAAATAGGAAAAAGACTAAAGGAATGTGCAAAGGAGTAATAACTTAGGGAATGGTTTTTAGGAGCTAGTTGGATTGGTAATAATGGGGCAATAAGGGAAAACAATCTTGTGAAACACCAAAGGTTTGTTAGAAAGGAGAATTCTTCTCATTCATCCTAGATCTCTCCTACATGCCATTACCATAGAAAAACTATCATAGACATTATGCACACAAATAAATTTAGACAATAATTTTGCATAATAATCTATCTCTCATTATTTCCTTAAAGAATAATGCAACCCAAAAGTTTCTCTCTCTCCACATGAATAGGCTAAGCAATAGGAGTTCCTATTAAATATAAATAATAGTTTGTTTCATATAATAAATAATTTGTTGTGTGAAACCAATTTTAATTATTATGGAATGTTTAGACACATAAAATAGGCATGCAAATATTTGACACATAACAATTAATTAACCAACTCCCAATAAAGCTTAACACATGAGCAAGTGTGAACACTCACTCCAATACCTTCCCTTAAGCACAAAATAGGGAGTAAGAAAAGAAAAATCACAGAGATTGAATGGGTCCCAGTAACAAGGCCTTATTAGGTACCCATGTATAAATCATAGTGAAATACATAGTGTCCCTTTGGTAACCAATCCATCTTATCAGACTACATGGATGATGAATCACTGTAAATACCAAGTCAAATAGGAGCTAGGAATTTATGCGAGGCTAACTCTATAAAAAACATTGATATAAAAAAACCTAGGAAAAAGAGTCACCAAGGATGAAATGTATCACCGCAAGGTGCCCCAAAACTAGTAATAATAATGAAAGTCAAGAGATCAAAAGAACATATGTTGTAAGATGCCCAAAGAAAGCAAGTGGCTCAATACTCAAACATAAAGCTGAAGTGGTGCACTAGATGAGATGAAGGCCATCAAATACAAATGCACTCAATCAACTACCTCCAAAAGAAAATGTGGTGTACTAATAATGAACACAACACCTGAAGTAGTATGTGCACCTCCCATTATGATGAAATGGTTGTAGTGACATAAAAAACCATCTAAATGAGTAGGTTAATCCCAAAATAAAATTACTAAAATGCTAACACTAGGATGCACTAGACTAGCTATGCTCCAGAAAGAGAACAAGCTCAAAAAATTATGGAGACTATCAAAATATAAATGAAATCTCTCAAGAATATGTCTGTGGTGGTGATGGGATAGTCAATAAATAGATAAATAAGAGCTCAAACATAAAGCACACACATGAAGTAAAAATCTCCATGAAACTCAGTGTGACTACAAATAAAGGTCCCATCTTACAAAAATATCACCAAGGAATGCATGAATGTCCACAATACACTAAAGCTATATAAAATGAGAGATGCAAGCTCAAAAAGAACACATCTACCTAATCAAGGACCTCAAAAAAATTAGGAGTATTAATAGGTAGTAAGAGCAATGTATGGTCAAAGATGTTGAATAGTGGAGGAATGATATGTGTAATGTCCTCACAAGGAATGTTTCTTAGGCCACAAATAATGATCAAAAATCCACCCCAAATGAACATGAATGGTGGATGTAGATGCCTGCATATGTATGATTGCAAAGTCCACAGTAGAAGAATGTAACGTAACATCCAAAGAAGTGTTAGGTAGATCATGTCTAACCACTATAATCTTAGGTTTCTCAAGCCTAAGTGAAGGTGAAAAGGAGCCCATATGTAGCTCATAATCCTCATGAAGATTGGAGTAAACAAAAGATGGAGCTCTATCAATAGACCCCAATGAAGATGAAGCACTTGCATAATAACCAAGGCCATGTTGAGCAATCCATATAATAGGATGAATATTGTGAGTAATTCCCTAAAAATTCTTCCTAATGCCTATGAGTTTGGTAGTGTGATCCATGAAATGAAGCATGGGGGAGTTGAAGATAGTGATATGCTTCTTAAAAAAAGTAGGCATATATGCAGGTAAAACTAGAGTGGGATGTGTAGAGTGTGCAACAATAGTAGGCACATAAGTATCATCTACAGTAAGAGAAGTATCAAGAACAATGGGCTACTTGAAATTTGGTAAATCACACTATAAAATGCATCAAGTGGATGCATACCAGATTCAATAACACTACATGATGACATACCAACTAGTTTCTTTTATAAATAACATATGAGGGTATCCTTTCCATGAATTAGGGAGCACATAAGAGAATTCTACATCAAAATTTTCCTATTTACTTCTTGAAGTGCTAGGAGAGAGGCCATATGATCAATGGGTTGCATAGGACTTAGTAGGGTACTATCAAGAGTCATACTAAAGTCAAAAATAGGAGCAACAAGCACTGTATTATAATGTATATCTTTAGGTGAAGGAGCTAAATGTACTTTATCCAAATGATCACTAGTAATAAGTGTCTCATCCTCAAAAAATTATGTCCTCACTAACAATAGAAAGGGGATAAGAACTAATAGGAGAAGATGAATATGCCAAAGAGTCCTCATGCAAATTACCATCAAGAATCACACCCACACAAATAGGAGAAGATGGTGGAGAAATAATGTCACCAATAAAAGAATCCTCACTCAAAGAGGAAGGAGAAGGAGGGACATGTGAAGGTGGTGTGACCTCTTCAAAAAATGCAAAAATAATGTCCCATGCTTCCTTGGGTAATGTGGCATGCTCAATGTGAAACTACAAACTCTCAAAAACATGGAGGTGAATAAACAAAAGTGCTTCCTTTTACAAAGATGCATGCCATACATATCATATTCATATGTGAAAATAAGAAAATCACCAATGAAAAATCTCCATAATCCCTTCATCTCCATGTTTAGCATCATTTTAGTTTTTCAAGTGGTGTAGTTCAAGGAACTGAGTGGTTTAAACATACAATAATCCATATTTAGAGGCATGAAAAACTAAGTGGAAAAAAATGGCCAAAGAGTGTGTTGGTTACGACCAAAAATTCATCCAAAAATACAATATGTGGCTAAAAGGTATAATGCACACTCAAAATGAGATGTCGATCATAGTCAAAAATGCATTCGTACATGAAAGGAGTACAAATCACACCACAAAAATGAAGTGTTTTCATGAGAGGGTCTCACTGCCTGTAATACTGGACCTCACCTCCATATTAAAAAATTGAGAATGAAATAATGTTAATCAAATGATTAAAAAAATTGCCCCTCTTTCACATATGTAAAAAAATCCCTTTGTTACAAATGGCCACCAATTTGTAAAATAACTGTGTTACTTACAAGGTTTCTCCCACTTTAATAAACTCCCCCTTTATAAAAGTAAACACCACCTCTTATACATTGAATGCTCCCAACTTTTTGATATTTATCACCATAAATTAAAATTAAAAAAACCTCAAATATAATTTACACAAAAAAAATATTTTGGTGGTAGTGGGGGTAGATCGAACCGAGGAATTTCCCCCACTCAAAGTTAGAGAATGGTCAACTCAGTTGTCAAACTTTATTAAGGAACATATAAAAACTTTATATTTAAAGCTTTGGTTCCATATTTTTAATAAAAATAAATCATTTCACACCTTTTGATAACTGTAGAGTGTAAAAATAGATGGAGAGGGTAGCATGACCATGGCACTAGAGACAAGTGAAGTTAACAGACCTGTAATGAGGTCATAGAAGTGAAACAACAACAACATGATGATAGTTCTATCTGATGTGGATAACTCATGGTATCTATGATGTGTTGCATGGAGGCTACCAAGTTTAACTACTTGAGTAGAACACCCTTAGGGTGGTTGGTGGTCCCTGATGTGTGCAACAACAACACCACATTAGTCTAAGAGATAAGATTGTCCCTAGAAATGTCGAGGGTAAACATGGAGACAATAAAGCTAGCTAGTTTGGTAGTCGATGGGTGGCAAGGCTGAGGATGTGGAATAAATATAATAAGATCAAATTTAGCTATCTTAAGAGATTTGTTAAAGATAATACAACCCACCCTAAATTAGATGAGCCAATAGGTAGGTGGGTGGCACTTCAAAAAAAAATTACCATGTGAGTAGATACAGTCTAAGCAAGGTTTCATCAATGCAGGTCAAACTCATGTATAACAAGCATATGGATCAAAATAGATCCAAAAGAAAAAGAACAGCATTTTAAATTGAGTCCTTCACTAGGGATCGATGCTGGGTCGATGTCTTCCACCAAGCTCAAAAATAAGTCACCATCAAACATGGAAATTCAGTGACAAGGGTACACATCCAATGTGGAAAAAATGATTCTAAATCAAATGCAGAGATGTGAGTTTGGAATACCGTAGATATCACAATCCACACCAAATAAACTTGCCAATGTCAGATCCATTAGATAAGTTTATTTAGATCAATCCAAATTGTTTAGGTACCAAAACAAAATAATGAAATGAATCTTGGCAAGTATTAAGCAAAGAGAACAATGCTTCAATCCATATGCCAAACCAAAAACACAAAATGCTGAATATAAATCCACCACATAAATTTTAATGCATGTCAAACTATGACCGATCAAAATGTGTATGTAGGAAAATGTAAATACACTAAGGATGAGATATATAGTATGGTCCACATAAATGCAAATAACCTAGACCACTCAAGACCATCAACCAAGGGCCAAGAAGAGTGTATGACTTGCATATAGAATTTCAATTTTTTTGAATGTGTCCATAAACATATTCACAGAGTAATGGTTGCTTGAAGCCTACTTTGATATCATGTTAGAAGGAGAGTTCTTCTCATTCCTCCTAGATCTCTCCTGCATACCATTACCATAAAAAATGTCAAATACATTATACACACAAACAAATTTAGATAATAATTATGCACAATAATCTATCTCTCATTATTTCCTCAAAGAATAATACAACTTGCAAGTTTCTCTCTGTCCACATGAATAGGTTAAGCAATAGGAGTGCCTATTAAATAGGCATAATATTTTATTTCACTTAATAAATATTTTTTTGTGTGAAACCAATTTTAATTGTTATGAAATGTTTGCACACATAAAATAAGTGTACAAATATTTGACATACCAATTAATTAACCAATTCCCAATAAAGCTTAACACATGAGCAAGTGTGAATGTTCACTCCAACAAGGTATACCCACCCCTTTCTCAGTGCACCCCTTAGGGCATGTACTCAAAGAGATTGATGTTAAGCACATACTTATACTAAGAGGGGGGTGAATCAATATAACATAATCTTTTCATCTTTTCAAATTTAATCTACCATAAACATTTAAGATCTAGTAATTAATAACATAAGAGAACACAAGATTTACATGGAAACCCTTTCGAGAGAAAACCATGACAAAATATTACTTTAATATATATATATATATATATATATATATATATATATATATATATATATATATATATATAAAACTATTTTACAATGTTTACATGCACCAACCTAATGGAGACATCAATCCCCAAACTAAGCACCAACTTAGTCAAATTGTGATCATGCATCCATTGGAGACATTGATCCCTTTCGCCAAGCACCAACCTAGCCAATTCATGAGTACTGACCCACAGGAGCACCAACCCCTAGACTATGAGGCACCAACCCTAAACCAAATCAATTCTACCATCTGTGATTGCTTCTTCAATTGAATGATGGATTTGCATCTCTTACACTTTCTCTCTCACTGATTTTATTATATACTTTTTACTCTCCTCTCTTTCACAATTCTCAAATGATAATCTTCATTAAAATAAATCTACCCTTCACACTTCTTTTCTTAAGAGATATTCTATTTAATTTTCTTCTCTTCTCTTCTATTATTTCTCTCTCACACTTATATGATATTCAATAAAATCAAATTCTTGTCATACTTCCACATCTCTTCTCCCTTATATAGCCTTTAAAGGATGTGTCCCATCCAAGAGGTACCTCTTCATCGAGAGATGTGACCATTGACATTTCCATCGATATTTCTATCAATATTTCGATTAAAATTTCCATCAAAATTTTCATTCACTTCCATCAACATTTCCATTCACTTTTGGCAATAATTTTGTTCACTTTCAGCTATAATTCCATTCACTTGTGGTAACAATTCCGTTCACTTTTAGCAATAATTTTGTTTGACATTTACATTCATATTTATTACAATTCCTTTAACATCAATGACAATTATTCCAACAATCTCCCCCTTTGTCATTGATGTCAATCCCCATGAATTAGTATATTAACTCCCCTTATCTTCAATTCCCCCTCTTTGAAATTAATGGCAAAAGGTTGTACACCCTGCTCCCCCTGAGTTGATTCTTCCTCTCATAGTCACTAGATGAAAAAGATATTATCTTCTTCTATTGTATTCATTGCAATCTTGAATTTATTTTATACCACTTATTGTAATATATTTTTTTATTTTTCCTCTTCGTAACATCTTTACACTATGCACATTATATCAATTTTGCTTCAACATGGTCTTCACTACCATTTATTCTTGTGTTTTGTGCTCCATCATAGCCTCCCTTCCATTGCTACTTGTGCCTTTTGCAAAAGCACAAATTAATATTTTTAATTGTCTAGTTGTTGCATCCACTTACAAACTTGCACAAATTCTCTTTTGAGTTTGGTTTATGCATCCTCTTTCTTGTTCTGGTATATATGATTACTTCTACATTGTCTCACTATATGTCCATACTTATTCCAATTATAGCATACAATGTCTTTTGACAATGGAGTAAATGAATTTCTACTTGAAAAACTATACGAATCATTATTTTTATTCCAATCGTGCCCATTAGTCTCACATCCTTTACTTATGCCATAGTTCCATGCATACTCATTTATTACATGCCCATTCCTCTTATCTACATTTCTATCATTGTCCCATGTGTATCCATTCCTTGCATGTATCTTACACTCCTTTGCTCTATGACCAAAAATATTGAAATTAAAGCAATAGCCATAAAATGATCTTGGGTACCTATCAGACCATTTTGGCAAGAATGATATTTTATCATGCCAATGGTTCTTTCTTTTGTGTTCTACTTATGAAACTTTTCTATTCATGGAAGTCTTCTCTTTTATCTTCATAGATTTATAAATGTTAACATCCTCCTTGGTAATCTTTTATTTATCTCCATAGCCAAGACCTGACTTGTCAAATAATGATATTTGACAATTTAGAATCTCATCTAGAACTTTGTTATTCTCAAATCTTAAGCTGCTTATCAATTTAGCATTTCCCTTTTCTAAATATTTTCTCAAGGCAACAATCTCAGCCTCTAGCTTCTCACATTCTTCATTTTTTGCCTTCAGTTAAATTTTAGTCTCTTTTTTAATTTTCTTCACCTCTTTGACTTGAGCATTTAAACTCATGATGACAATTTCTGACTCCTCTTAAATTTTTGATGACTCTTCTTCTCTATCTTTATCATCTTCTTTGTATTTATAAATTTGTTGATTTTTTTTCCAATTCTCTTTCTTGAGCATTTTGTTTTCATTCAAGGCACTTAAGATTTCTCCTTCATGATCTAATTTTGCTTCTCTAGCTTTTGAATCACTCCAAGACTATCCTCTAGTTATCTGGTCATCACCATCCCAATATTCTATACCCATAAACAAAACTTCACCTTCATCTCTATTTGTAACACCTTCTTCAATCTCCTCACTTGAGCTACTAGCTCTTTTCGAATAAAGGCTTTTATTTTCTTTATCATATCTCTTCTTTTTCTCATATTTCTTCGATTTATATTTTTTCTTGCTCTTGTGATACTTTCTTTTTCATCATGTTTCTCTTCATCATATCCAATCTCTTCATTTGAATGGAGACATTTATTTGTAAAGTGTCCTATTATTACACAATTGAAACACTTAAAAGGTAACTATTGTCATCAAATTGTGTACCCTAGGACACTCTATGAAACTTATATAATTTGATGCAACATTGAATCACCTCTCAAGTTTGTGGGAACTTGTAAGAGAGATGAATCTCTAGTATTGAAAGGGCTAGCTCCCTATATATGACTTGATGTGCTTATGATCCTAAAAATGCCTATTATGGGTGAAAAGGGAGAGAAATATACATAAAACAAACCTAAACTAGGAGGTGACACACCAAGAAGAGTTTCCATGCATACACTTTGGATTTGCATAATGAACTAAGACAACCAAACTAGCCTCAACACCATTAATGGAGCTCCCTAGCATTAGTGTTTCTCATGAAGGCAAATAAAAACTTAAAAAATGAAGGCAAGTGAAGGGAAGGTTAGATATGACAGTACCAAAATCATACACACTTCAAGAGTGTATTGCAGTAGCATACACTTCATGAAACTTGTTAGGAGAGAATTCATTTTCAGCAACACATTCAAGGATTGCATGAAAACAAGATGAACTCAATCTATACTTGACTTTCAAGATGGATCACTTAAAAACATAGTGCAAATGGAACTAAAGTATTAACAACTTTCTTCTCATTAGCTTAATTAAAAATCAAGGTACAATTTTGGTAGGGCTTTAGCCATGCCAAGATTTGGAATCCCTTTGCAAAGCCGAAATGGCTTGTATTTATAGAACTTAGAAGAAGAGAGAAGTTGAAGAGGCACAAAGACAAGTGTCCAAAGGTGAGGATTAGTTATAAATAATAGAAATGAGGTGGAAAAGGAGTTATGAAAATGATGTGAACATGTGTCTATCCCAAACTGAGCTCCTTCCTCACATGTGGCATTGAAACTCCTCAGTCATTCTCCTTTGGAAAACTACCTTCATCATGGGCTTAAAACTCCTTGATAAGTGGCAAGAGGCAAGAATTTGATCATGATATATCTTGGATAATTATATCTAAATCCTAAGGAAACTTTGAAATCATCTTGGATTATCTCAAACTAGCACATTAGCTACAATCATCAATCCCACTCTTAGGTGTCATAAGAACTCTTTGTCTTACTAGGCCTAATTTGGCCAAAATGGCTAAAATTTGGATTTATATCAAGTTGTACAATATTTCTTCATGAAAGGTATATTTACATAATATTTTACTATAAAAAATCCACTTGGAACCATTAAGCTCTCACTAAGACCCAATTTTTCTTATATAGCCTTCACTAGGCCTAGTCCTCTTGTAGCCCTATTTTTACACAAGTCCACTTGTGTAGGAGAATGCATGGACTTAAAAGACTAAGTGAGACCATATTTGAGTACCCTTTTTATCCATTATTCTCATTTCCAAGTTTCATGATTTAACACCCAAGGCAAGTGTGTTTATTGATCCATTAGTCCTCCCAATTAGGCCTAATTAGGCCTCTTTAGCCTAGAAGACTAAAAATGCATATTTTGTGCTCCTAAAAATGTGAAATAATAAAGTAGAATATGATTAAATTTTTTCATGTCCTCAAAATTCCTCATGTTGAATTTGATCTCCTAATAATTTGTATGGACCCCTATTCTATCATTAAATGTTCCTTCTTGGCATATTCTGTACAACCTTGTACTTGCAGTTATGGACCAGTGGTATGAGATGAACCTAAATGGAGTTATCAAGGTAATCCTAATTAATTTAAATCTTTAAACATCCATTTTAGTTATTTCTTTATCCTTTCTCTCTCATTGGTTGCAAATCAAGCTTCTTGGAGGGTTTTGGAGTGACTAACCCTCTTAGTGTTTGTTCATGTAAGATACACATTAGAGATTCTTAAAAATTAAATTTAGGGATCCTTAGGGACCTTCTCCATCTTTGAAAAATATCTCTAGGTCCCATGCACAAGCTTATGAAAGATAGGAGCATTCCAAGATGACCATTCGAGCCATTTTAAAGCATTTTGTGAGGTCTAGGAGCTTCTTAAGCCAAAGGATGGTTTATTGGAGACTTTATATATATATGATGGATATAAAACCTATTAAAATCACAAATAAATTTTATTAAATCCTTATAACAAATCTTCAAGATCTAAACATGAATCTGACCTTTGTTTTGGAAACATGTTTGAGCCTAGCCAACTAGGCATGCCTACACCTTTGAACCAAATGACCATTATGGACATATAAAACGCATTAAAATGGATTAAAAACATCATGTAAACTTACATAAAGGTGATAAAAAAAACTACAAGTATTGACAAAGGATATAACTTTAAGTGACCTTGCATTTGGCATTGGATTTGCATGTTTTCATCACTAAGTTTTCCTATAGACCTTCTAGTCCAGACAATTTTGCTTGCATCCCAAAATTTTGGACTTATTTATCACATTTATCCATGTGGAATATATTTATTTAAATCTTAGTGAATGAAATAATTTATATTTGGTTCACCATTCCTCATATTTCCCCAAAACTGCCATTCTTGTGCATGAAGGGACTGCCCTTGCTTTGAGACAAAATAAAGAGTATTAGGCATATTTGTTTAGGAAAGTGAGTATTTGAAAATATTCAAAAGGTAATAATGACAAAATGAACCAATTTTTTTTTTGACTCCATGATTATGGGGTCTAACCATCTCAATCTTCTCAAAAAAGGGGTAAAAAACCTTATATTTTGCATGTTTTGTCCAAACCTCCTCATGGATACTCCTTCCATGATTATTTGATGCATATAAGGTCTTCATGCATGTTATTAACCCTAATTTAATGATTATGGAGTCTATGGATCCACCCAAAATCTCTCTCCCAAGTATAATCCCATATTCATCTCTTGAACCAAGGGTTTCCTTACCCTACCTGTACAGATTGAGCCTATTTTGCTTGTGGGAAAAAGGCCTTGGATAGCTTGAGGATGTATTAGATATGTTATTTACTTAATTTCATTATACGAATCCATATCACATTTTTTTAAGCTCCCTCTTCCTTCCGTGGGCATTAAAATCTCACCACATTCATCTCAAGCTTGACCTTGTCTGATTGTGATAGTCACCATTCTACCCTTGTTCTAAGGTGTTTTGGCCATTTTAGGATTTTTTCATGATGTTTTTAAGTTAATATTTATTCCATTGATCTACCCATTCTAATTTTCACCTTATATCAACCCTAAACAAAGTCCAACTTTCAAAATTTAACCTCACTGCCAACATACCCTATTTTGATTGTGTTTTCATGGATTTAGGGCTTGTAGGTTCATTATTAACAAGGGTTGGGAATTATTAGGTGGAAATAAGCCATTTAATTTTAGGTATAGGGTCATAAAAACATTCAATTCACCCTAAAACTCTAGGTTAGATTATCATATGCCAAATTGAGATAAAACTTCACTAAGGCTGTTGATTGTGTTTTGTTCTCAGTCCCTTGTACAGACAAAGGGTTTGCGTTAGGGGGTTCAAACATAAAATTCACCTTTAATTTTGTCATCACTAGCTCAAGAATATTATTTATACCATTTTGATGGTTTTAACTTGCTTTCATAGTTAAGGATCATCAAAATGGAGTGAAAGAACACTTTTCCATCTATAACCTATAGATATCACTGTTCAAATTTAGTGATTTTTGGCAACTTTTAAGCTTGTTAAAAATCCATCTCCACTCCTCCTTTGGAATTAAAAATTGGCATGAGTGTTCTTGATGGATGGGGACACAAAACCAAACAAACAAGGTCATTGGAAACATTTTTGGTCATGACATATGTTATTCTAAAGAAGCCTTAGGATCTCTGTTTTGGTTTTTTAGGGACTAAGAGCCCAAAACAGTCAAGTCATTATTTTGAAGGAAAACATTGCCTTGTATATAATATTAAATCTTCATAGCATGAAATATAAGGATATTAGTATGATATAACTTCAAACATGCATTCCACCATGGGTCCCACCATTTATATGTCCGTACAACCCCCTGAATTCAAGCACAAGCTGACTATAAGTGACAAGGCAGTGAACAAGGGAATAGGTATGAAATTTTGATTTGAAATGGAATTAATTTGATTTATACCAAGAGTATTAATTTAAATAAACCTTTAAAACATGATTCCAATTACATTAGAACACTTCATGGAGCTTCTCCCACATTGAGAAAACTCAGGTTATGCACCCATGACTACCAACTTTGAGAAACAAGCACATTTTGGAATCCTCATTCAAGGGAATTGAAAGAGAAGTGTTGGATGATTGAAAAATAATGGATAGGAAACTATTAACACTTGAAAATACCTCATTAAACTCACACAACTCCCTAGATTCCTAAAAATAAGAAATAAATGCAAACTTACAACCCTTTTGAATGCAATTCCATGAAAAGCTGCTTAGAGTGTAAATGATTCTTCATAAATGAGGAGACAAAAAATTGAAACTTATTGATATTAAAGTGAATTTAACTCAAATTACTATCCACCCCCAGAAGAAATACTCCAAATTCCAACTGTACGGCCCATGCCAAGTGCATGAAGTTGCTCCTTTGCTTACTAAGTGAAAATGGAGGAAAACAAGTTGTAGATGAAGATTTTTGAATTATTATTGAAAAAAAACATTTAAATGGATAATGGGAGGTGAATAGTTACTCTTCCCACGTTTTTAGTTGATGATGGACTTGAGAAGTCTGTACAAGTGCCCAAAAGCTCCTATTTTTGAGGGAAAACTACCATTTCTTAATCATAATTAATTTCTAACTATCCCCTGACTAATTTTGACATCATTTGACCTTATCCACATTCTAATCCACCTTGGTGATAGATATTTTAATTTGAAATTCATTAAAATTCATTTAATTAAGCTAAAAAGGTGGCTAAATGACCCTTTTAGCACATGAGACCTAACAAGTGGCCATTTTATGACTTGTAAACACATTAAAACCTATTAAAGACCATTTTAAGACATTTCCAAAATAAATTGAGCCTTTTACTAAATTTTAACATGGTTGACCTATGTTGACTTTTATTGACTAGGTTAGTACAAGGAGGATGGACTTCAATAGGGACTAGGGGAAGGGTAAGTGGACATATAGGACAATAAGAGACCCCATAAGACATATGAAACTTTCCTCAAAAGTTTAAAATAGTAGGGGTTGATAAAAATTTGACTTGGGGTCAAATTCGGTCAATCGTAACTTACCTTTATATCTCCTAGATCCCTTTTTGAGATTTCTCACAAATAAGGCTTCTTATTTATCTAACTCTTCACTGGTGCTATAGCTTGATTCATGTTTTTCCTTTTTCACTTTCTTCGATACTTTGAAAGCTACTTCATGCTTTGTTGGATTTTTTTATTCTATCCTCATTTCGTATGCTATGATAATTCCATGTATTCATCCATCTTCAATGTGTCCAAGTCCTTCATTTATTCAATAGCCAAGACTTTCACATCATGCCTCATAGGAAGTGACCTTAGTACTTTATGTACTATCATCGATTTTTTCATTTTCTCACCTATCACTTTGATGGTGTTGAATATCTCATCCACATGAAGAAGATATGCTACAACATTTTCTTCATATTTCATCTTAAGACTTTAAAACTACCTTCTATGCATTTGAAGTTTCACCTTTTTGATCTTGTCATCACCTTCATAGATATTCTAAAGTTTGTCCCATATATCTTATGCTGACACACAATGCATTAATTTTATGAAATCTAATTTTGATAACCCACACAAAATTTCATTCATCACTTTCACATTATTTTCACATGCCTTCTTTCTAGCCTAATCTATTGGATGATTTATTGGTGCTATGTACCCTGCCACTACTGATAACCAAATATCAAACCCTAGATCCATAAGATATGTTCTCATCCTTATAATCTAAAAAGAATAGTTAATTCCATCAAAAAATGGTGATTTATTTGTGAAGAAACCATCTTGACCTTGATGAATATCCATGTGCACTCCCAAGATCTACCTTTTAGTGGTTAGATTGATTCTAAAGGAACTGCTCTAATACCAATTGTTAAACATAGGCTTATAATGAGATGGGGGGGTGAATTAGTATAACATAATATTTTAATCTTTTAAAATTTAATCAACCATAAGCATTCAAGATATAGAAATTAATAACACAAAAGAACACATGATTTACATGGAAGCCCTTTCGAGAGAAAACCATGACAAAATATTTCTTATATATATATATAACTCTTTTATAATATTTTCAATCACTAACCTACTAGAGACACCAATATCCAAACCAAGCACAAAATCTATCAAATTGTGATCACTCACCGACTGGAGACATTAATCCCCTTCACCAAGCACTGACCCATAGGAGCACCAACCCTTAGACTATGAGGCTCCGACCCCAAGCCAAATTGATTCCACTATTTGTGATTACTTATTTAATCGGATGATGTATTTGATTCTCTTACACTTTATCTCTCACTAATTTTATTATATAATTTATTCTCTCTTCTCTTTCATAATTCTCAAATGATATTATTCCTTCTCTCTCACACTTATATGATATTCAATCAAATTGAATGATTGTCATACTTCCACATCTCTTCTCCCTTATATAGCCTTTAAAGGATGTGTCCTATCTAAGAGGTACCTCTTCACCAAAACATGTGATCGTTGACATTTTTTTTGACAATTTTGTTAACATTTCCATTTACTTTCATCTAAATTTCTATTCACTTCCAACAACAATTCCATTCACTTCTGGTAACAATTATGTTCACTTCTAGCAACAATTTTGTTTGACATTTCCATTCATATACATTATAATTCCTTTGACATCAATGATAATTATTGCAAAAATTGAGTCTTGATGGGTTCCTTCAAGATGTAAAGCATCAATATTTGATAAAATGTTGAAAATATTATGTGTATACATATTCCCCACTTGAAGGTCATCATGTGTCACTAAAGTGTAACATGGGATGGTGCTTTGAAAAAGAACATAGTAACACACAATGCTGATGCTAAAAAAAGAGTTGCAAGCATTTTAAAGAAAAAATAATTGAAAGTAAATGACTAAAAATTAAATAACTAAAAATTAAATGCAATTCATACCTTGACTTACATTTATAGTGGGATAATTATCTGTTGTGTTGTTATTTTTTATTATGGAGGGCACATAGACTGCTTTTGACAAATGCAAGAATACAAGACTAAAGAGCAAAAACAAACAAATGTAAGAAAGCCAAGATAGATGGTACTATGAGGAACAAGATGTAATTAGGAAATTTGGTAAACTAGGGTGAGAAGTGCTATGTTATACCAAATGACCAAGTCAAAAATAAGAGTAAATCAGGGAACCAAAAAGCCAAGGCTATTAAAGACCAAAAAACTCAAACAATCTATCCTTAAGTAAGAAAGGGAAAATTCACGAATTCAAACCAAGGATACATGTAAAATAGGATGGTAATAAAACATATCAATGGTAAAAGATAAAAATAAAATGGTAAAACAACATTGATGAGTGAGAAGTAAGAATCCTTATCTCACTCAACAATGGAAAAAGGTGCACAAAAGGGAAAGCAACATTGATGAGTGAGAAGTAACAAGACAACCTCACTCAACAATGAAAAAAGGGTAAGAACTCAAGTGTCCATAACCACAAGATATTAAAACAATGACAAATGGTAAAATAAAAGTAAGACAAGTCTAGGAATGTAAATCATGGTGTAAATAAGGAAGAAATTCATAGTTGCTCAAACATGTTATTTTACTCTAAGGATAGATTAATTTGAAATAAAGTAGTGCTAGCATGTTTTTAAGAGATGAAGAAGAGAGAATTAAAGAAGAAAATAAAATAGATTTGGAATCACAATTTACCTGACAAAGGGGGAAATGAAATGGGTGGAGGGAAGAATGAAAGGAAAACCAAGGTAGAGGAACTCTTTATCAAAGTCAAGACACTCAAATTAGGTTTGTCAAAATAAGAGGAATTTCAACCTTAAGGACTATAAAAAAATTCTCTTAGCTACACAAGTCTTAGGTCAACAAATTGAGTATATAGATCATCCCATAAAGGCTATATGCATGAAAATTAAAATCAACCTACCTTCCCACAATGTGTTCTCCATTTCTCAGGACCCCTTATAGAGCCATCAATCTACTATGAAGATTGGGTACTTACATGAGAAGGTAGGTAACACCACAAAGTTTATTGAATTCCCCTATTCCAATCTATTGGTCTATCACAACCTAAAGGACCTTTTCTCTATATAAGACCAACTATGGAGTTTGAGCTCGATTAGAGATAGGAGATGTGATTGTAATCATGTATTTTGGTGTGATGTTGAATTTTGAGATTTGTATATTGCCTTTTAGATATCATTGGATTTTGATTCAAATTATTTGGATTTTAAATTTCTTGATGGTTTTTTCTATTCCTCCTCCATATTTATTTGAAAAACCAAACATGGGTTCTAAAGATGATTTTTATTTGAATACTTGGGACAAGGTTGCTAAGAGAGAGAAACTTAAAGAGCTTGGGGTATAAGAGTCTTGTAAATATAGGTGAAATAAAAGTGCTATCTTGACTTTGACCTTGTTTTATCTAATGTGGAGTGAAAGAAAGGGGAAACCAAGAGGAATGACATATGAAATAGTTTGAATTACTTTAATTTGTAAAAAAAATGTGATAAAGGGTGAAAAAAGGACTTAATGACAGTAAAGTGTGATTCCTTATCATAAGAATAAGAGAAATAAAGGAAAATAGGTTAACATGGTTTGTTTGCACAAATTTCATCTATCAAAAGAAGCAAAAGCTAAAGTTTGAGATCAAGGATGTAAAAAAAATGAAAATATGGTAATTTTATGAGGGTCGGGTCTTATTCATGGTCTTACACTGTAACTTCATAAAAGAGAAACCCAAGGGGTGTGAACAAGTAAGTGAAAGATAAATTAAGGTAAGCAAAAATATGGTAGTTTTATGAGGAATGTTAGGTCTTATCCATAGTCTTACACTGCAACTCACAAAATAAAAACCCAAGGGGTGCCAAAATAAGAGAACATACAAGAGATAAAGAAGACTATGGTACATCAAAAAACCAAAAGACCAAAAGGGAGGACTAAAGGTTTTTGAAAGGAATAAACTTAATGTATAGAGAGAGACCCATGTAAGTAACTTAAAAAAAGTGTTAGATATATGTAGATAAAAAGCATGAAAAGAAGGAAATGATTAGGCAAAGTAATTTTTGAGAAATTGTGCATTGGTGGGCGCTTTGAGAACATGGCTTTCATTGGTTTGAAGGAAATAGGTGCTTGAATTAAGAATATCTTTGACCAAATATGGCCCCCACCATTTTGGGTGTATTTACATTCTTTTTCATGGGTGTAGTCTAATTTAAGGATAAGATCACCAACATTAAATGTGCAAACTTTAACATATTTGTCATGTTGTTTGGAAATGCGAGCCTTATATTGGTGGTTATGTTGTAAGGCAAAAATATGATGTTCATCAAGTAAATCAAGGACGTGAAGATGAACTTCACATAATTATTCATTAGGAATAATACCATGAAGAGATATATAAAGAGAGGGAAGCTCAATTTCTAAAGGAAGAACTGACTAAGAACCATAGACTAGAGACACCAGTGTTCCCCTAATGACCATGTGTATGCTAGTCTGATAAGCCCAAATTACAAGGTAAAGATGAAGATGCCAATCCATATAGGTTTCAAGAATTGTCTTTTAGAGAATTTTGTTGAAAATTTTATTAGTGGCCTCAGCTTGGCCATTACATTGTGGATGATAAGGTATGGAAAATTTGTGATTGATCTTAAATTTATTGCAAAGTTGTTTAACATGTTTATTTTTTAAATTACCACCATTGTTTAAAATGATGGTATAAGAAACACCAAAGTGTTAAATGATTTTATTAAGAATAAATTTAGAAATTTTAGGACTAGTGATGTTAACAAGGGGCATGGATTTTACTCACTTGGTAAAATATTTGGTAGTGGTGATGATAAAAACATGCCCATCTTGGGAGTGAGGTAGTTTGCCAATGAGATCAAATCCTAATGTGGAAAATGGCTAAGGAAATTTGATGGTTTGAAGTTTGGCTAGAGGTGAATGGATTAAATCATCATGAAGCTAACAAGGATTATAATTTTTATCATATTTGATTTCATCCTTTTCAAGAGTAGGCCAAAAGTAACCCATACATATACATTTATCAGCTATAGCATATCTTCTATAGTGGCCACTACAAATTTCCTCATGTTCTTGTTCAAGAAGAGGAGGGACCTCATCTTTCACAACATAATGAAGCAATGTACCTTCAACATTGTGATAGTAAATGATGTTGTGTCAAAATACATACTTAAAAGCTTGTTTACAAATATGTGTCTTTTCATGAGAGTCTAAATTAGGAAGATAAGTTTGATGGTCCAAAAATTGAATGATGTCTTGGTACCACAGGCTTTGTTGAATGATAACAACCTCAATATAATAGATAAGCTAATTTGGTGATTGAGTAGAGGATGGAGATTTTATTATTTGTATAATAAAAGTAGGATCGAAAAGGAATTGGTGTGGATGAAAGAGAGTTGCTAAAGAGGTAAGAGAATCAACAATGGAATTTTGATCTCTCAAAATAGGTTCAATAGTGAAAGAGATGAAATTATTAGCAAGAGTGGTTGAAATTTGATGATATGTGATGAGGTTCTCACTTTTACATTGATAATCACCACTGACTTGGTAGAAAATAAGCTGAGAGTCACCTAAAACATGAATGTATTAAATGTCTAAATCAAGACCAACTCTCATGCCTAAGATAAGAGCTTTGTACTTGGCCATATTGTTGGTGACATCAAAGGTGAATAAAAAAGCTAAAGGAATGATCTTGCCTAGAGGACTTGTGAGAATACAACCTGCCCTAGCTCCTTGAAGGCATTTAACACCATCAAAGTGAAGGGTCCAAGTATCCTCATTCAAGTCAACATTAATTTTAGGAAGCTTCTTGATAACTACTTTTAGTTTAGTAGTATGGGAGGGAATATTAGATTCATGAAGATTATTGGCTTCAAGATCGGTGGTAAAGCCATGAAAATAATGTTTGAGAGAAATAGATTGATTAAGACCTTAAATGTAAAGGATATTATCATCTGGAAGATTATATTGAAGAGAAGAAGTGGCTGGAATGGGAGTTGTGGTAAGTTGATCAACTATGATTTTCCATTTGACATCTTTTTGAGTGACGATGTAGAAATAAAATTATATAAGGAGGACCATCTAATTACCAATTCTACCTCTAGGAAGAAATGCTTTAGATAAGAAATGATGAAGGGGGTCGGAATGAACAATGACATAAGCAGTTTGTTAAAGCATATAATGGCAAAAAAAATTAGCTAAAAAATAGATGGTGGGGTAATCACACTCAATTTTGCTATAACATGTTTCATAATTGATGAGGCCTCAACTAATGTAGTAAATAACATACTCTCTTCCCATATAGTCTTATTAGGAAAACATTGCCCCAATTGAAATAGGTGTGGAAGAAGTACATAAAATCAAAGGATTATCATTAGGAGGATGAAGTGTAGGTGGATAAAGCAATGAATCTTTCATTTTATCAAAGGATTTTTAACATGGATCCATCCATTCTAAAGTAGTACCTATCTTGAGAAGGGAATTGATGGAGTGAATTTGATATGTCATTGTGGGGATGAATCATCTAATTTCCCTAATTTTGCCTAAACAAGTGCAAATGTCAAGAATAGAACAAGGAATGGGCATGTTGATGATAACACTAATTTTGGCAAGGTCAATGTTGATATCACAAAGAGAGACTAAGAATCCTAACAATTTTCTAGATGTGACTCCAAAGACACATTTGTAAGGATTAAGTCTAAAATTATATTTAAGAAGATAGTCAAAGATGATAACGAGATCAAAAAGATGATTATTATGATTGGGAGAAGGATCAAAGGTAATGATTGGATTGATATGTGGTAAAGGAAATATATAAATTTTGGGAGGTTTGGAAGGTATAATTTGTTCTACCACCTAAGGAATATCGATAAGAAGAGGATTGACAGGAGGCACATGACCCTCAAGATCTAAGGTATTAGCCATAGAAATGGTATGAACATCCTAATTACAATAATGAATTTGGGATAATGTTTTCTAATAGTGTTGGACATCCAACTCTCTAGATTGAGCATGGGACATTATATAATTATCATCATATATTGGAGAAATTGTACATGTTTGAGAATCAGAGGGAGTTTCAAAAGGTGAAATCTTGATATTATTAAATGTACAAGGAGACATGATGAGAAGATATTGAAATAATGTGGCCATTCCAAAATCATTTCAAGTGAAGGCATCTTTAGGTAAAGAAGGCTCCTGAGCATTACATGGAGGGGGAAAATTAGTAATCTCATCAATAAGAGGAAAAATATGATCCCTGGGTAATTTAGAAAGAGGAATCCATTGTAAAATATAGGGGGTAATTTGGTATTATTACAATTATTTTATAAATCATTGGGCTCATCATCATCAAAATCCACAAGAGTAACTTGTAAATCAGGATTCATGTTGATGAACTCGGGTAAAGGAGCACTATTGATCTTAGGAATTGTAAGAATATGATATTGTGATTTAGGATTAGGAAGTTGGATGATCCATGGATTGGGATCAACTTCATGCTTATATTATTTCTATTATGTAATAATTTAATGCATTGACTACTAGAAGAAGCAATATCCTACATTCGATGGGTCCATAGATGACCAAGGAGTATGTTATAAGATAAAATAAGATCAAGGACCATAAGTTTGGTTTGAATAGTCTTAAGTTTAATGGTTAATGGAAGTCAAATACAACCAAGTGATTTTTAATTTGTCTTATCAAAACCATGAAAAGTAATATGGGTTTGCTTGAGATGATCCTTATTATAACTAATTTGTTGGATGAGCCATAAAGATGTCACATTAATACTAGAACCTTTCATTAATTAGAATTTTATGGATAAGAGTGGTATTAATGGATACTTTGATAAAAAGTGGTGGATCATCAACATGAAAAAGAATTACATCATTGATCATGTCCTCTTCAAAAAATTCAATATAGGGCTTAGAATAAGGACACATGGTTTCAATGGTATTTATGTTGGTAGGTTGATATTCAATAAAAGGTTTCTCTTCATCTATGGAGGATGGATCTTAGATTTCATAGAGTTGTTGTATAAGGAACTTATGATAATAGGGAGAAGTATGAACTAACTCCATAAGTGGAATTTTATAAGGAATAGAGTTGAGCTCTTCAAGAGAGTTCCAATGAGACTTAGAAGAACCAACATGAGGTTTAGAAGGTAAATTAGACTTTGGAGAAATAGTTGAAGTTAGAGGATTAGAAGGAGGAGATGTTTCCTCTTGGGATTCCAAAGTAACATTAGTGGTGGTAGTATCTTTACGAAGTTATTCCTCTAATGATGACTTCTTAGGCTTGGTAATGGGATCTTTGTGAGCCAATTTATGATGATAATTAATCTTAGCAGTATTGACATATTGAGAATTGTTGAAATATTGATCATAATCGACATCAATGACATAAATATCCTTGGTATTTGGTTGATTATTTTAAGAATATTTTTGGTTATTTGAATTAGAAGCTTTAGAAACTTGTCATTTTTGAAAAGTAATAGTGTATTCTTGACGACAAAGATTTATCATAGCTTCATGATTGAATGAATCACCAAGAATATAGGAGACAAAAAATTTGGTGAGACCTCTACAAGATTCATGAAAATTCCCAAGGTTATCATAGAACCAAAAAAATATATTGGGGTCATACCACTTAGGAGGAGCATTAAAATAGATGAAATGTTTTGAGGGTGATAAAAATGATTTCATTTGATGCATTAAAAGAGGTGTATGAGAAAGTGAAAGAACATTAGTTTTGGCAACTCCTAGTTTGGTTTATGGAGTATTACTAGTGATAGCATTAGATGTTTATAAATATCATTTAAGAAGTTTAGTGTTAGGTTTGAATTACTTCATAAGAAAGTCTTGATGTTTAGCTTGATCAAGAGCTTCATTAAGTGTTTGGGGAGAAAAGGTTCAAACCTTATATTAAAGAGTGGGAGTTAAATTAGTACTAAAGAGTTTGAATAAGTTGTCATTAATCATGTTATGGATGGATTTATGGGACAATGTTTTCCATATTTTGATAAATTCATGAGCTGATTCAGTGAGAGATTGCTTAGAATTGATGAAATGGCTAAGATAATTTTTGGGAAGGTCATTGTGTTGAAATTATTTAACCAAAAGATTAACCAAATCTTCAAATTCCCAAATAGAATGTTTGGGAAGTTGATTATACCATTCTAATACATCACCAGTGAAAATTTTCACTAAGAGTTTAGTTCTGGTGAAGGTATTAGTTTTGATCCACTCTTTATAAAGGTTACCAAAGGATTTGAGAAAGGAGGTAGGGTATTTGGTCCCATCATACTTGATAGTTGGAGATATGTTACCAATATCAATGGATATAATGAAAGGAGATAAAAACTCATTTTGAATGGTTTGAAGCATCTTTTTATTCATTATGGGTTGAGGAATAACATTGCCTAAGGCATCCTAAAGAGGTGGAGGAATGAAATTGGGATTAACTTGAGGATGCATAGTTGGAGGTTGATCAGCCACATTGATTAGATGTTGTTGAAGTTGCATCATTTGGTTGGTATTAGAATTTTGCATTATGTTTATTTCCTAGATAACTTGGGCTAAAAGTTGAGTTGTATTAGGAGGTGGGTTGGTGTTGGTAGGAACACTCTCCAAATTGGTGTTAGGGGGAGGATTACTAGAAGAAGAATTATTAGTGGGATTGTTAAGTAAAATTGTATCAATTACTTGCGCACTAGTTTGAAGATGTTGAAGATGAGAAGTTTATTGGTAAGTAAAGAAAGGATAGATCCATCAACTTCATCTTGAGGTGTTATTTGCACCATATTATAGTTCATAGATGAAGGATGAGAAGAGGTTCCCCAAGAGTGACGTTGCTCTTGGGAGGAAAAGAGAGGAAGAAATGAACATCCCATATAATATCTAAATGGATTCAAGATATCCAAGAAGATTCTAATACAAGACTTCATGATGACCGAAGAGAGATGAACAAAATGCAAAGGATAAGTAGAGAACTATATTGATAAACAAGGAAGGTAGAAATTAGTATAAGGTCGATTAGGTTGACCTAGCACAAAAAATAGGGTTTGTAAACTGTATAAGGCCGACTAGGTTGATCCAGTACAGTGAACAGGGGTTGAAAAAGATACAGGGTCGACTAAGTCAACCCAATATAGTAAATAGGGAAAGTTTAAAAATCTTATAATAGGTTGTGAAATGAAACAAGATAAGTTTTGTAATTAATTTGAAAATAAATGATAGAAATGAAAAAAATAGTCAATTGGATTAATGCTGGCTAATCCAATTGAAGCACATAGATAAAACCTTGCACCAATGTTGGCTAATGCAAGTTTTTGTAATACAAAATGCAATTGAGCAAAGAGAAAGAACTCAATTTGGAAAGCAAATAGATAACTAATTGGTCAACTTGAATGTTAATTAGATTATTAATATATGATTTTAAATGTGATGGGAAGTTGGTTGTAAGCTAGGAACTAGAATGGTAATCTAAGGATGGATTCAGGTATTTTGGGCTGAAAGGGACCGTAGTGGTAATGATATAGGCTTGGTATTGGGGCCTACCCTTTCAATTCACAACTATAGTGATAAGGGTGTCTGGTGATTATATATAATATACCATTAACCACACTTTATATTTAACCAAAGTATCAAGTTGGCTTCCTCCTTGGTGTTGAAATCCAAGTAGGTTGGCCAAGTAGGTTGGCCTTAGGTAGATAAATGTTAAAATGCTTGTTTAGATTTTGTGATTTGACCATGTGTACATAAAATAGAAAATATTAAAACTAAATTATTGATTTAAAATCACCTAATTAATCTATGTGATCTATTCTAATCATGCAAACAACAAGAAAAAAAATTGTAAACTAATTACTAGCATATAAGATTAATTCTAACTTTGAAACAAGGTACAATGTTGATATGGTCAACAATGTATGCATAAAATATAGCAAAAAGTTGATAGGGTTAAACCTATACTATGAAATCAAGTTATAAAAATGAATAGGGTCAATAGAGTCAACCTAGTTATCTAAACAACACATAAAACACAAAACTAGGTCGACAGGGTCGATCTAGTTGACTGTGTAAGGGTAGTTTTCAAGAGTACAAATTGTAAAATGAAAGACTATAAAGAAAGAAATAGAGAATTAGAAAGGAATATTTGTGAATAAAAGATGTAGAGAATGAATATTGTTGTTCAATAACCTTGGTATAAGCTTAAAAATCCTACTAACTGGGTCGATCAAGCTTAACAAAAACTTGTTGTTGATTGCCTAAAATGTATAGGATTGAATGGGTTGACTTAGTATGTTAAACCTAATTTTTAAAAATGTATAGGGTTGAATATGTTGACCTAGTATTTTGGGTTAGATGTATGGATGTCTAAAAACCTATACTGGATTGATTCAGTAGCTTGTACCTAAAAACCTATGCATAAAAGTTAGATACTGGGTCGATAGAGTCAATCTAGTATGACAAATATATGATAAAATTAATGATGAAATAATGAAAGAAAGAAAATAATATGAATAAATATTGTAAGGGTTAGTTCATGTTGTGTTCACCAAAATGTATGTAAATAAAAAATGCATCATGTCTATAAATCAATCTTAGCTTGGAGAAGATAGAGCATACCTACACTTCTGATTGGGAATATATTTGTCAAGCAGGAGCATGAAAATATGGGGATCTACCAAACCTGATTAGGGGATCACTTGTCATAATACACCATGATATGAAGGGTTCTAAAGCTTATAGTCTAACATAATCATGCAAAAACCCTAAAAGATTTCTAGGTTTAAAGTTTACTCTATATCTAATAAACAAGAAAGTAAATCTAATCTAGTGCACACCAAAGCTTGTGGCACAATATGAGGGGTTAGTAAATCAATAAAAACATGTATAATAAAATATAAATTAAGTTAATTATGAGTAAGACCTTAATACATGGAATATGA
The DNA here is from genome assembly GCA_037957365.1 of Torreya grandis. NCBI lineage: Eukaryota > Viridiplantae > Streptophyta > Pinopsida > Cupressales > Taxaceae > Torreya > Torreya grandis. The sequence goes on from JARHVA010001230.1 coordinate 1,011,235, forward strand.
AAATTAATATTATTCAAGCCAAAGCTTATACTTCTATATACTAAAGAGAGGAGAACAAAGTTAGAATATACTTACCTGAATGTGAACCTATCAAGACTCAATCTCTCCCTTGACCAAAGAGGATTTGAAAGAGTTTGTTTTGGTTTGTAAGGATCATTAAGAAAGGACAAAGCATCCAAAACTTATCCATAAGACTAGATTATCCAAGTAGAAACCCTAAGCTAAGACTCCTCAAGTAGAATGGTGGAAGAGTAGATTATAAATAAGCATGAGTGAATAATAAATCTTGATTTCATATTTAAATAATGATGAAATTATCTTGTATTTATATTTGGATCTCAACCTATATCCTTTTGAATATGTCAGTTGTATAAGGTCAACCCAATTGACCATGTATTTTTTTGGGAGATAAATCGCTAGGTCCTGAATTAGGTCGACTAAAGGGCTGACAAAAATCCAAGTGAAAAATACCCTAAATAGTATAGGATTGACCTAGTTGTCCCTATACAATAATCAGAGGCTAAAAAATATATAGTGTCAACCTAGTCGACCTAGTATAGTCAACTAACAAAAGGGGGTCAAAGTGAGGAAGAGAGGGATGGAAAGAGGAAAAAGACTGGAGGAATGTGCAAGAGAGGAGTAATAAATTAGGGAATTGTTTTTAAGAGCTAGTTGTATTGGTAATAATGGGGTAATAAGGGACAATAATCCTATAAAGTACCAAAAAGTTTCCCACCCCTTTCTTGATGCACCCATTAGGGCATGCACTCAGAGAGATTGCATCTCAACTGGTTCCTGCAAGATGTAAAGCATCAGTATTTAATAAAAGATTGAAAATATTATGTGTATCATATACCTATGAAATTGGATAAGGAGGAGATGTCCTATCAAATCCTACTTGGATTTGATGGTGTCTTCAAGAATAAAAAGAAGATAGTCCCCCACAAGGTCCCACATAAGCTACAGAGGAACAAAATTATAAAATGGCATGATGTCATTATGGTTACATGACATAGAGACTCATACCTATTGCCCAAGGATGAATTTATGGCATGGGATCTAAATGGCATCATTTCCAAACACTTAATAAAATTTAAGAATGGCACATCTATAGAATATAAGCACCAAGAAGAGGTGCATGAATGGATATACCTAGATGTAATGAATGATGAGTTAGTCCGTAGGAATGCTGTGAGGAAAAACATAGAGCTTAAAATGAAGTTTGACAGGGAGAATAAGGAGGAGGACATAGTAAATCCTTAGCTCCCACCAACTCATGGGAGAATGTTTGATGCAAACTATGAGGAGAGACAATAAGGGGAGGAAGAGGACAATGTTCCTCTCATTATAAATAGGCCTTGTAAACCTACACTTCTTCCCACTCCAAGTGGACAAGGCATGGCTCTGAGCTTCAAGCAAGGAGAAGCTAGTAGATAGTAGGACTTCTCCCAAGGGCATATATTTGTATCTACATCTAATATAAGAGTTTTCATAGAGAGTTTGAGTCAAACTAATCTTGATGTCATAGATCTTGAGGAGATACAAAAAGGGATTACACTTTCAATGGAAGAGTTTCAAGCACTATCAGGGATAAATATAAAAAAGATTTACAAGAGGAAGAAGTCCCTCAAGACTACTATGAGAGGGGCAATGCCTCCTCCATCTGCTACCCAAACTCTCACTATAAGTACTGCATGATTGCCTCCTTTCCTAATTGTTGGTACATTTACTTTTGCTCCCATTTCCATGTTTGTTCCACCCATTTTTCTTCCCCATTGGCTCCATTATCTTCCACTACTGCAACCACCTCTACCTAGTTCTCAATTAACACTGGCATGAACTAAGCTAGTTACTCCTTTGGCTTCACCATTCCTCACTTCATCTCCCATGATAATACTAACATTCTACCTCCATAAAGCTCTTGAATCACTAGTAGTATCCAAGTTATAGGTTCTACTCCTTAGGCTACCACAACAAGTGCATCACTCGCCTGGCTCCCCTACATCCACAAAGCCATTAAAACCCATTTCAAATCCATTCACTTGGTAAAGGTCACTCAAGATTACTACAAATACTAAAGTGAGTGTGCCCTCTAAATTGCCTTCATTCATTATCAACATTGGCCCTACCAAATCTTTTTTTGACTCATTTGGGTAGATTGACCCAATAAATTTGTTCATCCTTGCCATAACCTTGGCTTCTTCATCAACACAAGTACCTCCATTGTATCTAACTCCCACATAGCCAAAATTTACTACTACCCAAAAATGGGTTAGGGATATCATACAGGTAGCAAGGCAAGAGAGGCCTCAGATGGTCTTCTCAGCACCTCAAATTGGGATGAGGTTTGACCCTATGACATGCACTATGAAGAGGGTAGTTCAAAGATAAGTGAAGTAACCAAAATCAAGCTTAGTCTTGGTTCATGAGAGTGAAGAGTCCCTCTTCACCTTGACAAGGAAAAATAAGGCTAACCCCAAAGAGGTGTAAGAACATGCAGATGACCCAATATCCTTGATTCAATCCCAAGCATCATTTACTATTGCTTTGATGAAGGGGATGCAACATGAATTAAAAAGGAGGAAGGAACATACATTACTAATAGTGCCAGATGGCACTATAGTCTTAATAATAAATGTTGTTATTAATGTTTTCAACATATATAAAGTGATGAAGAAGAGGCAAGAAGATGGAATAAAACAATCTAAGGTGGTCGTGAAACTTGACCAAAAGCTTACACTCTATGATGCCAAATTGGCAAACTTGGATAGAGTGGAAAGAAGTAACAAGTTCCTTGACTTCAAGGTTCTAACACTTGAGGATATCATTCCTACATAGACCATACTAATGAATATAAGAATAATATTAAAGAGATGGCTAGACCAAGTTAAGGATGCAAATACAACCTTGGAGAAAGATGAATTCAAGTTTGCCTTGCTGCTAAAAGATGCCATGGTCATTAGGGTGACTAGGCCTAATAGATCCTTCATGGATAATCAAGAGTTTAGAGCACAGATGAAGGTTTTTATTTCTAAATTATAGAAGGATGTGGCCATTAAAAAGAATTCTGCTAAATGATAAATGTTATGGTGTTTGCCAATTAGAGGCTGGAAAAGGTAGATGCCATAGAATAAGCATTAAGGCCAATCCTCATAGAGCATGGTAGGCTCATCTAGGAGATTCTAGGCTTGTTTTGACCTATGATCCTAGACTTCAATCAAATAGATCAGGAATGCCTAGCCTCTACAGAGGTATGAACCAAGGAGGAAGTAGAGAAGAAGTAGAGACAACAACAACAACAACAACAACAAGCATTGTAACAGCCACCTCCAAGGCCTTGAGAATATTTTACTTAATTTTGTAAATTCAAATGTAAAATATTCCTCTATATGTAACTTTTACCCACTTGGATATATTTGGACACCTTTTGTGGGCCCACTTAAACCTATCATAGGCATTTTGAAGCCTATAAATAGGGGTTCCCCCATCATTTTTAGTTAGAAATAGTTGTTGCAAGAATTAATATAAGAGAGCCAAAAAATTCACAAGTTTGTTTAAAGTGCTTTATCTCTATAGTTACCATTACTCACACTTTTAGATGATTGTTTATTTTTCAAAAGTTAATTTAGAAATTACATTTCATATATGCATCTGTTAGTTTGAGCTTAATGTTAGCTAACAAATCTATAGTATACTTGTTCTATTTTCTTCCCATTTACAATTGAATGTGCTTGTAATTTACTAAGTGAGAAATATTATGCAAAGTATGTTTGTTAGACATGCATTTCCTTTCCTCTAAAGCTTTAACTACATTTATTTATCTTTGAGTATTATGCTACAGTTGTTAGATGCTATTTTCATGTGTTTTTGCCTTAAAATTTAGCAGAATTGGTATCTTTGATCATCTTAAGCACATTCTCTTTCCTACCTTACCCTACTTACTCTTGGATCCACCCATGAATCACTTTAGCTTAATTAATGCTATAAATATCCATTGTTTGTTTATATTTTGGGTGATAATTGGCAAAGACTAAAATAATTCCATAAAGATTAGTATGTCACTGCATGAGATATGTTGTCCCTACAGTAGGGTCTACTTGTAGAATATAAAGTGGTGACCACATCTATAATATGTGTGCTATTTCTAGTAGTAATTATGTTAAAAACTCAAGCCTCGAGTCTTCCAAGACTAAAAATTAAGTTTCTTACTTTTCCCTTGTTCCCTAGTAACACAAAGAACATAATACGTACATCAATAGGAAGGGAAAAGCTGGCGCTAGAAGGAGGACCACTATGCAATTGCTTTCATGCATCTTTGTAGAATTATAGTATACTTCATTGTATACTTGCATAATTATTTCAAAGTACACAAATATTGTTGAAGAACACTAAGGATATGCATTATTTACATGAATCTTTGCATCCTTTGAAAGATTTCATCAAGATTAGTGTTCATTTGTGAAAATTCAATGAATAACCTAGATATTTGTTTAAATTTATGCAAAGATAGGTGAAGTACCCTATTCTTCAGGCATATTAAGAATCATTTTGATTATCTTTGCAAAGATTGGCATAAATTTGTTAAAGAATTTAGATATTTGTGCAAAGATTGACTATTAAGACCTCATTTGTACTAAATCTAAACATTTAAGATTATGTTTGCTCTATTTCATTTGAAATAAAGTGAAACTTTGCATAGATTTGTGCTTAAAGTTGTTTTAAAGTGTCTAACACTTTTATATCATTAAATAAAGCATATAAACACTCTAGGTTATGAGTTTAACACTAATATTTGTAGGTTAATGTGCAAGGCTAACAATATTTGTGAAAGTATCAAAGATTTTGAGGTTTCAAGGCTTAGATCCTCAAAGATCAAGGTAAAGATACTTGATCTATAGTTTTTATATAAATATTGACTGATATTTACTATATTTGACATTTTTGAGACTACCTTTAGATCTCTTTTGCTCTTAGTACCCGTTCTACATCCTAGAGTTGCCTAAGATTAGGACCAAGTCCCAATCTAAACCCAAGACTCCTTTAGCATCCTTAAAGACCCATAGGAAGGCTAGAGAAATCAAAGGTTGATGTAGGAAATTTAGGACCCATCTAAATTCCCTATCTAATCAAAATTTACAAGCCCTTGTGCTATTCATGACATGGTTAGTGGGTTCCTCCATCAATATCCTTGAGCCCATACATGATATGCTACTAAATCTAAAGAAATATTTTCCTCTCTCTACCCTCACTGGTATAATGACTATTGAAGAGCATATAAATTCCTTTAAGGCATCTTTGAGACTTATTAACATGATATATGAGGACGTGGCTTGTCATCTCTTCCTTTTTACATTTTGAGATGCCATCTATGATTGGTTCCTTAACTTTCCCAAAGATTCCATCATGGGATGGAATCAGTTTAATGACACTTTTATTTTTAAATTTGGTAGGGTAGTTAGGCTAGGATTTGTGTACAAATAATTTACCACCCTCAAAAAGGACCCAAAGGAACCAATTAGAACCTCTTCTCATAGGTTCCAAAAGATGTACACCCTAATGTCCCCACCATATATGCTATAAAATGAATTAGCCTTGGAAATGTACAAGAATTCCTTAGATCCAATGACAATTATTTTCCTTAGGAGAGCATTGAATATTGACACACTACTTTTAGCCTATGTCAAGGCTATTCATATTGACGAGCAAATACATCGATAGGGGCATCTTTCCTTTACTATACCCAACTTTAACCTGATAATGCATACTCTAAATGTTATACCAACATGAATCAAAATCACCTTGCATTGAACCAAATACTAGTGATCAACTAGTTACCTTTGAGCTACGCTATACCTAACTAACAACTAGGTTTATTTAACCAAGCAAACATTGGGGCCCATCCTCAAAATAACACTAGTCAAACAATGGTGCCTATGAAAAGCATAAATTTCCAAGCTAACACCCAAATAAAGAACCTAAAACCTCCAAGGGGGAGTTAGACTCAATATAAAAAACCATCCAAAAACTCACTAATTGGGTAATACTGGTGAGAGTTCCAATAGAAATTATAATTTCCAAAGATACAATAGACCTTTCAATAATCCTAACAATAATAGTGAACCCCCTTTGAGCAAACTACCTAAGATTAACATTTAAAAGATGGCCTTGCCTAACTAGTGTAGAGTGCATAATACAACTAGACATGGAGATCTAGACTATGTCAAGTTCTACCATGCATTTGAATCCATCTAGAGCTAGATGGAGGGATTCAAGGTGAATCCCACTAGTTAAGGTAATGTTAAAGGCTCTAATAACTCCAATAATGATTTTAAATCCCTTGAATTAGTTCTCATGTTTGAGACTTATGTCTTTACTAGCCAAGATGAGAATGAACCTGAAGACAATGTTGAGGAGGTGCATGCTTTCCATCACTACCAAAGGAGTAACTATGACTTGAGAAGCAAAGGTTAGATTCCATTACTAACAAATTCCACTCCACCTAATAAATTAAATATACCCCCTAATAGCAAGACATATAATAATCCTCCATACCCTAAAGGTAAGGAGATTTAGCCAACAATGAAAGCTCCCTTCATGACATCAAAGGGTGGATACAACATAGTGGAGGACATGAAGAAAATCAAGGAACACATAACATTTCATGAGATCACACAAATCACTGAACATTATGATTTACTTCTAAAATAATTGAATGAAAATACTATCTCTACAAGGCTATACAAGCTCATGCAAATGTAGTAATGTATAAGAGCTAGCATGAATTTCCACCTTTCTTGTTAACTATAAGAATTTTTGGTAAGAATATTCATAATTGCTTGCTTGATTCTGATGCTTTAGCTAACATTATGCCTCTAGGAATTTTTGAAAAACTAGGGTTAAACCCAGTCAAATTTAAGAAAGTGGCGGTGCAATTGGATAAGTCAAGAGTGAAGGTAATTGGTTGATTATTTAATATCCATATACATCTCACTCATGAACCCTGAATCCAATAGTTCATCGACATTAAATTTGTTGACATACTTGAAGATTATAGACTATTGTTGAGCCACGACTAGACTAAATCATTGAATGGATACATGTCCATGGATTTTTCTCATATGTGGTTCCCTTGGCATAGGATTCCAAATTAGATTAGGATTCATCAGGAGCCTAAGATGAAATACATGATCATAGAATAAAATTCCAATAATGAAAAGGTAAACTGCCAATCATCTGACTCAGGTGTTTATGCTTTTGAAACAACTAACATTATTACAAATGATATCATGAAGGAAGAAAGCAAAGGCCCCTAGATATTACAGTTTGATGGTACATGAGCTAAACAAGATTTTGGTGTTGGGATTGTTCTAATAAATACTAAAGGAAAACAATATCTAGCCTCTTATATATTACAGTTCTCTTTGTTAGGGTGTGGAGCTAAAAGCTTCAACTATGCAGATGAAAATAGGAGGTTGCAAAAGATCCAGGAGCACCAACATCAGTAGCATGATTGACATCGATCAAGATAAAGCAGAAGGCAACTAGTGTCGGCAGGGAGTCGGCCGATGTCGGCAGCACCAGGCAAGCAGGGACCGACGTCGGTCACTTGTGTGTTCCAAAACTGTTCATTGCACGAACAGTTAGTTAGTTGAACAGAGTGTTTGCATGTAAAGGCTATTTCGAGTCTTGAGCTGCGTGGATAATTATAGTAAACTAAGAGTCTAAGTTATTGTTTAAGTCTGGGATCTATTTATAGACCCATTGGCATGTATTGTAATGTGTGCTAGTGAAGAGAACAAAGTGTGTGTTCCTCCTAGTTCCACTAATGAGCTAGAAAGGAAGGCAAGGAAGATCCTTCCATTGTAAGTATGGTCTATTGAATTGCAGGTTGCAGGTTCATGGGAGATCTACTTGAAGTACTTTAGAGTGCTTGGTGTACTGGCAAGGTTATTACTGACTGGTTGGAGAGGTGAACACCAATTCTGTGTGTGAATTGTGTGTTGGGACCATTTTTGGTCAGAGAGTGTTTTGAAGAAGAATTATTGTACACTTGAGGTGTGGGAAGCCTCTGTAAGGTGGAAGAGAGTGGCGTCTCTTTATTGTATTCTTTTCTATACAAATGTTAATACAAGATAGTGTATTGTCTCTCATATTCTGTGCTATTTGTGAATTCTAATTGCTTGTACTTCTGGATATTTCTGCATGTTTAATTGCTTATATTTGGTAATCATATTGTGCTCTTTCTGAGGAGCAAGATCTTAACAAGTGGGATCAAAACAAGTGTGTTTGTTCTTGGATTCTCTGACAACTAGTATCAAAGCTTTTGGTTGGGATACTAACAGGTTGGATTAGATCTGGTTAGTGTGTGTTGATTACAGGTTACTCACAGGAGTTTTTGTTTGAGTGGGAGTAGAGCAATGGCAGAAGATAGTAAGCTACGAATGGAGAAGTTTAATGGCAAGAGGTCCAAGTCTAGGTATGGTAGAATAACCTACTAGAAGTGTGGAAAGAAAGAGTAGGGAAAAGAAGATTGTTGGTTGGTAGCAGATCAGCATGAAGGACATGAAGAAGAAGTAGATGTTGCAGATTTTGTTGCACAGGATGCTCTGGTATGTTCTTTAGATAAAGTAGAATCTTGGGTTTTAGATTCTGGTGCCTCTTTTCATGCATCCCCAAATAGGAAATTTTTTCATGAGTATGTCCAAGGAGACTTTGGAGAAATTTGTGTAGGGGATGGTAAGCCTTGTCAGATGGTTGGCAAAGGGAAATTGAAGCTGAAATTACAAACAAGTAACACATGGGTGTTGAAGGAGGTCATGCATGTCCCAGTTTTAGAGCAAACTTTGATTTTTGTAAGAATTTTGGGTGATGAGGGTTGCACAGTAACTCTCACAGCGGACTCTTGGAAGGTTACCAAGGGTGCACTTGTTGTAGCAAGAGGTAAGAAAGTAGGTACGCTTTATCTATCTACTTGTATTACTGATTCTCTTTTTGGGTTATCTACTTTAGCTGTAGATTTGAAGACGTGGCTTAATAGGCTTGGTCACATGAATAAGAAGGAGATGCATGTTCTTGAGCCAAAGGGTATGCTTTCAGATTTAAATAGCATAGATCAAGGTTTTTGTATGCAGAAGAAGAAGGTGACGTTTCTTGAGGAATCTGATGTTAGTGACAAAAATAGGAAAGCCTTGGTTTTTAAGGAGAAGGTGATAGACAAAGTTCAACACAAGGGGTAGAAGAATTTTGAGCAGAGCAAGGGTGATTTGGATAAGGGTTTGATCCAAAAGGAGCTCGCAGGTAGAAGTCATTTTTGACAAGCAAAACATAGAGACCGACGTCGGCTAGAAAACTGGCATCTACGTCCAAACAGGGACCGACATTGGCTATGTGCAGCTCGATGTCGGTGACTCAGGGTAGACAAACACCAGTATCGGTAAGGGTTAACTGACGTCGGTGATGAGGTAGTCATAGGGAACTGACATCGGTCGGGTACAGACTAGAATGTGACCGACATCGGTCACTGAGACAAATTTTGGGTAGACAACAAGCTGTCAAGGAGTCTCAAGTGCTCATATGGAGGACTTAAAGGGTATGTAAGCCTCAAATTCATCATTTCCCTTCTTTACACTACTTGTAGCTCACTTATGGTAAAGACCTAGGAAGTTGTTAAAGAAGCAAAGCAGGTAGATCTAGGAAATAATGGGAGCTTGGCATGGATGGAGGATGTGATTCCTTAGAGAAGAACCAAATGGGTGTTTTGGGTGGAGTTGCCAGCTGGAGGTAAGCACTGAGAGACGAATGGATGTTCAGGATGAAGAAGAGCAGAAATGGACATGTGAGATGGAAGGCCAAGGTGTATGGTCTTGAATAAGCTGTAGGGAAATGGAGGTTTGATCATTGTGTTTCTCTTTACTAGGTTGGATAATATTAGCTACATTATCCTATTACTATATGATGTGCTTGTTGCAGGGTTACACATACAGGGAGTTGCTAAACTAAAGGTAAAGCTAGTTCAGAGGTATGTCATGGAGAATCTGGGAGCAGCAAGATTCTTTGGCATGAGTGTGTTCTAGAGACATGGAAGGTCATATGTTGACTTTATTTTAGGATGATTGTGTAAGACCGGTTAGCACGCCGATGGTTGGATAGTTCACAAAATAGTGTCTTGATTCACATAATGAGGTTAAGTGCATGGTATGTACTAGACCTAAGTTTTCCCAAGCAGTGGGAGTTGTCACAAGTTTGGATCCAATCTGGGAAAGAAGCATTGGAGGACAGTTTAGTGGATTCTTAGAGGGACTAGCAGCAGGTGCACATGCTATGCAAGGTTAAGTTATTTTCTACATAGTTTGTAGATTTGGATGTGGCAGGTGATTTAGATGACAGAGTTGCAATATAGGATTTGTGGTGGTTGGTTTTCAAGAGTGATCTTGAAGAGGGATATAGAGCGAAGGAAACAAACTAGACGGTGTACAGGTACAGGTACAGTTGTAACTATTTATCTCCAAGTGGGAGATTGTTAGGGTGTGGAGCTAAACGCTTCAACTATGCAGATGAAAATAGGAGGTTGCTAAAGATCTAGGAGCACCGACATTAGTAGCATGATCGATGTCGATTAAGATAAAGCAAAAGGCAACCGGCATCGGCAGGGAGTTGGCCGATGTCGGCAGCACCAGGCAAGCAGGGACTGATGTCGGTCGCCTGTGTGTTTCAAAACTATTCGTTGCATGAATAGTTAGTTAGTTGAATAGAGTGTTTGCATGTAAAGGCTATTTCAAGTCTTGAGCTGCATGGATAATTATAGTAAACTAAGATTCTAAGTTATTGTTTAAGTTTGGGATCTATTTATAGACCCATTGGCATGTATTGTAATGTGTGCTAGTGAAGAGAACAAAGTGTGTGTTCCTCCTAGTTCCACTAATGAGCTAGAAAGGAAGGCAAGGAAGATCCTTCCATTGTAAGTATGGTCTGTTGAATTACAGGTTGTAGGTTCATGGGAGATCTACTTGAAGTACTTTAGAGTGCTTGGTGTACTGGTAGGGTTATTACTGACTGGTTGGAGAGGTGAACACCAATTCTGTGTGTGAATTGTGTGTTGGGACCGTTTTTGGTAGGAGAGTGTTTTGAAGAAGAATTACTGTACACTTGAGGTATGGGAAGCCTCTGTAAGGTGGAAGAGAGTGGCGTCTCTTTATTGTATTCTTTTCTATACAAATGTTAATACAAGATAGTGTATTGTCTCTCATATTCTGTGCTATTTGTGAATTCTAGTTACTTGTACTTCTGGATATTTCCGCATGTTTAATTGCTTATATTTGGTAATAATATTGTGCTCTTTCTAAGGAGCAAGATCCTAACAAGTGGGATCAAAACAAGTGTGTTTGTTCTTGGATTCCCCGACACTCTTGCACTAATAATTTAATAGAATATGAAGCTCTTATTTTAGGACATTAGTTTGCAATCAAACATAAGGTTAAAGAACTATTAATTTATGGTGATTCTAAGTTAGTTGTTAATAATATTATAAGTAGATATCAATGTAAGCTTTCTTGCTTAAGAAAGTATAAATTTAGAGCTTGGGATCTAATTGAGTACTTTGACTCATTCAATATTGTTTCCTTGCCCAAGGAGCAAAATGAGTTGGTAGATGCTCTAAATTTAGTAGTAATGAACTTAGTACCTCTAGAAGATTTTAACTTGCAAGAGTTTATCATGGAGATAATTTCATGCCCCTTTTTTTTAGACAACATCAATCACTTCCAAATTTTTGATGATGATAAGCAAATAATTAACTTTCTATGCAATACTGGCATGTTTGAATTCTCCATCATGGATGAAAAAGATGATAGTTCTATGAAAAGTCTAAAGGATAATGAAGATGGAGTTATTCAACTCAAAGAGAACTAGATCCCCAAGGGCATGATCTCTTTTTAGATAATGTTCAATCTGAATCAATAAAGAACTAAAGATAAACAACCCAAAGTGAGTGGGAAGGATCACAAACAAGTTAACTTGGAAGACTATGGGAATGAACAAAATGTAAACATTATCTTAGTTTGTACCAATGAATAATTGAGAAAAGCCACTACCCTATTAACCAAGTTTAAGGATATCATTGCATGGTCATATGATGACCTGAAGATATTTGATACGAGTGTGATTACTCACACTATCCCATTGAGAGAATCTTGCAATCCTTTTAGGTAGAGACAAAGACTCTTGAATCTAGTATTTGAACCACTAATTTAAAAATAAATGAAGAAATCACTTGATTCAAGGATACTATTTCCTTTATGACACTTAATATGGGTTGCCAACCTTGTTCCTATCCAAAAAAAAATGGAGAAATCAGACTCTATGTTGATTCTTAGAACTTAAAAAGATCCTTGGAAAAGGATAATTATCCCTTGCTATCCCTAGATGAAGTCATTAAACTGATGAGTGTGTATGGAATGATGTCATTCTTTGATGTAATTTTAGGTTACAACCAAGTCTTTGTGAATGGGAATGATTGAATGAAGATTGCCTTCATAACTAAGTGGGGAATGTTTGCATACAAATGAATGCCATTCAAAATAATCAACATAGGAGAAACTTTCCAGTGAACAATGGACCATGCATTCCATAGATTAATTGGTAAGTGACTCATTATATACATGAATGATCTAATAGTTTTCTCTAAAAATAGGGAAGATCACATGATGCATTTACAACAAGTGCTAAAAAAGTGTATAAGGTATGACATTTCCTTAAACCCCAAGAAGAGCATATTCTGTGTAACTGAAGGTAAACTTTTAGGACATGTAATCACTCAGGAAGGTATGACTATTGACCTTGATATTGTGATTTCAAAGGTATACGTTCCTAATAGCAAAAAAGAGTTAAAATCTTTCTTGGGTAAAGATTTATCTCTAGTTTTGAAGAAATTATGAGACCACTCAATGCCATGCTAAAGAAAGATGCTAAGATGGAATGGACAACTGATGTGAAGAAGGCCTTTCAAGATATTAAGGATGTTATTATTCAATATCCTATCCTTATAAGTCCAAACTTTAGTATATATTTCTATCTATACTCTTTTAATTATGATCATACTATTACTGTTGTCTTAACACAGAAAGAAGAGGACAAAGAGCACCCCATAACCTTTATGAGCACCAATTTGAAGAACATAGAGTTGAACTATCCTATTTTGGATAAGTAAGCCTATGCATTAGTGAAGTTTGTCAATAAATTTAGACACTACATCCTAAGAAACAAGACATATGCCATAATGTATGATCCTACTGTCAAGTTGATGCAGGGATAAAATGAACTTGGAGAATGAAGAGGGAAGTGGATGACCAAACTCTAGGAATATGACTTAAAAATAAAATATTCTAAGCTAGTTAGAGGTCAAGGTCTTATCTAGGTCATTACAAACATTGATCCTCACATTGATGTTTTACATGTAGAAGTGAGTCAAGTACCTGAAGGAGACTACTACAAAGATATTATCCATTACTTGTTGCATGGAACATGTCTTCCATATCTAAAGAAAGAGTAGAAAAAGGCCCTCAGGTTGAGATCATCTCATTTTATGATCAAAATAAGGGTCCTCTATAGAAATAACTACAAAAGAATCTATTTGAGGCGTGTTTCTAAAGTTGAAGCCATAGAGATTAGGGAAAATTTCTATGACAAGATGGGAAGTGGCCATCCTTTAGGGTGTACCACTACACATAAGATATTGAGAGCTAGATATTATTAGCCAACTATATTTAAAAATTCCCATGCCATGCATGAACATGCTACTAATTTCAAGTGTTTCATAAGCAAGAGATAAAATTAGCCATGCCTTTACAACCAATAATTGAAGTGAAACCATTTGCACAATGGGGCCTTGACTTTGTAAGAGTTATCAATCCCAACTCCTTGACAGGACATAAATTTGTGCTCACTACCACAAACTATTGCACTAGGTAGACTAAAATAATAGCCACCAAGAATAGTAAAGCAATTGATGTCATCAAGTTCCTTGAAAAGAATGACATTACTCAATTTAGGACACCCATGTCTATGGTATGTGATAATGGCCCAACCTTTGCATTAGCTAAGTTCACTAAATGGGCATATGACAATCTAATAATCATTAAGTCTGCCTCAAACTACTATCCTTGGGATAATTGAGTGGCTGAATCCATTAACAAAAACTTGATGAATGCCATCAAGAAGTTTGTAGAAAAGAAACCTAGAAAATGGTGATCTCTATTAAAATATGCTCTAGGGGTAGATAAAAATAGATTCAAGTAAGAACTCAAGGCATCCCCATTTTTATTGGTTTATGGGTAGCAACCTATTTTTCCCATTATGTTGAATCTACCCACCTATGAGTTCACATCTGAGTACATGGAAGATGATGAAAGAATGTAATCTAGGATACTAAACATCATCCAAATGGAGGATGCTAGAGATGAAGAATTAAAGAACTTGAGCAAGCATTAGGATGTTATGAAAAGGTGGTTTGACAAGTGAGCCAAAATTAAAGTATTATGAATATTAGACTTAGTCCTACTATGGGACAAGGCCCATGAAAAGAACTGACAACATGAAAATTTCACTCCCCTCTAGATTGGACCATACCAAGTGGTATAAATATTGGGTGAAAATACGTTTAGACTCAAAGACCTACAAGAGAATGACTTAGCCTTGCCAGTCAATGGGAAATATCTAAAACACTATTTCTCTGCTACTTTATCATAAATTCCAAAAGCACAGTAATCTTGTTTAGAGTTAGAGTAGGTAGGAGTAGGTTAGTTTGCTTTCTTATCATTCCTTTCTTAATTTACTTTCCACTTGCTATTTGCTTTCCAATTGTGTGTTGTAATTTAGTAGTAAGTCCTTTGGACAAGAATTCATTGGCTCAATTTGTGATTATCTGATCCTAAAAAGGGAATAAGGGATTATTGGACCTAAACATTGGTCATCCAAAAGTTTGAAAACCTTTAACAATGTTCTAATTTAGAAAAGTTAAATGAGGTTAATTAAGAATTAGTTTTCTTATGAAAAATTTAAGTCATTTTAAGGTTGTAATATAGTTCAGATGACTGATCATTTACTTGAACAAGAGTTTGAATCTATGTGGATTATCATACCATCAATTAAATTCACTAAATAAATTGCCTGGGTAGAGTTGTTATCTAAGAGTAAATAACATTTTGATTATGTTTTGGCACAATACTTACACCTAGATAATTCTGGTTCCCAACCATTCTAGTTTATGAATGTAGGTATATATAAAAAACTAATAAAAATGATACAACAAAGAAGTAAAGTCTTAAACTACTTCATATTCAATGAATGGTAATTTAGGCAATCTCTACCAAGTCTATGGATGCCTAGATAGCAGTAAAGAAAGGCCCAAAGTGGAGCCAAAGGTATCTCTATCAGGGTTATGGATGCTTGGCTAGTAGTAGAGCAATGCCCAAGCCATCCCTAATTAAGGAAAGCACTATTATATAAAAATTTAAAGAATGATTAAGTCATTTCATGTCTAATGTCTTGAAAATTAAAACTTATCATTTCTAAAACCAATGGCAATGGTTAATGAAGCTCAAAACACACACATAGTATGACTATCTATAAAGTTCAAAATCTATTTCCAACTTGTGAACTTTCATTAGTTCTAAAAATTAGTTTTGATATTGGCTGAAAATCATAATGAGATAACTAGTTTATGATTCATCTTTGAATAGAATATCTAGATTCTAACATTTTGAAATGTTTCCCCATAATGATCACCATTTGTTGATGCTCAACTACCCCCTATATCTAGAATGGGGACCCTCCTTTCTTAAATTTTCCAAAATGCTCAAGATGCTAAGCTTGTTAACTCATTTAACTACATAGAAAATTGATTTAATACTTGTAGCAATTTTTAGGTTAATTATTCATTTTGCAGTAAAAATTGGCACTTAGAAATATTAAAGTTTACTACAAGTTTTCTTCAAGGTTTCATTCAATAATGAATTATTAACTATCAATGATTGAAAATAAGTAGGTAGGCCTTTGATAAGGATGTTCTACCTAGTTTTTCAATCGGCATGAAAGCAACAAGCCTTGCCTGGACTAACCTTATATTTTGTCTAAAGCATTTACTTGAAAAGTCTTGCTTTAAACTTGTTTTATTTTGATTAAGATGGGTATTTGAATTTTTTGGAAGTTTAACTTAACTTCCTGTTTAGTCTCATAAGATGTAAAAATTAAAGTAGCAATTTGTGATGCCCTTCAGGATGTCAAATTCAAGACTACAACTCAAGAGGACAAGTGTCCAACTCACTAGGTTTCACAATGCCTTAAAAATATATTGTGCCCCACGTAGGACACTTGGAGTAAATCTACTAAGTTTTTTGGTACCGTATATAGAGCGCATGAGAAGACTAACTGTTGAAATTCAAATCTAAGGATACGTGTCAAGATCTTAATCCTCATGAGAAAATCTCAATCAATCTAAGTTTTCACATGTCTTACTACAATACAAAAGTCCATGAGATACCACCACATGTCTCAATCATAACCAACCAAATCTGAGCAACCTTTCAAAGTGATGCATGTCCCCTTTGAGTTCATTTGAGATCGAAGCATGTCCACATTGCATTGCATCCATCTAAATCTCATAAAAGATCTCAAGTAAGACATTCAAAAACACCCAAGTCATTTGATCAAGGATAGATTGTATAAATCTATACAAAAATACTCTTGATAATGATAAGTGGTAAAATAATAAAGAGATCCCACAAAAATGATGCATGCCCCCTTTGGAACTGTAGGATGACACCAAATGTCATTCATATGCTACTTCTATCTAAAGATCCACTAAAATGTCTCCAAAATCCTATAAGGATGACCACTTGACCCATAATATGATTCCACATTATTCCCATTAAGATGTATCCCAAGATCCATGAGATCACCTTTGAGAGAGGTGCATACCACCATCTAAGTCACATGATTAATGTCAAGTTGTTGACAATTGGCCAAGAGCCTTCTAAAGGTGACACATATCAATAAATGCCATGAGTGCCCTCTGAGGGAGCCACCTGGCAAAGAAAAGCTATGATTGCCTAAAAAAATGATGCATGGCACTCCTACAACCAAATAAAACTAAAAGGCACCATAATGAGCTCATAAAAAATTAAAAAATCCCACGTGGAAGAGTACAAATAAGTCATTACACTAAGCTGCATTATAAGAGCCCATAAGTAATCATAAGGTGCCATATGTCCAGATTTAAGCCAACTAAGTGGCTTAATCATCTTTAGGCCCCGTGATTACCTAGCTAGATCCAAGGTGGCATGTCATGTGTCAAGAGGTGGTGATATTTAGCTTCATAGCTAAAATTGATGGCAAATCAAGAGAAAATCAACACTAAATTTGAATTTTAAAGCAATTACATGCCAAAATTAATAGTTTAATTTTTTTGTAAAGGTGATGAAATTTCCATTAATATGACATGAACCAAAATCACTATCAAAACTTGAATTAATCAAATCAATCTTCAAAAGGCTACGTGACTCAACTATTGATACTCAAATTTGCATTTGAATCCCTAAGTGTTTTCCCTCCCTGCTATCTACGTCCTCAATACAACAAATCTTGAGATACTCATGAATTGCACTCGAACCACCATTTTTAGAGATCTAAAGTTGTAAAAAAATACAAGAGTACATTAATTACTACCCAAGACACTATAGAGATGGCACAAACATGACTCTCCACTCTAGGTAAGCGTAGTAGATTTGGGAATGATGACTTTCTTTTTTGGTATGGCAATTTGGTTATGTTTAAAGACATAAAAGTCATCCTTGAGGCCATAAAATTAGGGGATATGCATTACAAAGTTATATACTTCAATATTGAAGGAGTTAGGGTTCTTGATGAGGCTGAGACTATGCCCCATATTATTCAATTGGATTCTAACATCCTTGTAATCCAATATATAGGTCTTCACAAGGCCACTTCAAAACCAGAGGTCATGCTATGCACTAAGCTAGTATATAGTTTCTTTGAGAGTTTGAAATGTGAAGATGGGTTGATCAAATCCAAGAACCAAGGACTCCTAATTGCTATCATAATAGGACCTAGTTTTGAAAAGTATTAAGACCTACCTTTGACACAAGTGGAGTACAACTAGAGCACCATTGATAATTAGTATAAGGTGAACAAACTAGAGATAGTCTTGGATTCATGGGTGACTAACCCAACAAGGGTCATTTTCATGGATGACCAAGGGAGTTTACCCATTCATCAGTTTATAAAGGGAGTCAGGATTGGATTTGCTCTTATCAATAGGATATTCGATAAACCACACATTAGGTATGTAGACATAAAGACCCTTATATTGCTACAAATCATCTTAGAGGTCTAACAAATTCCCCCACTTAGGGATATCATTAGCAATAACCTAGTCTATGCCATGAATGATACCTATAAAAACTATGCCCCTTTCTACATGATGAGCTACTTATCAGACACCATCTATGCAATTACCAAATTTTTCCCTAACTCATGGTATCTTGAGAGGCAAGAGGTCATGCCCTAATTATTTTCTACATTACACATCCACTGCTTCAAGTGAAATATCAAGGTAATTATATAAGACTTTTATCCAATTGTGTATAAATCAATTACTAAATGTGAGATGCCAAGGGTCACTCCAGAGGTTAGATAGACATTGAAAGAAATGGGAAGCTATTGGCTACACCCATATTGCACATTCACCCTAATGGAAGGAGTAATGGTGGCTTCCCTTAGGCTACCAACGTATGTACCTATGAAATTGGCTGAGGAGGAGATGGCCTATCAAATATTGCATGGAGTTGATGGCATCATCAAGAATAAAAAGAAGACAATCCCATACAAGATCCCATATAAGCTTGGGAGGACCAAAATTATAAAATGGCATGATGTCATTATGGATATAAGGCATAGGGGTTCATACCTATTATCCAAGGATGACTTCATGCTGTGGGATTTAAATGGTATAATTTTCACACTTGCTCAAATTTAAGGACACATCTATGCAATATAAAAACCAAGAAGAGGTGCATCAATGGATATACCTAGATGTAATTAATGATGAGGTAGTCCTCAAGAATGATATGAGGAAAAACATAGAATTTGAAATGAGGATTGACAAGGAGAAGGAGGACATAGTAAAGCCTCAGCTCCCAATGAATCATAGGATAATGTTTGAGGCATAATATGATGAGAGACAAGAAGAGGAAAACTAGGACAATGTTCCTCTCATTAAAAATAGGCCCTGTAGACCTACACCTCTTCCCATTACAAGTAGATAAGGCATGCCTCTGAGCTCTGAGTAAGGAGAAGCTAGTATCCATCAAGTTATCTCCCAAGGGCATAAATTAATATTTGTATATGATATGGGAGCTTCCACAAATATCTTGAGTTAGCCTAATATTGATGTCATCGATCTTTAATAACTACATCAAGTTATTGAAATTTCAATGGAAGAGTTGTAAGCACTATCAAGGAGAAATAGTAAAAAGGTTTACAAGAGGAATAAGTATCCCAAGACTACTATGAGAGGGGTGATGCCTCATTCATTATCTCCCCAAACTCCCACTATAATTACTACACCATTTCCTCCTTTCTCAATTGCTAGTACATTTACTTCTGCTTCCACTTCTATGTTTACTCCACCCATGTTTGCTTCCCCATTGGATCCATTATCTTCCACTAATATAACCACCTCTGCCTAGTTCTCAATGGGCACTAGCATGATCCAAGCTAGTGCCTCCTTTTGCTTCACCATTCCCCGCTTCATCTCCCATACCACTACCAACATTCTTCCTCTATCGAGCTCTTGAAGCACTAGTGCTATCCAAGCTATGGGTCCTACTCCTTCTCAAGATACCTTATCAAGTGCATCACTCACCCTTGGATCCCCTACATCTACTAAACCATTAAAACCCATTTTAAAGCCATTCACCAAACAAAGGCCACTCAACATTACTACAATTTCTAAAGTGAGTGTGCCCTCTAAATTGCCTTCATTCATTCTCAACATGGGCCCTACCAAATCTTTATTTGACTTACTTAGGTAGCTTGACCCAACAATTTTTTTCATCTCTATCATAACCTTAGCTTCTTTATCAACTCAGACACTTCCATTTTAGAAACTATTGAGCATGGTCATTGATGTATTAGGTTATCATTGATGCCAAAGAGAGAATATGGTTCTAGTTCATGAATGACAAAAAAGTTGTGTATGATATCTTGGAGAGATATGGCACATTTGTAGGTCTGTAAGGACAAAGAAGTTGTGAAGCATTATATAACTCTTGGTGAAGTTATGGTGTGTCACTTGATCATTTGGAAAGAGAAACATGCATCTTATAGTTTAAGAGAAGCTAGACCATTACTGCACATCATGCAAATATGAATAAACCAACAAGTTTGTGCATTTAATGTAGGTACTAAAAAATTTAACTAAGGTCAAAGGTTTTTATGGAGATGTTGTCTATAGTGTTGAGAAGGTACCCTAAATATTTGTACTCTTGAAGTGTTTTCTAGATAAAGTTATAAACCTTTAAAGTTTTTCTTGCAGATTGTCATGGGCTAGAGACCGTCAAGTTTAACTACATTGAAGTCTGAGGTCAAATAGTCAAGTAGATCTAATAGTGAGCATTCATTGTCCAGATTATGATCCAATGGTACACATGAAATCAAATTGTCAAAGGTTCCTAAGATTAAACATGCTAGTGACATGTGTCTCAATCTCATTGATTTGATAGAAGATCAATAGTATGTAGGTGTTCATGAAAATGGAGATTGATGATGTGGGTTGAGTCAAATAGTCAAATGTGTAGAAGGCACATAGAGATACCAAGTGGAATAATCATGGGAGCTTAGATATAAGATCAATAATGAGCATTGCAAGATAAAGACCAGGCTACTCTTGAGGAGATAGATAGTGTGTAGTTGTCCAAAGTTTCTAGGTAGCATGAGATGATGACAAATTGTCTGATGTTTAGTGTTTGAATAGTGGTAGTTGGAATTTGAATATTCAAATTAATGAGGGAAAAAAAATTATAATTTTTTGAGCTATATATTTTGATCCAGGATAAATTTCAAAGTGGTGTAAAAAGCAGAATTAAAGAGGACTTCAAGGCTCATTCATCAAAATTTATTATAAGGTCTAAATGTTTGTAATGTTATACATATTGAGCTTTAAATTTGATTGTTTGTTTGTTCATGGTGCTACTATATACAAGACTATTATTTGAGTAAATTGTGCTTTAACAGAAGAGTGTTTTGAAAGGCGTAATCACCTAAATATGTCTTATTGGTCATATGGAGTGGACCCATGTATTTTAAAGTGATCTAGTGTTATTATTTTTCTTGATGAAGTGCTAACGGGATAATAGGTCTCTTTGAGACCTATAAGGGCTACTAAGGCCTAATTGAAAGGTGTAGTTGCTTAAGTATAAACCATGGATGCTATGGCCAACCTGTGAGGATGGTATTGAGCTATGTGTTAGCATGATAAAAGTCTTAAGGGTTAAGGTAAGTATTATGGCTGACCTAAAATTTGATGTTCATGAAGAATATATAAAGAGTGGAGACCAAGGTAATGGTTTCAAGATGTCAATGAGAATGTTGTGAGAGCGCAGAAGATAGAGATGAAGGAAAAAGATTAAAGGGAGTGTGCTTAGTGGATAGACTGAAGTACAAAGTAGATTGAGGATGAGAGAAGAAGCCTAGAGTGATCCAAAAGGGTGTTTGGATGCATTGCTTTCATGAACAAGTTTGAGTGTGTGTGATGAGTTGAAAGAGAGATTTTATACATTATTTATCCAATCAAATTAGAATGTAATTAGAGTTATGGAATTATTGATTTCATAAGTGTTGTGTGGGTGCTCAACATCTAGAATAAGTGGGCGCTTATTCATACTTAGGTATGGGTGCTCCTTGTGAAGTGGGTGCTTCACTAAAAGGTCTCATGTTTTCGATCATCTTATAGGACAAGTAGTCCATGTGTTTGTAGCCTGAGAGTGGGTTTTATTACCCAAGAGGGTTTCACATGTAGATCTTATGTTATGTGTGTGATCTTGCATCATATTTATAATTCATTGTTATGAACATCTTGTATGATTTATGAATGCTTATGGTCATTGATTAAGAGTTTAAAAGGATTAAATTTGAAGTTTGAAATATCTTGAATCATTGATTCACCCCATTCTCAATGATTATACCTCCAATAATTTGTATCATAGTAGGACCTTCATTGCAAGTTTAACAACTTGAAGGTGATCAAAGGTACGGTGAAAGATAAAGAGGTAGAGATTTTTCTTCAAGGTGAACTAATATGTGCTTTATCAGAACTCAAATGTTCAAGGGAAAAATATGAATGTCGAAAAGAAAAGTTTGAAATATTAAATAACATGATAGGGAGTAAAAATTTAGACCTAACTTCCTCTATATGTCATGAGATGCTTACAATTATTTATAATGTGAAGACATAAATAGGAATAATAAAAACAACAATAAAAAATTTATAGGTTGTGGTTGATACAAATTTGAATCAAATAATAGATTAATTGGAAGGTAAAGTTATGACTTATATTGATGTTCTTTTATCTAAAGACAAGAAAAAATATAGCTCTACAAAATAATCTATGAATGAGTTGTCTTGGGGTATTAATGATCAAACAAAAGGGGTGATTAACATGAACAACTATAGTTATGTTTTTAATGGACACTGTTATACTTGTAATGAATATTGTCATAGATATAAGGATTGTATTTACTCTCTAAGAAGAAGAAATGAGGTTCTCTGCTATAACTACAATCAATAGGGACATATAGCCAAGTATTATAATAGGGACTTTTGTCAAAAGGAATCTCAAGTTATTAACACCATCAAATGGCTCCAGAAAGACAAAACCAAGATTCAAATAAATAAGGATCATGAATCAAAGGAATAATCCATGTTTGTACAAACTTCCTTACATACTCAAGAGGATGAAAATAAGAAATGGTACATAGATAATGGATGCTCAATTCATATGACATGAGACAAGAGTAAATTTATTTCTCTAAAGAAACACAATTTAGGTTCAATAAGGTTTGGTGATAACAAATTTGATAACATAGTTAGGAAAGGATCTATAAGTTTGGATAATGGTTATATTAGAACTAAAAATGTTCTATATGTAAAATGTTTGAAACACTATCTTCTAAGTGTTATCCAAATGTGTAAACAAGGAAATGTTATGACTTTTCATGACAAAGGGTGTGAAGTGAGAATTTTTAAGTCTATTAAATTAGTTGAAAACATTCAAAAGGTAGATAACAACTTGTATGTGTTCTATGAATCCAATAAAGAAAAGTTCTTCATGAATCAATTAGAGGAAAACTAGCTTTAACATAGAAGACTTGGACATCTAAACTTTGATAATTTAGTAAGGATCAGTTCAAATGACTAGTAAGGCATATGCCTAAAATCACTAAGATTCCTCATACTCTCTGTAAGGCATGCCTTCATGGAAAGAAAGTAGAAAAAGATACGAATCTAAGGAAAATTCTACTATAGTACCACTAGAGTTGATCCACATAGACCTTTGTGGACCTTTAAAAAATCAAGGCATTCAAGGTAATAGATACTTTATGTTATTAATTGATGACTTCACTAGAATTACTTGGATTTTTTTTATTAAAGAGAAATCAGAAGCTTTTGGAAAATTTAAAGCATTCAAAGATCTTGTTGAAAATGAAAAGGATCAAGAATCAAGTGTGTAAGATTAGATAGAGGAGGTGAATTTTGGTCTTATGAGTTTGATGAATTTTGTGAGGAACAAGGAATTAGAAGACAATACTTTGCTGCTAAGACACCCCAACATAGTGGGGTAGTTGAGAGGAAACATAGAACTATCCAAAAGATGACTAGAACCATTCTTCAATATTAAAAACTTTCAAATGGTTTTTGGGAAGAGGCTGCCAATACTTCTACTTATATCCTAAATAGATGTTAAGTTAGATCAAATGGTGATAAGACTTCATATGAGATATGGAAAAATAGGACAACTGATGTCAAACATTTTAGAGTGTTTGGGAACAAGTGTTTTATCAAGATAAATGAAGAAAATCTTGGAAAATTTGACTCAAGATCTGATGAGAGCATCTTCTTGGGTTATTCCTCCATAAGTTCTGATTATAGATGTTTCAATAAGAGACTTCACAAAGCTATTGAAATCTCTAATGTGAGAGTTGAAGAAGCAGGTGGCATCAAGAATCCTAACTTGCAGACAATTAACACTACTGAGGATGTTATTTAAAATAATTAGAGCATACCTAATCAATTAGATGATGAAGAGGAGGAAGTAAAATAAGATACTAAAGCCCCTTCTAAGATAATACATAAGGATCATCTGGTTTCCCATGTTATTGGAGATGTGAATGCTAGAGAAGGTTGATCAATAAAAATTAACAATACATAGCTTTTTTATCCAAGATTGAACCTAAAATTTTAATATAAGATATAAAAGATGAAATTTGGACATTTTACATAAAGGAGGAACTTGATCAAATAGTAAAAAATGAAACATGGGATTTGGTTCCTAGGCCAAAAGATAAAAATGTGATAGGAACTAAGTGGGTTTTCAAAAACAAGATGAATGAAAAAGGGGAAGTCACAAGAAATAAGAAGAGATTGGTGTGTAAATGATATGCTCAAGTTGAAGGGATACATTTTGATGAGACGTTTACTCTTGTAGTAAGAATGGAAGCAATTAGACTCTTTCTATCATATGCAAGCTTCAAAGGTTTCAAATTTTACCAAATGGATGTGAAATCTACATTTTTCAATAGAAAATTAGATGAAGAAGTTTATATTGAGCCACCTGAACATTTTTTAATGACAAGTAATCAAGACTGTGTTTACAAAATAGAGAAGGCTTTATTTGGTCTTAAACAAGCTCTTAGAGCTTGGTATGATAGATTAGACAAGTATCTATTGAGCCAAGGATTCAAAAGAGGGATAGTTAACAATAATTTATATATCAAGACAAATGACACTCATCAATTACTAGTAGTAGTCTATGTTGATGACATAATATTTGGTTCTAACAATGACAACATGAGTAGAGAGTTTTCAGATACTATGAAGACTGAGTTTAAAATGTCAATGCTGGGAAAATTTTATTTCTTCTTAGGATTAAAAATTAACCACCTTAATGAAGGGATATTCATTTCATGGGAAAAATAAATCAAAGATATGCTAAAAAAGTTTGACACATTGGATTGTAAGCCAATGAGTACTCCAATGATCACTAGATACAAGTTTAGTAAACAAGATGATTCACCAAAAGCTGATCAAACTTTATATATATCAATGATTAGAAGTATCTTATACTCTACTACTTCTAGGCTTGATATCATGTAAGTAGTGGGCCTTGTAGGAAGGTTTCAAGCTGATCCCAAAGAATCTCACTTGAAATTAGTCAATAGGATCTTAAGATATCTAAAGAGCATAACAGAGTATGGTTTATGGGACCCCTAGAGTAAACACTTTACTCTAAAGATATACACTGATGTAAATTGGGCAACATGTGTAGATTATAGTAGTACAAATGGTGGCATATTCTTCATGGGTGAATGCTTGGTGTCTTAGCTAAATAAGAAGCAAGCCTCTGCATCTCTATCAACTACAGAAGCTAAGTATATAGCTACTGGTTCTTATTGTACTTAGGTAATGTCAATGAAATAAACGTTAGAAGATTATAAGGTAAGACAAAATGGACCTTGTCCTATCTATTATGACAATACTAGTGCAATTAGTATCTCTAAGAATTTTATTATGCACTCAAACTAAGCACATTCCTATTAGATATCATTTTTTAAGAGAACAAGTAAGTAGTCAAATTGGAATATGTGTCTACAAAAGAACAACTTGTAGACACTATGACTAAACCATTGATTAAGGCCACATTTTATTATCTAAGACAAATCTTGGGAGCCATCTCCTTATCTTATAATCATTAAAAGGACATCTGAATAGGAGGAGAATGTGTTGTCATATTTTTGATATCATGAAGAAAGTCTCAAAATTCTATATATGACAAAATATGTATGTCATGGAGTTCACAGTGTTTTGAAGATGAGATGGTTCCATGAGAGTGCTTTGAAAATGTTTTGGAAGAATGATCAGTATTCTACTTCAAAAATTGTCAATCCTATCATTAAGAGGAGTCTTAGTGAATGGAGGCCTAAGCAGGTAATTGAAAAATAGGCTCAAAGTGGATTATTTGTCATGATAGAATAGGGAACAAGTTAAAGTATTAAGGAACAAGCCTTATCTACCCAAATGGACAAGGAAATCAAGCATGATATTGAGATAAAAGAAAAGAATAAGGTTTAAAAATCATTCAAAGTCAATCTAAAGATAAGGAAGGACTAAAAGTCAAGTAAGAGCATGGAGATATGGGAGTCTCTTGAGTTTTGGGATCTTTAGTCCCTCTATGATAAATGGGTATCTCTAAATATGATTCTTAGGAGACATCTTTCATGTGTGGAAGCAAGTGTGTATGCTTTAGGTAATGATACAATTGTCAAATCAGTAAAAAGGTATGTTCTTTTCAATTTGATAATATGCAAGATGTGTTTGGATAAGGGGGAAATAATTCAGTTAGCTTGAGTGGCTTGAAGAAGATGTACATGATGTGAGGGGGGCATATGTGAAGATTATTTATTCATTATAGAAGTATGAAGATGTCTACTATAATTATGAATTCAATAAGTTTGATATGATGACTTGATTAAACCAAGTCATGTGTTTTGACAAGATATTGAATCTTCATGTATGAGTGAAGAGATCTTGTGAGTAGTTTGTCAGGTCTAAGGATCAAAGAAGTCCAAGTTTATATTGGTGCATGTCAAAAAGGGAGAAATTGATTCATATTCTTAAAAATATGCAAGTATCCTAAGCATCTTAAATAGTATTTGAATGCATACATGATGTTAAGGAATGATTGTTGGCATGTTGAGGTAAAAACCCTTTGTCATTAATGTCAAAGTGGGAGATAGATCAAAATGAAGAAGTTCAAATGAGTAAAAAGTCATTCTAAGCATGTTTTTCCATCAATGATAAAGGGGGAGACTATTGAGTATGGAATTGATGTCTTAGGTTATCATTGATGTCAAAGAGAACATATGGTTCTAGTGCATGAATGATAAATAAGTTGTGTTTGATAACTTGGAGAGATATGGCACATTTGCAAATATGTAAGGATAGAAAAAGTTTTGAAGCATCCATATATGTCTTGGTAAAGTTTTGGTTTGTCACTTGATCATTTGGAAAGATAAACATGCATATTATATCTTAAGAGAAGCCAAACTATCACTGCACATCATGTAGATATGAATGAACCAACAAGTTTGTGAATTTAATACAAGTACTCAAAAAGTCAATTGAGGTCAAAGGTTTTCATGGAGGTATTATCTATATTTCCAAGAAGGTACCCTAAAGATTTGGACTCTTGAAGTATTTTGTAGCTCAAGTTATAAACAAAATTATTCTTACAAACTATGATGGGTCAGAGACCATCAAGTTTAACTACATTGAAGTCTGAGGTCAAATATTCAAGTAAATCTAATGATGAGCATTTATCATCTAGATTGTGATCCAATAATAAGTGTGAAGTCAAATTATCAAAGGTTATTGAGATTAAACATGATAATGACTTGTGTCTCAATCTTATTGATTTGATAGAAGATCAATTATATGCAAGTGTTCATGCAAATAGAGATCGATGGTATAGGTCGAGTCAAATAGTCAAATGTGCAAAAGACATGTAAAGCTACCAAGTGGCACAATCATGGGATCTTGGATCAAAGATCAATAGTGAAAATTGCAAGGTAAAGACTAGGATATTACTGAGGAGGTTAACAATGTGTATTTGTCCAAAGTTTCTAGGTAGCACGAGATGATCACAAAGTGTCCGATGTTTAGTATTTTAATAGTGACTATTGGAATTTGAATATTCAAATTAATGAGGGAAAACTAGTCTCTAGTTTTTGAGCTATATCTTTTGATCCAGGATGAATTTCATAGTGGTGTAAAAATAAAAGTTGAAGAGGACTTCAAGATGCATCCATAAAAGTTTATTATAAGGTTTGAATGTTTGTAAATATGTATATGTTTAACTTCAAAGATGACTATTTGTTCGTTCATGGTGCTATTATCTACAAGACTACTATTTAAGTAAATTGTGCTTTAGCAGAAGAGTGTTTTGGTGGGAGTAATCACCTAAATATGTATTAGAGGTCATATGGAGTGGACCCATGTATTTGAAAGTTATCTTGTGTTATTTTTTTTTTCTTGATGAAGTGATAAAGGGATTATAGGTCTCTTGGAGACCTATAAGGGCTATTAAGGCCTAATTTAAAGGCATATCTACTTAAGTGTGACCCATGGATGCTATGGCTGACCTATGAGGATGGTATTGAGATATGTGTTATCATGATAGAAGTTTTAAGGGTTAAGGTAAGTATTATGGTTGACCTAGAAGTTGATAATCATGAAGACTCTATAAAGAGTGGAGACCAAGGAAATGGTTTCTAGATGTTGATGAGAATGTGTTGAGAGAGCAGAAGAAAGAGATAAAAGAAAGAGATCAAAGGGAGTGTGATCAGTGTATGGATTGAAGTAAAAAGTAGATTTAAGATGAGTGAAGAAGCCTAGAGTGATCCAAAAGGGTGTTTGGATGCATTGCTTAGATGAGCAAGTTTGAGTGTGTGCAATGAGTTAAAAGATAGGTGTTATGCATTATTTATCCAATCAGATTGGAATGCAATCAGAGTTCTAGAGTTGTTAATTTCATAGGTGTTTTGTGGTGATCAACATCTATAACAAGTGGGTGTTTTTTCATACTTATGTGTGGGTGCTCCTTGTGAAGTGGGTGCTTCACTAAAAGGTCTCATGTTTGTGATCATCTTATAGGAAAAGTAGTCCATATTTTTGCAAGATTGAGAGTGGGTTTTATTTGCCAAGAGGGTTTCCCACGTAGATCTTGTTTTATGTGTGTGATATTTCATAATCATTCTTATTCATTATTATGAACATCTTGTATGTGTTATGAATTCTTGTGGTCATTGATTAAGAGTTTTAAAGGATTATATTTGAAGTTTGAAATATCTTGAATCACTATTTTATCCCCATTTCAATGATTTTACCTCCAACAACCACCTCCCACACAACCAACATCTACTACCACCCTAAACTAGGTTAGGGATATCATACAGGCAACAAGGTAGGAGAGGTCTTAGATGGTATTATCGATACCTTAAATTGGGATGAGGTTTGACCTTACCACAAGCACTATGAAGTGGGTAGTTCAGAGACAAGTGGAATAACCATAATCAAGCTCAATCATGGTTCATGAGAGAGAATAGTCCCTCTTCACCTTGGCAAGGAAAAGGAAGGCCAATCCTATAGAGGTGCAAGAATATGTAGGGGATCTAATATCCTTGATTCAAGCCCAAGAAAAATCTACTATTACCTTGATGAAGGGGATGCAACATGAATTAAAAAGGCTAAAGGAACAAACATTGCCAATATTGTTAGATGACACTATAATTTCAATAATAAATGTTGTTATTAATGTTTTAAACCTCTATAAAGTGATGAAGAAAAGGCATGAAGATGGGATAAATCAATCTAAGGTGGTCATGAAACTTGACCAAAAGCTTACACTCTATGATGCCAAGTGGAAAACTTGGCTAGAGTGGAAAGAATTAATAAGTTCCTTGACCTCAAGGTTTTACCACTTGAGGATATCATTCCTACACAGACCATCCTAATGAATAGAAGAATAATATTAAAGAGATGGCTGGACCAAGCCAAGGATGCAATTACATCCTTACATAAAGTTGAATTTAAGATTGCCTTGCTGTTGAAAGATACCATGGTCACTAGGGTGACCGGACTTGATGGCTCCTTCATGGATGATCAAGAGTTTAGAGCATAGATGAAGGTTTTTGTTGCCAAATTCTAGTAGGACATGGCTAGTTCAAAGATTGCTACAAAGGTGATAAATTTGTGGCATTTACCAATTAGAGGCTAGAAAAGGTAGATGTCATATAAGAATCATTAAGGCCAATACTCACAGAGCATGGTAGGCTCATCTAGGAGATTCCAGACTTATTTCAACCTACAATCTTGGAATTCACTCAAATAGATCAGTACTACCTATCTTGTGCATAGGTATGGACCAAGGAGGAAGTGGAGAAGAAGTAGAGACAACAACAATAATAAGCATTACAACAACCACCTTCAGGGCCTTAGAGAATATTTTGTTTAATTTTGTAAATTCAAATGTAGAATATTCCTCTACATGTAACTTTTTATCCACTTGGATGTATTTGGTCACCTTTTATGGGCCCACTTAAACCTATCTTAGGATTTTTTAAGCCTATAAATATGGGTCCCTACCCTCATTTGTAATAAAAAATAGTTGTTACAAGAATTAATACAAGAGAGCCAAATAATTCACAAGTTTGTCTAAAGTGCTTAATTATTTATTTATGTAGTTGTTATTCCTCATGATTTTAGATGACTAATAGTTTCTTTTTTTCAATTTAATTTGGCAATTACATTTCATATATGCATCTAGTAGTTTGAGCTTAACACTAGGTTGATAAATCTATAACATGCTTGCTCTATTTTCTTCTCATTTACAACTAAATGTGCTATGTAATTTATTGTGAGTGAGCAATCTTATTCAAAGTATGCTATTATACATACACTTTTCATTTCCTCTAAATATTTAACTGCATTTATTTAGCTTTGAGCATTATGCTAGAGTTGGTAGATGTTAGTTTCATGTGTTTTTATCTTGAAAGTTAGCAGAATTGGTATCTTTGATCATCTTAAGCACATTCTCTTTCCTGACTTACCCTAATTACTCTTAGATCCACCCATGAATCACTTTAGCTTAGTTTATGCTATAAATATCTATTGTTTGTTTATAATTTTGGGTGTTAATTGGTAAAGACTGAATTAATTCCACAAAGATTAGCAAGTAGTGTCACTACATAACATCTATTATCCCTACAATAGGGTTTGATTTAATAGTTTATAGGTGGTGACCACATATCTACTATGTGTGCTATTTATAGTATTAATTGTGTTAAAAAATCAAGCCTTGAGTCTTACATGACTCAAAATTGATTTTCTTACTTTCCCTTTGTTCCCTAGTGACACAGGGAGCACAATACGTGCATCAACAAAAGTAAACATGGAAAATAAGTTCACAAACACAATAGATTTATAAGGAATGGTAAAGAAATAATATTTAATCCTTTGCATAATTACATTTTGACCTACACTCCTACATAATATTCCATATTTACTAATGTATTACTACAACATTACTCGATCATCTTTCTATTCACTAAAATAAACCTTGATTGTTGATGATATAGGAACAACCAAAAAAAAAAAGCAAAAAAGTAGAGATGGAAAGAAATTTTAGGGCCACCCCTTGATTCCATTTCTACATAATGTTAAATAAACAACATATTAAAGGACTAAAATAAAATCTATTTCACTATATAATCAATGTAAACAAAGTTACATGTCAATCAAGGAAAGTTATAATGTGTTAATATCATGAATTTGAACAAAAATATTTATAAAAAATGTATGAACCAACATAAAATGCATTCTACTATTTTTTATGCCTATTGTAACACAAAAACAATAGCGAAGGCACCAACATAGGCACCAACATAGTTGTATTAGAAAAAAACAACCAAGTATATATAATTTTCTAAAAATTTACATTGTCCATTCCCATGAAATTTTCATTATAGTGAACTTTAATTCTAATGTAGGCATTTTATTTGGTCACAATCAATAAAACCTTGAAATATACATGAGGAGTTTTAATATTTAATTGGTTCCTTGCATTTTTGTTCAGATTTTTCAAACCTCAATTTAAGAAATCCTAAAAGGTAAGCTTTGAATCGAGTATATTTTGAATACTGCACTTTTTAATATTGATGATGAAAGAATAAATGACAATATATTTACACATTAACTTTTAAAAATAAGCAAAATAATGCACAAAAGGTAAGATTTTACCTCAAAGTAAGTTGAACCATGAAAAAAGTGAGACACAAGATTGATAAATGAGGAAATTGTATCAATGGAAGAAAACCCCACATACATTAAGATGGAAGGCTTACAATAATATTCTCTATATTAAAATAGTCATGAGGAGAGAAGAAGAAAAAATAATAGAAAATAAGAATATGCTTCAAGTGATCCTTCAAATATTGATAAGAATAATGTTTTGAAAGGAAAGGTGAGAGCTCTTTAAATAGAGTGAGGAAGCCAAAAGGAGTTACAAAAACTCTCCATCTTAACCTTGGATAACCTTCTTAGTGTGTGATTAGTGTCACTAAGCCCCATGAAGTGAGGGGGAAGTGTTGGACACATGTTTAAGGAGTTACATGTGACAAGAAACTCCAAAATTTCCTTCAAAAGGGATAAAAGTGAAGAGATATCTCACATATTTCCAGATATATGAATTTAAAAATTCATATGGGAATAAACCTATAAATGCCTAAATTAAATTAGGATGGTAAACTAAACCCAAATAAAAAATAATATATAACACTCCCCCTTAAGATTTATTTTGGGGTTATAAAAGAGGAGAGAATCTTAAATCAATAAGGGAGGTGACATCACATAATACTCCCCTTTGATGACAACTTTTTTCAAGAAGAATAAATAATATTACAATGATTTGAAAAAAGAAAGAAGAAGAGTATAGATGTTTCCAAAAATATTTCAAAGTTGAATTTAAAATCATTGTTTATCTCCAAATAATCCTCTTTGGAAAAGAAGGCCAATCCATTTTGGAACAAAGACCAAAAAAAAGGGAGATGGCAAAAATGATCCATTATAACCTGCAAAACATAAAAGCTAACACCAATTTTCGGGTGAAGTAAACATAATAAAAAGAGGCCATAATAACATGATCTATATACATTTAATGTAATAAAAATATATATAATAGAGACATAATGAGAAAGAGACACCTTCCATAATAAAAAATATAAAGTGTGAACTCCACATTGGATAATGCATGGTCAAAAGAAGTTTGTCAAACTATATGCAAATTCTACTTTAAAAATATTTAAGAATCACACCACTATGGGTCAAAGGTAAAATAAGATTATGCAAAAAAAATTTCTTTAATTAATTAGTTTCAAAATAAAATAATTTTCCTTAACAACTTTACATAAAAATAAGGAAACACAAAATTCAAAGTTCAAACCTTATAAAAAACTATAAGTTATTAACCATTGAAGAGTAATACATAAAAATTAAATATATTTATAAGAAAATAATTTTAAAATATGTTTGATTTTTTTTGGGTTTTAGAAAATACAACAAGAATATAAAGGATAAGGAGCACTCCAGTTCGCATGAAAGTATGACAAAAGACACCTTGTTTTAAAAAAAAACAAATTTCATGTTAAACCATTAATTATTTCCTTGTATTTTTTTTTTGGTTTGGAATTGAAATATTTATTAAATAAACAAATGAAAAAGGCTTATGATGTCACATAAGAAGAGTGGAGCAGATTTTATTGACAAATAAAAGAAAGTAAAAAAAAATAAAAGGCGTATTACAAGGAGGCTTTAAAGAAAATAAATTAAACTAAAAGGTTATAGACTAACATAAAGATGTACTACAAATGAAGGAAAATTCCACATGGATAAGAAGTAAGAATGATTAAATATGTTAAAAAAAAAATTGAATAGCTATAATAACAAGGCACAAACATGGATTATGTAATGATTAAAACATGTTACAGATTAAAAATGCCTAAGGTAAACAAAACAATATTAAATTGCCAAAAGTATGAGATGGGTAGAATTAAATATTATCAATAGTCAGATAAAAATGAATTACAAGAGAGGAATGCCACACGGAGATAGGTAAAGTGCCAAGACAAAATATAAGACTGCCAAAGTGAATAAAAGGAGTAACTAGTTATTTAAGATGCCACACATTACCATGAACAAAAGCACCAAAACTGATAAAATCAGAAAACTATAGTGAAAAAACCATGATTAAAGTTGCCACAACCATTAGTAAGACACCTCAAAATTGGTCAATGCACTGACAAATAAAACAAAATGAAACTTCACTCCATGTTGCCAAAACATAATGAAACATAAAAGTAAAATAAAATAAATAATAGAAAACTAGAAAAAATGCATCTTCTTTTAGGAAATCACCAAAGTCTAATAATGAAAAAATAATAAATAACACATTATAATAAAATAAAATCAAATCTTAGAATGCCATGTGGGCATGGGCAACCACCATATTGGAACAATCATAATGCATTACAATGCAAAACATGTATTAATTTTGAAAAAAGATTAACAAACAAAACAATGGATAGAAGATAATTCCACTAAAATAAGGGAGATGTGATTATAAAATGTCATGCTTTACCCCAAAATACTACCAAAATTATATTGATTAGCATTAAAAAACTACTACCCAAGATTAATTTTTAGATTGAAAGGCCACAAAATGGATTTGTTACCGAATTATGACAAATTAATGCTTGTTAATTGAAATAAAATTCATAAAATAATTTCAAAATAATATAAAGGGTTAAGGATCAAGCAAACAATGTAAAAAAAATTACTTCTTCTCCACCCAAGCACTAACACATTCTCAAAGTTCAAATTTAAAAATTACTTGCTCTAATACCATGAAAAAATGAATGATAATATATTTACATAATAGTGTTGAAACATAAGTGAAATAATGTACAAAAGGTAATATATTATCGTAAAGTAATGTAAACCATGAAAATGCAAGACACAATATCTATAAATTAGGAAACTACATTAACTAAATAAAACTCTACATGTATTAAGAAGGAAGGATTAAGCCAATATTCTCTAAATTACAATATTTGTGAGGAGAGTAGAAGAGAATATAATAGAAGACTAAGCTTCAAGTTATCTTTCAAGTGTTGAGAAGATAAATGTTTTGAAAGGAGAGGTGAGGACTCTTTAAATAGAGTGAGGAAGCCAAAAGGAGTCACAAAGAATCTCCATCATAACTTTGGCCAACCTTCTTAGTGTATGCCTAATGTCACTAAACAACATAATGTGAGGAGGAAGTGTGTGACAAGTGTTGAAGGAGTTACATGTGACATGGAACTCCAAGATTCCCTTCAAAATGGACAAAAGATGAGAGACATCTCACATATTTCTTAAATACATGAAATTAAAAATTCATATGAGAATAAACTTACACACACCTAAATTAAATAAGGATAATAAAGTGAACCCAAATAATGATTAATATCTTGTGTAGTACCATATTATTTTGAAAGTGGATATATTCTTATAGATATATGTGTTGAGGTAAAACATCATTGACACAACTAAATAATTTTAATTGCATGGAATTAGTGTTTGCATCATAATTTAAAGGTGAAATTATGTGATTTTACTTATCAATTTATGCGATGAGATTTAATATGGAATCACATACAATGGGATGAACTTATGTTATTTTAATACCATCAACAATTGGGGTTTGTTTTGGGGAGCAAAAATATGATTAGGTTTTGTTTTTGTTGTCTGGTTGTTGATATTTTCATGTGGACATGATGTTTTACTTTGGTAAATATTCATCAATATTATTTTGTGTTGGTAAATAAGTGTTGGTGATCCATTGGTAAATATCCATGAGAGAAAATGGTTTGAATATGGTACAAACTTATAGTGTAAGAATACAAAACAATTTACAACCATGTGGTTTTTGTTGTTGCACCATTCTATCTTGTTGAACTAGTAAAATTATTTTATTTTTATAATCAATAATATATTTAATATACATAAATGTATTTAGTAAGGATTTTGGGTCTGTTTTGACTCGATATTGTTTAATGGTTTTGTTTGTTTTTTACCTATGAATATCATGATATTGGTTTGATTTTCACCCAATTTTTTTTTGCAATTATCATTGCATGAGAATAAAGGCATTAAGATCAATACAAATATAGAGGAAATCTTATAAGATTACAAATAAATGATGTTTACTTTTATCCTTGTGATAATTGTAATTGAAGAATAATTATGTGGTCTTATTTATAATTTTGTGATATTAAATGTCATTAATAACATTTGTTGAAATTTTTCAAGGGAATAAATGGTGAAATATTAATATTTTTTATCTAATGTGTTAGATAACTAGGGAAGAATAAAGATCACATATGGTATTTGGCTAGTAAACTTATGTCCCATGTCTAGTTTGTTATTTTCATGTGATACAAGGAGGAAGATCCATGAAATGAAAAACACCAAATTCCAATATCCACATAGATATCGAGAGAGAAAAAATTGGTAGTATTTTAGTTTGGTAAATAAGAATTGGCAATGCAATGGTAAATATGAGATATTATGATCTTAAATGTCATTAATAACATTCATTGGAATGTTTTAATGGAATGAATGATGTAATAATAATATTTTTATAGGTTATTTTAGATAACTAAGAGAGATAATTTTTTTTTTTATAACCCTATATTTTCTATAGACACAAACAAGACATCCTCCATGAAAAGATTAGGTTTAAGAGCTTTTGAAAGGCAATACTTTATTTGATTTTTTTTTTAATATTATAATTATAATTGTCAATGACCTATGTATGACTATATTACTTTGACAGTGGATAAATTATTGTAATTTTATTTGATGAACTAGAGCATCAATTGCATAGTTGAATGCTCTTAACTATGATCTTACACAAATTTGGTTTATGGGTCTCTAGTTGTAGCATGAAAGGGCAAGGATAAAAGTTCATGAGATCGATTAGGTTATAATTTTTTTATGTCAAAAAAATTAACTAAATTTAGTAGTGCATGAAAATTAATGGACTAAAACCAATTATTATGAAAAATGATTACTCCAATATGTTTTTAAAAAAATTATAGAAGTCATAAATATTGTATTTATATATTAAAAAAATGAGAAAGTAACCAAATTTAAATGGAAAGAGATTTTAAAAACCCACCATAATTTAATTTATCTATAATGTGAAATAAATGAAACATTGAAGGAGTAAACTCAATGTTGTCACACCCAAATAATTTGCACAAATATGCAAACATAAATGTAAATATAATGACAAGTCAATTAAGGAAATTTATAACATGTCAATATCATGAATTTAAATAAGTCAATGAATGAATAAATACTAAATTCATATATACATAAATTATCAAATAAAACATCCGTATATCATAAGAAAACAACAAAGTAGACATGGTAAAACAAAATTACCAGCACATCAACATTTAGAGCACCACTACATGAAGTGCTAGTGTCATTGCATGATTTTTTTTTCTTTTTCTTCACTCCCTCAAAAATTTGATGCAAATGTCATACAAATATCACACAAAAAATGATGAAACTAGCACCACATTTGTATCACATTGGTAAGTGAAATATTAAATTAGCATGTTTTTCAAAATTTTGGTTTTCTCTACCCAAATTTTATGTCACCTCTTGAATTTGGGTAGTCAATATTGTTTTAGGAAATCAATTTATGGTTTGATTTTTCATTTTTTTCATATTATTTGATATGTATTTGGGACATTATTGAGATTATAAGAAGTATATCTATTACAATGAAGTGATTCCTTCCACCTCAGATATGGTGGATCCTTTAGTGGTAGTGATGGTGATGGATTTAACAACATGCTCATCTATGGACAAGGTGATCTGCATACATCTTCATATATCCTCTATATTCAACCACTCCTTCATTCCAAAGGATTTAACCCCACTATAAAAAACAACTTCCTTTACATTTGTTCCAACTCTTCATCTATTTTTTTAGAGCAATGGCTTTGGAGTAACATAACACTAGTTTAGATGGATTTGGGCCTCCGCTATGATTTTTTCATGCATTAGACATGAATATTCATGTTAGTTAAAAAAAACAACACATTCTACACAAAATAAGTCATAAAATACGTCATGACAAGTCATGTATTTATGCACAAATCATCATTTCTATGCTAGATTATTTTGCCTTCAACAAAATCTTGTTGGTAGTTTTGAATCAAATATATGAAATTAGTAAAAATATTTGATCCATAAACATCTTAGTATATTTTTTTGATAATATTTTAGTATAC
Source organism: Torreya grandis (assembly GCA_037957365.1). Lineage (NCBI taxonomy): Eukaryota > Viridiplantae > Streptophyta > Pinopsida > Cupressales > Taxaceae > Torreya > Torreya grandis. The sequence goes on from JARHVA010001230.1 coordinate 1,049,485, forward strand.
ACATTCTCATAATATAAAACAAAGTAGGAGATTCAAACTTGAATTATGTGAAAAATAATGCTCACTTAGAACAAAACTAAATTTTCCACAAAATTATGCCATGATTGGGAGGTAAGGCCATTGTAGACACATGATATGTGGAAATTATTTTTTATCCTAACTAAACCCATATCTAAATGGGAAACATATCATTAATGTTTCAAATAATCATGGGATGAGGAATATACTTCTTGGTGATTAATGATGATTGTGTATGTGGGCTGATTTACGTGGGCACAACTCAACAAGGCCCAAGTGGGGTGAAGTTTAGAGATCTCATATTTTCATCCAATGATTCTCAATCAATGAAAAGTAGATACCAAAAAATCATGCCATTTTTACTATGATTATGTTTTTTATTTTTTATTTAGTAGGTGATGCAAAAATTACATAGTTTTTTATCTATTTTTTAATAGTTAGCTGACATAAAGGTGGCATAAAAATCATGTAAAAAAGTGTTTTTTGGGTGGTACAAAATTCATGCAAATGTGGCACATAATTTACTCAAATAATTTTTTTTAATTATTTTGTTTTTGTGCCACTTTTATGCCATATAAATTGAGACAAGTTCCTCAAAGTTTCATTATGAAAGACATAAAAAAAAAATTGACCTATGATGCAAATTTTATCCCATTTGTTGCATTATTTACACTTCCTGTAATAGTGGAGAAAGACAAATCAAAAAAAAAAATTAATTTGAAAATAAGGCACTAATGAAAGAATCATTAATTATCTAAATAAAATGGGGATAATGTGTAATTGTCATTAAATGGTGATCCTTCACTAACACATTAATTTATTTCTATTAAAAATCATATATATATATATATATATATATATATATATATATATATATATATATATATATATATATAAACTTAACACGATTTAAAAATTAACTTTGTGATACTAAGTAATGTAAAGGGTATAAAATTAAAGAAGAATCTAGAAATAAAAAAAAATAGGAAAGTATAAATGTTAATAAAGTTTAAAACCATTCTTCAATTTCGTTTCTCTATAATGTGAAGGAAATGACATTTTGATGAAACAAACACATATTGTCAGACATGAGTAATTCACACAAATATGCAAAGATATAATTAAATATTAAACCTCATCATAGAAATTGATAAGTAAAAAACTATAATTTTACTTATAATCAATGTAAATAAAATGATGAGTTAATCAAGAAAATTATAATGTATCAATATCAAGTCAATTTGTAAATTCAATCAAGAAAACCATATTCATGTGTTGCCATAAATGATAATAAGACTCATGGCATCAATACAAAATAAATTTCTTTGACTAACTTTTCATTAAATTGACTCTTCAATTTTTGTGATGAGGTTTAATATTTGATTAAATCATATCATAGCGTGATACGAAACTTAATTTCATTTATACTTTGCTACCTTTTTTATAGTTATGTCTTCCACCAATTTATTTAAAAAAAATTAATTTCCTTCACTAAAGAATAAATACTGAATGCTTCTATAAATTAAGTCTCAATTAAAACAATGAAAATTTATACAAGTCATACTACAACCATAGACGCATAATACAAATTTGCATAAAATATTTTATATTACAAAGATAAAAAAAACCATAGAAAAATACCTATTTGATTATAGATTTTGTATATGTATATTTTGAATTAATATTGTTGTATATTTTATATGTTCATTATCTATACAAATTAAGATTAATGTATATTTATCCTTAAATGATAAATCTTGAATATCACAATAGGTTACTTTTATTTAAAATGGGAAATTCTCACATTCATGTACTACTATTAAAGAAATGAACTTTGAAATTGTAAGTAATGTAGAGGATAAAAAACCATAGTAAAAACCCAAAATTAATGAAGTAAAGTATTTACTATAATATATTCTTAAAAAAGGTGGAATTCATAAATATTTTGTTTCATGAACAAATTCACAACTTAGACCTTACAAATTCTCTATTAAAAAAATTAAAATCGGTAAAGTAGAAATGGAAAGAAAGTTTAGGACCACACCTTGATTCAATTTTTATATAATATGAAGATAATGAAACACCCAAGAAATAATTCAAAGCTGACCCATCCCAATAATTTGCACAAATACATAAAGATATAATCAAGTATGATGTGGCACTATGCTATTTTTTAATCTCCACTTTTATATATTTTTTATATTCACGTTTTCCATTTTTTTCTTTCATTACATCATATTTTAGAGAATTCAATTATATCCTTAATTCTCTAATTCAATATAAAAATCTACAAGAATCCATATAATTTAAAATAATTTAATTAAATCATTTTTTATAGGTCATCACCATTAAGAATTGGAGTCTTGAAAATTTCCTCAATTCAAAGCTTTAATAGACTTTGTTGGATGTTGCTCCTCCTTTGGGAATGCTCACATGGGATTATGATAGAGTTTTTATGAAATGGATAGATTAAAAAAAAGGGAAAAAAGATTAGAGCTAGTATAGACTTGTAGTGTAGAAGTTTAAGTTAAGTTAGAACCATTTTAAGTTTTCAATCAAAGTGGTGATGACAATGGCCTTCAAAGCTTGCTATGGTAATGAAATTATTTTCTATGTTTACTTTTCTATTTTTTCCATTACAAGTATGCTAACATCAAGGTTTTCGTATGCATATTTAAATAGGTAGCAATGACCTCAGAATGGATTTTATATCAATTTTGATTAGATATACTATAATTTTATTTATGTTTGATGATTTTATTTTGTTTACACCACATCATGATAGGATTCAATCAAATGTCAAACTAATTAGTGGTGCATGAAAATCAAGGCACTTATATTGACAAAAAATATACAAGAAATACTAGAAAATTACAAATATATGGTGTGTGCATGTTTTATTTGTGATATTTAAATATGAAGAATAATTATGTAGTCTTATTAATTTATATGACGAAGTTCAATAATTGACTGAATGTTTCCATATTTGTGCATGGAAATTTTTAATACTATATTTATTAATCTCGATGATTTATGTATTCCTGCATTATTGATATGTGTTATAAAAAATGAGATACTATGATCTTAAATGTTATTAAAAGGATTCAATGAATGACACTCCTATTTTTGATGATCCTCATTTAGAATTAATGTATGTACCAAGATGTAAAGCTAAGCGTGATGATTTTTATAGGAATGGACAATATCATTAATAGATCAAGATTATAAGTCAATATCATTATGATTAAAAAATTAATATATTATTACAAGAGATTTAAACTCAATTAAAATAATGATTACAAAGATATGAGAAATCATAGAAAGATACATATTTTATTATAGATTTTTTGTATGTATATTCAGAATCAATGTCATTTTACTGAAAAAAGTCCTTAATCTACATAGATTGAGTTAAATGTATATTTATCCTTAAATGACAATTATTGATTAGCACATTGAGTTGCTTCTCCTTAATATGGGGATTTTTCACATTTATGTACTATAATTAAATAAATAAACTTTGCAATTATAAGTAATGTAGAGTATAACAAACCATAGTAGAAGGCAAATTTTACTAAAGTAATTGATTAACTGTAATATATTCTTGAAATTATTGGTGGAAGTCATAAATATTATTGCATGGATAGAATTTACAACTTAGAACTTACTTCTATAATCAAAAAATAAAAAACAATAAAGTATAAATTTAAAATAAAGTTTAGGATCACACTTCAATTCCATTTCTCTATAATGTGAAGGAAATGACAGATTGGAAGAATGAACTCAAAGTTATCCCACCCCAATAATCTATACAAATATGCAAAAATATAATTAAATATGGTGCGACTCTAAATTCATTTTTTATCTCTAATTTGTTGTTTTATATTTATGTCTTCTACCATTTTTTTTCAAAAAATATTCAATTCATTCACTAATGAAGACATACTCAATGCCTTTAGAACTTAAGTGCCAAAGAACACAATGTAAAATCAAATGAATCACATTAAAACATTAATAAATATGAAGAACATGGGTCATCAACATTCAAAAATTCAGTACTCAAAATATTCTAAACTCAAACCCAGATTTGACAAATCTAGATAAATCTGCTAGAAAAGCATCAAATACTAAACCCCTTTATAGAAACTGATATGTAAGACTACATGATTGTTCCATGACCATAACTATCAAAATGTATAAAATAAAACACCACATAAATTTATAGGGTCTCTTATACCCTTTTAATCAATCTCAATCCCTTATTTTCATGTACCACTAAGTGTTGCTACTTTATTAGACTTAAAACAAAACAAAAATTTAAAGTAATCAATCCCATCATCTTTAATCCTAAGCCGTTCATTATAAAACCACATACCCACAAACAAGATTCACATAAAATTATAGTTAAGGTAATTTAATTATATATTGAGACCTTAAATCAACATAAAAAGTTACTAAAATATATCTAATTTAAAAATAATACAATGTTACATAGGTCATCAACATTAAGAAATGTCGTATTCAAAATACCCTCAATTCAAAAAAATAAATTAGGAATTCTTAAATCTAGATTTGACAAATTTGGACAAATATGTAATAAAATCATCAAATATTAAACCTTGTGATAGAAATTTATAATCAAGATGATATAATTATTCTTTAGCTACAACTATAAAAAAATAAAAATCTAGACACTGCATAATCTTCTAGGTTTTTTGTATCTTTGTAATTGATATCAGTCCCTTGTTTTTCATACATCACTAAATGTAGTTATTTTTTTAGACAAATAAAATAAAATTATAACATAATTCTTAGTTTTGCATAATTTACACTTAAAAAATAAAAACAAGAAAAAAGCAAAGACATACCAAAAAAAAGAACACCTAAATCATATTGTCTTAAAATTAGCTAAACTCATTAAGATTTTAGCTACTAGAAGTAATAAAAATAGAAAAAATTCTATTGATAATGAAAACCCTTAAAATTTTAAGGAAGAAAACAAAATGATTCCAAAATTAAATAAAGGTTATAACACATGTAAGGTTATAAATTTGGCCCAACCACTATGGATGTCACTTCACCTTCATCCACACCATATCCCTTATTTAAATATCAAAACCTTAAAAAACCTTAGAATATTTAAGAATGAAGAATCATTGATTTTAATCTCAATCTTGACGTGGGTATTGGAATTTGGCATTTTTCATTTCATGGGTCTTAATCCTTATATTGTTAAAAAATAAGAAAGCAGACATAGAAAATAAGTTTACCAACACAATATTAGCTCTAATATTTTTTCTCTCTTGGTTTAAATATTTGATAAAAATATTATTATTTCACTATTATTTCCCTTCAAACATTTAAAAAAATACTACTAATGACATTTATGATAAAAACATTTCATATATATCAACACATCACCAACACTTATTTACCAAATTAAAACATTATAGACACATATTTACCAAAGTAGATTGATTTAGAATTGTGTGGTATTCACTGTTATGCTGCCATGTCTTGCTAAACTAGTAAACTTGTTTTCCTTTTTCTAATTGCCTATATTTAGGATGGTTTTGTTTTTGTTTTATGAATTGCACTAATGATTATGTAGTATTTGTTTTATCATACGCTAAAAAAATTACCCTTTCTTAGTATTACATAAAAATTAAGGGGCTATTATAAATTAGAAATATAAGAGAAAACATAAAAAGTTATAAGTATACGATATTTGTATTTTCCCCTTATATGGTGTTACTTAATAATTTCTATGTAGAAGTTTAATATTCAAGTAAATTCTTTCATTGATAAAAAATTATAGTGCAAGAGTACAGAGTGAGTTGGAATCGCATGGTGTTAATTATTGTGTTGTCATGTCTTGTTGAACTAGTAAACACATTTACCTTTTCATAACCACCTGTATATTCAATATAAATGAATAGATTTGGAAATGATTTTGGGTTAGTTTGATTTTGTTTTATTTTTTGGCCTATGAATATGTAGTTTTAGTTTTGTTTTGCACACATGTAAAACATCTTGTTGTGTTGGTAAGCTTATTTTACATGTATGTACAAGGATGTTGGTGCATTTTTGGGTCAATATTCATTACATATATTATCTTTTTCATTGTGGGTTTATATTTTTTTAAATGTTTCTTTATAAGCCAATATCATTATGATAAAAATTTGCTCCATCTTCTCCATGATTTCAGAAAGGATTTTGGCTTGGTTAAATAATTTTTATTACAAACATATGATGAATCATAGAAATATGCCTATTTGATTATATATTTTATATATGTGTATTATAAATCAATGTATTTTTACCAAAAAAAAACCTTAATAATCTACACAAACTAAGATTAATGTATATTTATTCTTAAATGATAACTCTTGATTAACACATTAGGTTGTTTCTATTTTAAATGGGGATTTTTCACATTCACTTACTATGATTAAAGAAATGAACTTTGTAATCCTGAATAATTTAGAGGATAGAAAACCATAGTGGAATCCCAAAATTAATGATGTAATGGATTTACAACATTATGTTCTCAAAAAATGGTGAAAGTCATTAACACATTGTTCTACACACAAAATTTACAACTTAGAACTTACAATTTTCATACTATTTTTTTTTTAAAACAACAAATTAGAAATGGAAAGAAATATTTAGACCACACCTCAATTCTATTTATCTATAGTGAAGGAAATGACACACTATAGTGATAAACTCAGAGCTAACCCACCCCAAAAATCTGAATAAATATTCAAGGATATAATCAATTTATACTCAATGCCTATATAATTCAACTACCAAATAACACAATGTAAATTGTAAGAATCATACATAAAACATCAAAAAATGCAAAGAGCACAAGTCTTCAACATTAATACATATAATATTTAAAATATCTTTAATTCAAAGCTTACCTGTCAAGGATTGCTATAACTATCAAAAGGTAAAAATTCAAACACCACATAATTTTATAGGGTTTCATGTATCCTTTTAATCAATCTTAGTCCCTTGTTTATCATGCACCACTAAGTGTAGCTACTTTTTTAGATGAAGAACAAAATAAAATTATCACCTAATCGATCTCCTAAGCCTTTCACACTATAACCGCAGACCCACAAACCAAATTTGAATAAAATCATAGTAATAGCATTAAAATATATCATTGACACCCTACCTCAACACAATACAACCACAATAATCCATAAACTCTCAAAATAATATAAAAGTTAAACAACTTATGAACATTAGGAAATGTAGTATTCAAAATATCCTCAATTTAAAGATTTTCTTTCATGAATTCTCAAACCTAGATTTGATTTAAGAAAATAATCAAATATTAAAACTCATCATATAAATTGATAATCCACATAATTATTCCAAGAATACAACTATTAATAAATAAAAATACAAATACCACAATTTTATAGGGTTTCTTGTATCTTTGTAATCAATATTTGCTGCTTGATTTTTATGAATAATTGAGTGCAGCTACATTTTTAGACATAAAATAAAACAAAATTATAACCCAATCCTTAGTTATACATAATTTACACCTTAAAAAGTAAAATTAGCAAAAAACCTAGAGATATACCATACAAAATAACACCTAAATTAGATTCCCTATAACCAAAAACTCATTAGTAATTTATCTAATAATAGTAATCAAAATTGAAAAATCTAGTGATATTGAAAACCCTAAAGGAAGAAAACAAAATGACACCCAAATTAGACTAATGTACCAAAAAGTAGAAAAAAGATTAATGCTATAAAAATAAGGAATTTATCAACCATATGTATATTTTAGTTGATCCATATATCAAGAAGAAATTTTATCGCAAGTGAATCCGTCCATATACAACAATAAAAAAAACCATTTCCATATTACATTTTGTAGAGCTAGATAATTATAAAATCCTTAATTATTCTCAATACTTCAACCACACCATAAAAAATATTACCACTCGACAGACCCTCACTTTACTAATATAATTATTCTACCCAACATTCTTGGCCTTCCCACATGGACACACAATTATGCTCTTCACAAAATCAAACATATGCTAAGGCCTAAATCCATCTCTAGCCTCCTTAACTAACATATCATGATAAACAATAGGTTAATCCCAACCAAGCACCTTAACATAACTAAAGTAGCATCACCAAAAACCTCCACAAGCACATGTCCACTCCTATAGGACCTCTCGTATGTGTCTTTATAAAATTCAAGGTTATAAATTTGGCCTAAACACTATAGATGTCACTTCACATTCACCCACACCATATTCCCTTCTCTAAACCTTGAAACCATAAAAACCCTAGAATTATTGAGTAATGAAGAACCATCATTTATGTTTTTAATATTTTTATGAGTATTAGAATTTTTTTTTTTTTTTTTTCATTGTCCTTCTTCCTCGTATCATAATTAAATAACAAATCAGACATTGAAAATATGTTTACCAACACCATACTAGCTCTATTCTTTTTCTCTCTTGATCATCTAAAATAGTCAATATTTATTGATAAAATTATTATTGCATCATTCATTACCTTAAAAGATTCCAATGAATGCCATCAATGACATTTAAAATCAAAATATTTATTTTTACCAAAACATCATAGACACCTATTTATCAAATTTTAATATGTATATTTACCAAAGTAAAATATGCTACCCATGTAACAACACCAATGATAGGCATGAAACAAAAATATGAAGACTCAAATGCCTTTATATTTTCTAAAAAATTAGCCCAATAATTGTTGATATACATAATTCATAGGTTCATCCCATTGTATGTCATCTCTATTAGCATAAATATACATTTAGTTTTTGTTATTCTTTTCTTTAAATATGGTTTATAATAAATTTTGAAAGGTAATGTTGAATGGATAACCATCATAAAATGTTTACATGATGTGTAGGGTCGACCATCAAATTTAATAATTTCCCAAGTTTACCTAGATTTTATTTGAGACAACCTATATACACAATATTTTCATTTTATTGACACTTTTCTTGTCACGCTGCCAACATATTAATCCCCTTAATTGTATGTTCAAGCATACCCTATGTGCCTTTCTTGTTTGGATAGTTTTGTCATGAAATCTATGGATACCTCCTCCCATTTTTTTCTAGGTATATATAATGACTAAAAAATACCAAAGGTCTTAATAGCCTCAACTTTGTTTCATTGATACACCAAATAATTTTCCTCATTTTTTTGTACCTCACCTTCGAGCCCACCCCCAAAATTTTTTTTCTTGAACCTATGATAATCTTAAATAATATTGAATGTAACCTAATGATTGAAGTGTGGAGCTCCTCAATAATCTTATGCTTGAGGTTGATTATTTTTTAAAGGTATATTATATCCTTGTACCAAAGGGATTCACCCTTCCATACAAACTTATCTAACATTCTGGGATCTTAATGAAGCTGTTGAATGAGATTTTGAATGTTTGTGTCCTATTACCATTCTATTCTTGCTTCATCCACCCAATTTTCTTATAGTATGTAAATGGAACACAATAATGCATACATGTTGTCATCCCTCCTAGAAAGTGCATCTATAACTACATTCTATTTGCCTTACTTTTAAGTGATCTCTAAGTCATAATCCAACATCTTAATGATCCATTTTTGTTATTATTATGAGGATAGCCTCTATTTAAAGAAGTATTTTAGGTTGTCATGATATGTCTTCACTTTGAAGTGTCTTACAATAGATAATATTGTTAGTGTGTAACCACATGAAGAATAACCAACATTTATTTATCATAAATGAGGTTAAGTAACTTTTTACATTTTAGTTAGTGAATTTAAAAATAAAGGGGCTTACCATCTTGCATGAGTAATAAACCCATACCATGCCATAAAACATCACTCTATAATGAAATTTTTGATGATATCTTAAGTGGAAAGAACTAGAATGGTGCACATGGCTTTCTTTAGCTTCTCATATGCTCTTGTTGTAGCCTTATTCCAATGGGAGGAATCTTTTTTCAATAGAGTTGTGAGTAGTGTTGCTATTATATCATAATTTATGAAAAAATCTATGACAATATATTGTATGTCTTAAGAATCCTTAGGTTCTTGAGGGTTTTAGGTTCCTTCTATTCTAACATGGCATTGATTTTGTTAGGATCCATCTTGAATCTTTCATGAGAGGAAATATAACCCAAGTAATCCACCTCCTTGACTCCAAAAGCACACATAGAATGTTTTACATAAAGCTTGTGTTTTTATTAAAGGTAAATGTGGGTTTTGAATAGGGGCCCTACCCTTTACAAAATAAACTACAAACAAGGTCTACCAAACTAGATATGACAACAAGCTTAAAAAAAAAAAACAAACAAAAAACAACACAATAACAAGAATCGATAAATAGTAAAACTATCAAATCTGCATAAAATGAAGAAGAATCAGGACCCTTCCAAGATTTTTTCCTTTTGTGATTTGAGGTCCATATTAAGAGGTTTCAAATAATTCTTATCTCTACCTTTCTTCCTATTACTCACTAAAGTCCACACTCCTCCTTCCCCTAAATTAAATACAATAGGGATGGATTCTTCAAGAGAATTGATTGGTATGTAATTTATCAAAGATTCTCTTACTCCAAAAGAATCCATTGGTACGAAATTTATCAAAGATTCCTTTACTGAAAAACCTTCTTTATAATCTAGGGAATGAATTTTTTCACCTAAATCTTCTTGTTGCGAATCTGTTTGAGATTTAATCTTTTCATCTAATGATTCTTCATATTTACTTTCTACTTCTTTTGTAATGTCCTCATCTTCACTATAAAAATAAAAAATTGTGAGATGATCGGATAGAGAATCTTTCCACCTAGAGGTCCCTTTATTGTATAGATGTTTGACATGAGTCTACCAAATTACCTATAGTAAAACATTTTATATATCTAAAAGGTGCACCTTCATAGTCGTGAACTTGTGACTAGATCCAGTTCTAAACCTTCAAATCAATGGAATCGAGGAGCTTTGATACATCCATACAAAATAGGATTCCAGTATAGGTATTATGCAGATAATCTATTGTAGTTCTATCCATAGCCAAGAATTATCCAAAAACTGTACCTATAGCTAATAATGCAGATTTAGACCAAAATTGAAGGGGTAAATAAGGAAGATGCACCCAAACTAGCATCATATTAAAATATTTAGTTAATGGGTTGAAGGAAGGAAACCATGGCTTCATCAAGAGGGTATGTTGATCCATATACCATATTTGTTTATGCATGATTGAGTTTTGATCCTTAGGAAGATTAAAAACTGATATTAAGAAACCTTTAACACCAAGGTATATCTCTAAGGTATCTTTCATGAAAGGATGCCAATTTTCCAAAATCCATTTATGGAGTACTAAAAGGCTTGGCTAGAGCTGATTAAATCTACATATAATCTCATTATTAGCAAACCATTCTTTATTTTCTAGCACATATTTAAGAACTTTCTCCTTAAAGGAGATAGAGAAGCTTCTCTTGGTTGGTTCCAAAGGCTTGTAAACCCTCTTGGATGCCACTTCTACAAAGGTCCTCTCTATCATAGGAAGTCTATTCTTACTCCCTACATGTTTGGCTACTTTAAGGTTGACTTGATCATTTTTTCCCAAATTCTTGGTTGCTTGAGCCTTTGATATGATAATTTACTTTGATGGTTGTGGTATAAAGTATTCATCCACTATAGGATCTGAGGTATTAGCCACAAGCTTTAGGTCCCTATCTCCTTTTGAGACAACTAACAATTTTAGAGGCTCCCTTGTTGCTGTCGATGCCTCCCCTATTGATACCACTATAGAAATAGACATCACCACTATCATCATATGAGAACTAGATCATTGAGGATTCAAAATAGGTGGGCTCATAAAAAATAGAGTCTCCTAAGACTTATTTAAATCTAATGATGGCTTATCAGATCTATCTATTGAAGCACCTACTACCTTTATTAAACTAGTCACTACCACCAAACCATTTGCCATTGCCAAACCAGTCACCATGGTCGCAAGACTACCATACCAATTAGGTTTTGAGGTTAAAGTCATTGAAGAAAAACCCTTATGGTCTACATTAAGGTGGACCTATTCTTCATGAGCTTCCTAATTATTCTGTCTGAAGTGTTTACATAAAGCTTGTGATGCTTGAGAGTTTTTAAAACTTAATTAAAATGGTGTAGATGGTCTTCCCATGTTTTAATTAAATTAAAATTATCATCAAAGAACATCACAACAAATTTCCTTAAAAATGTTTAAAATATGGAATTAATCAAAATTTGAAATGTAGAATGAGAATTTGTGAGGCCAAAAGGCATAACCAAAAAATCATAATGGTCATTATGTGTACAAAAAATTAGTTTAGTAATATTTAATTCCCTAGTTTGATTCAATAATACCCAAACCTCACATCTAGTTTTGTAAAAAAAATAATTACATGTAACTCATTTATCAAATCATTAATAATAGGAGTAGGAATATTATCTTTGTTGGTGAATTTTTTTAGCGCTTTGTAGTTTGGGCATAGGCATCAATTATCATTATTCTTACACAAAATTACCATCGTAGAATAATAAACACTATGACATTTTAATAATACCTAATTATAACATCTCTTTCATTATATGATTAATCTCCCTCATTTTAAAATAATGGTACTTGTAAGGTATGATGTTAGGTAGATGGATCCATGGTATAAGATGAATGGAATGGTCAATATTAGTTTTGGGCATAAGTCCTTTTGGAATATAACCAAATACTATTGAATGGTGGCCAAATATAGCTTGAAGTTAATTTAGTGTTTCCACCTATAATTATTGATCTTCTAAAATAAAAAATACCTTGCCTTTATCCTTGTGTGTTACATTGTTAAAATTTGTAGCATGTCATGATTATCTACATATTGTTTGAGGTTTTACATATATATTATTTATGCATACATGCTACTAATGGTGTTACTAAGTTAGACATAAGATATACAAGTTTACATATGAATATAGACTTATAATTTTTAAGGAGTTTCATTATGCACATACTGAGGGCATACTTACATTGGGGGCATGCTTACCCTTAAGACATTTTCAATGTGAGTCAAGTTCTATATTTCTTATTTTCAATTATCATATTGCGCTTTATATTTTATTATACATATCTCTCTCTAACATATATATTGAGTGATTTGATACATGATTACTTTGTATCATTTCATACATTGGATATATATTATGTGGTCTTGTGTTTTCACTATGATTGCTTAGATTTATTGTGCTTGTGCATGTTTCTTGGTGTACCCTTCTTGTCTTTTCTATAGAGGACACTCGAATTTTATATTTTGTGTCACTTATTTATGACTGATTACTTTGTTTACTTTTGATAATTTTGTTTCATTCATTAGATTCATTTTCTACATGTGATTACATAATCATGCATGTTTACATTGATCGACTAATATGTGATACTTGTTTAGTGCCTTTATTTATATCATGCATGCTATGATTAGAAAAAATATTTTCTTGCTGCATACATTACCATGCATTAATTGAGGAGTATTATTTTTTATTTTTAACAATAAATGGAGGATTGATGGGGCTCTCACCATTTCATTAATATCCAAAAAGTTATTATAATTAGTTCCAATCTACCATAATAGCAAGAGAAAAATGACAACTTTTTTATTTAAAGCTTATATTTGCACTTCCATATAAAATTAAAAAATGCTTCATATTGCTTATGATAATGGTATAAACCATCCACAAACGTCATAAAAATAGAAAATACACATTGATTTTCCAAAAATAAACCCAAACATAAACTTCAAAATAGCAAATCTCCATAGAATCAATTTTTTGTATATAAAATTTAGATCTTCCACACCAAAGTCTGTATTCTATAACCATTACCTAGAATCTTCCTCAAGCACAACCTAGAACATTTTGTAACTAGAGAATAGAATTTTACACAACCACAACCTATAATTTTCCATAGCCACAAACAACGGTCTCAAACATTATCAAATAAATTTCAAAAAACATAGTCTTCTACAGTACCTACCTAGCTCTATAGTAGCCTCTTCCCAAAACATTTACACCCATTGCCCAAAACTTCAGTATGATCTAATAATAAATCTTTTCTAGTTACTAGATCCTTCTTCAACATCAAATACAAACTAATATTTTTCATAGAAAAACACAAAAAAATTATAATTTTTATTCAACAATACCTTTATTGAAACATTAAGCTATATAATATTTTAGTCACCATTTCAAAACATTGTATACCTTTCTAGGTAGATAATCTTCAACAACAATAGAAAAATATTCCAATGAAGCACCAAATATTTAATAAATCAAATTAAAATTTAAATACTCTAAATAAATGCCTTTCATGGAATTTTTATCCCTAGTGCAATCTTTCCTTTGGCCTCATAATTTAATTCTTTTGATAAACCCACCCAATCACTTGGGTCACTACTATAACTTGATACCAAGTGATCAACATACACACCTACATTTTATTGAAGATATGATGATTTATTTCATTCCTAGAAACAATTTAGAAAAGAATAGAGGTTAAGTGTCTTACCAACTCTATAGCTTTAGAGAGAATATTTTCTAATTTATAGGTAGGAGTCCTTCCCTTTAGCATTGCATTTATGATAATCATCGAATCCATTTCTAAAATCACATTTTGAAATCCATTACCTTTTTCTATCTTTAATCCTTCCAAGAAGTCAAAATCCTCAACTTCATTATTAGTAATTTTTGACAAAAAAACATTCCCTTAAGAATTTTCCTTGAGGGCAAAGGATTAAACAACCTACTTTCATTACCCCTAAATTATTTTATGCTAGTCCATCAAAATTTATTTCCAAAAAATTATAGATACTCATATTTTGTTTCATACATTTTATAATGTTAGTTTTTGACCAAACCTTAGTATACTTGACTTATATGTGCACACATGACTCTTGTTTACATCTCCTCATATCCATTCATCCATATATGGGATCAAAATTCATGAATTGTCATTATTGTTCATAATATTTCCATAGTATCTACCTAAATAGATTAACATCATTCTCAGAGTGCCTCTTGATCTCATATCACTATTCTTATTCTCTAGATAGGTATGTGCCTCCTCAGATAGTTCCACACTATGGATCTATTCATATGGGCTGGATTTCTCTACATGCCATTTAAAAATAATTTTCCAAAACTAAAATTCTTCAAATGGGACAACCGTATATTTTTATTTTTTGTTTGGAGGAAATTATCCAAAGAGTTAGATATATAAATGTATCAAGCCTAAGCCTATTCCTATGTATTAATCACTTACCTATCACTAGAAATACATCTATACATTGAGAAGAGTTATCCTAAATATTTCAAACATGAATCCCTCAAAGGAACAAGCCCTGAGATAAATTTGAATACCATTATCAGGTCAAAATCACAAGTTGTCAAGTGTTGAAATCCTTTCACATGATTGCATAACATGTTTGTATTACACTAATTACACACACTCAAGTAGGTCGAAGAACTATTCTTAGGTTAAATTTGCTTTTCAAAGTATTAGATAGATAGGAAACACTTAGTCACATGGGTGGATGACTTCAACTCAAACCATCCATTTCACCCTTTTAACCATTCACATTGATCTCATCTTATAGTGAAAAAAAAGAGTTTTGAAGAAAGGAAAAGGAAAACATAGTTGTTCATGCTAGATTGTATATATATAAATATATAATAATCACTAATAGACACAGGTGAAAATATTAAAATAGTTACAAAAATAAAAAATGTTAACATAAATAGTTCAACACTCTAGTAAACTATTATGCACTGTCATAAACATCCATGAAGTGTGAACTTGTCCCAATAGGCACATGCACTCTGTTTCTAGATCCAAGCATTCATATGCCCTTTCTTGAGAATTGCTATTGATTTTACCTTTTCACAAACTTGTAAATACTAGAAACAAGCTAAGTACCCTATTATTTTAGTATATTCATAAATAATAAGTTATAATAAATTAGTGTTACTCTATTAGTTATACTCATAGTTATATGTGAATTTAATATCTTATGTAATCTAATTATTCTAGAGTTTTTACATGTTAAATACATTAAGCCAAATTAGATAAAATATATTAGTGAACTCCTCCCTTCTTTTGAACACATAAAACCCTATATTCCTTCGGTGTTCCATCTATTTTTCTAAATATTTCAGATTTATACCCTAGTGTTTTATTTTTAGGTCTAATTTATGATTTCCCCTTATCCTATGTGTGCAAATATGAAGTTTTTCTCTTTTGCTCTAGGTTTTCATGCTTATTATCCTATTAAGGCTTCCCCTATCAGGTTTTTGAATTTTTTGGCTCATATCTTATTCAAAATGAATCTATTTTAAAACTTTAAGATATTTTTTTAGTCACATTGATTAGATGAAAAACCTATTTTTATTTGATAAAACTATATAAGATTTTTAGGAATTAAGGTTTTAAAATTTTTAGTAAATTTGGAATCGAAGGAAAAGTACACATTTATTTTTAAATTAATTTATGGGTTTCATTTATCTATTGATAATTACCAAAAAACACATTTTTTTTTCAAAAATTCCTCATGGTTCTCTTAGAGTGGTTGGTTCTTTATGTGACCCTTGTCAAGTCATATTTTTTGTATATATGCACCTTTAAGACTTTATAATTTCTTAATAATTTCATATTTTTTGTATTTAAAACTAATTTTTAGACCTGATTTCAGATCTCCCCTTATTCTATATTTTATATTATCTTCGGTGTGGGCTTTGTGCTTCTATTTATTTCTATCTTGTGGTTTGTTAAATACAAAATAAGTGAACATCTTGAAACCAATAATAGCCCTCATCCTATGGATTTTATATTTTCTACTCATGCCATGCCTTATATTTATACTAATGAATAGACCAATGGTCAAGCTTGTGTGATTAATGATGCTACCTATGTAAACAAGAAACATGATTATGAAGGACATGACTATGATTATTATTATGATTAAAAAGAAGATTGGTATGTTAGTGATGCATATAATGAAGTATAAGAAGAACAATATCTATTATTGAAATCAATTATCTTAATCCTTATTTAAATTTTGTTTTTAATTAAACACTATAACAAGAGGAAATTAATAATGAATTAAGTTACACACTCAATATTTTTAGTAATCTAGTTAAGAAAGATGATATAATCTGACCCACATTATCATGATATTATGCCTTGCAATGATGTTTATAAATGCAATGTAATGATGATTCTATTAAAAAATAATGTGATGTTATCTCTTTTCCTTGTCTTGAAAAAAATGTGATGAGAATTATAAATTATGTAACAATATTTCCATACAATGCGATTCCAAGTAATGTAATGACATGAATGCTTGTGATGAATATTCTACATCTATATCTAATTTAGATGAGAAAATGGAAACTATGCCTACTATTCCCAACCTATGAATAACAATGTACTAGTAAAATCATTCATGATCATATTTTTACTATGTTGAAATTCATAGAGGAGTTATAAAAGAAAATTCAAACTTTATGCCTAAGGGTTACATCACTTGAAGATAAAATTACACATACCAACAATCTTGAACATGCTAGTGTAAATCACATATTTGGTTTTCCATTTATAACATGCATGCCATATAATATTTTATCTCAAGTATGGCTTAAGTAGAAACAACAATCAACAATTAATAAAGCTAATAAAAGATAAGAAACATGTAAGTAAATTAATACAAATAAGAAAATTATTGAAGACAAAATTATCTCTAAGGACATGTATAAAAAAGAGGTTCCAATAAAGTTTAGTTATAAAGCAACATCTCACTTGTGTTTAAAGAGGAATCAACCAATCAAGTTTGATAGTTTCAAGGATAGGCTAAGTGATTTTTTACATACATTACTTGATAGAAGATTGATCATGTTACCCTATAATCATATTTACCCTCCTCATCACCTAGTGTGAGTGGGGAAATGAAATTCTCATCGTATCAATGGATTTAGAGACAATAATTTTTATGTATTATGATATAGGATTGAAAAAATTATTGATAGATTGATTATTAAATCTGGTGTAAATAACAATAGTTAAATTATGCCTTCCTCTACATATTCCTATACTATTCATTTTATAAAATTGAGGTATCCTAGGATGTTCATATAAAGGAGCCAATGGTCACTTAGGCTTCTCATACCATAGTTACATCTCATACTACATGAGTATGGAGGCCAAAGAAAAGTAAACCAAATATATTCAAGTGTTTATAAGAGATTAAATCATCAAGATACACTTACTTATGAATGACATAAAATTACTCCACATAAACAACTATGTCAAGAATATCCATTTAGCACACATAGTTTTCTAGAGTGGTTTTTAAAGCAATTCATCTTATTTGACTCTATTGAGTACAAGGCCATAAATATGTACATAAATTGATAAAGAGAAACAAGGATCCAATAAATAAATTATAGAATATGGTGTGGTAGGTTATACATATCCTACTACATATACAGTAAATGATTGGAAAGACGTCTAAATTACAAGATGAAGGTGGAAATATATCAGACGATTACAACATGTATGATAAAAAACATACATATGAGCATATAATTTTTGGAATACTTTAATGGTAGCAATATAATATATTTTATATATCTTATTCATTCTTTATTGATTGGTTATCCTCTTTATTATTCTATATTGGCATACATGTGTACATCTGCTTTTGCATTGATCACTCTTCTATCCCTTTGATTTATTGTTATATTTCTACTTGGCACTTGATTTTTTAATGTATATCATGATCCATAAATATATGACACATATATTATAATGGTGCATCCATTACAATAGTCTAAACCTACAACATACTCCTTGTGGAACACTACTTTATCAATACCACATATTAACTATCTATACTTGTTATGGCCTATATTGAGCTTACACGATCACATACATTTATGGATACATATTATATGAGTGTATCCATTGATTCATCCTCATTCCCCTCCACATCCCATATAATCTTTTGAGATATGATGTTTTTATTGACATGTATATTGGGGGCATGTTGTTTTCCTTAAATCCATCCATATTGCTACACTTGATGAATAATGTGCTTTGACACATGTTATAGATTTTGGATCCCTACTATTGTTATTTTTTCACAACATTTCCACTTGGAATTTTTTTAATATATTCAAATTTGTACTTAGAGTTAAATATTTTATAAAAAATAAAAATATAAAAATATTTAGTAAAAATTATAAACTTTGACCTATGCATGTCATATATTGCAGATTTACAAAATTTATTTATGCTCTATCACTTATGGTAAACTATATATCCATTTTTATATGCACATGAATTTGATTGTATACATGAGTGATATGCATGAAAAATAATTCAACTATGACATGGACACATATATGAAACATATTCGTACACCTAAGAGCTACCTTCATATAGTAGGGGCATGTTTTCACTAGGGACATTATGTTGCCTTACATATGTTTTATCCTTCTTTGATTATTTCCATTGATCATATTGGAATAATTTACATTGATTATACATGAATTTATAAAACTCATACTAATTATATTTAAATTTCACTTGTTATTATATTTTTATATATGTGATGATGACATACATTGAATGTTTAGATTAACCTTCCTTGTTCTATGCATGATTGTTGTTGTGTTTTACATGATGTGATGCTTACTTGTTTATTACATAGTTTGACTCTTTATTTTTTTATCTAAATAAATATTATTATACATGAAATTTGATTCCCTATTTTTTGTGGCTCTTGCCTTGTGTGATAGTTTATTGTCCATTGTGTGTGGATCTTGCCTTGTATGAGATTTCATTATCCATTGTGTGTGGCTTTTTCTTTGTGTGACATTTGATTGTCCATTATGTGTGGATCTTTCCTTGTGTGAAATTTGATTATAAATTGTGTTTGGATATTTCATTATATGATATTGAGTGTCATTATGTGTACTTTATTTTGTGCATCATGGGCATGACATTGTGTGTGACTTTGTTTACTATGTGTGGATAAATCTAGGATTGTTTGCTGAGCTTGTTGTGTCATGATCCATACCACACTCTTCTTTTTATATATAGTATCATGATACATATCATGCACCTTCAACACAATTATTATTGAGTTTATGGTACTAATTGGTATATTTACTACTTATTATTTTTATCATTAATATATTTATCTAAACATGACGTATACTTGTTTAATATATACTTAGATGATCTAATATTACTATGATAACATAATATACTGATGTTAGCACAAATTTATACACTTATTGTATATATATATATATATGTATGTATATATATATATATGTATATATATATATAGATATAGATATATGTATATACATATATATATATATACATATGTATATGTATATATATATACACACATATATACATATATATACACATATATATACATGTATATATATATATATATACATACATATACATATACATATATATATATATATACATACATACATATATATATATACATACATAGATATACATACATACATATATACATACATATATATATACATATATATATATATATATGTATATGTATGTATATGTATGTATATATGTATGTATGTATATATATATATATGTGTATATATATATATATATATATATATATATATATATATATATATATATGTATGTATGTCTACTTTATTTTGAGATGAATAATTTTTAGGCTAGATTTATCACCTCAAAATGAGGGCATACACAATGACTTATCTCAGAGATCAAGAATTTAAATTCAAATATTTTAGAATTTGGGAACAAAAAAATTCATATTTTAGGCACAAATAAATTCATAGTGGCACAAGTTTATGCAAATTATTACAAGTTTTACTCAAATTATGATAGGTTTGACATAGATTGGGGATATTTACATGATTATAATTTGTATTTCATAGATTCTATGAGGTTATTACATAGATTATATGATTAAGATTACCCAAATTATTAGATTGGGGGTGTATGTTCACACTTTCACATATATTATGATACTTTGGACTTAGATTACATATGTTATTGGATTGGAAACACATGAAAGACATATGTGATGAATTATATAAAAATTATACTCAGGAATTACTTAGGTGTTACTTAGAGTGAGTCATATTATCCATCTACTATAAATGATAAATTTTTTACATAGATTCTCAAGCATTTCTCAGATTTGTTGGATCCCCTAGTCAATTACATTCATAGATATATTGAGTTGTGTGGGTATGACATTATGTGTGACTTAAATTATAGGCACTTATTTGTTTCAAATGAGGTTTGGGGCATATTTAACTCAACCCATGGTTTTAAACTAGCATCTATAATGGGCATGATCATCTAAATTCTCCATTATCTACAGAAGTCATATTGGTTCAAATACATATAGGTGTATTTTTCCTTAAATATTTCATTTTATATATGTTTAATGTTGTCACTTTCATATTTTATATCATAAGTGAAAACTAATTTCTAGATATTTCATTGCATGCTTGCATAGAATAAGGTGCAACACTCAATACCTACTTGAGCACACTGACTATGACTATCCTCAAGTATCACCTTCTATCCTTCTACTCTATCAATTCCATTACTAGAATAAAATGGGGGAAAATGAAAACACTCACATTTGGTATTAGATACTTGATAATGTCAGTTGTCCTATCCTTGGTATATGTAACTTATGCATGCACATACGAAATATTATTTACATCTCTTCATAGCCATTCATCCATATATGGGCTTGACCTTCCAAAATTTATATTAATGTTACAAATGATTTCCTTATTCTCTAATTAAAAATAATAACATCATTATTAAAATATCTCCTGGTCTCAAATTACTATTTCTACTCTCTAAATAGGTTCGTACCTCCTCAAATAGTGTCACACTGCAGATCTGTTGACATGGGTTGGATATGTATAAATGTTATTTAACAATTATTCTCCAAATTTAAATTCTCCATAAAGGTTATCCAATATGTTTCATATGTTATTTTAGTAATAAATTACCCAAAGAGTGAACTAGATAAACATATCAATCTTAAGCTTATTCCTATCTAGAAATTACTTACCTATCACTGGAAATACATTTTCCCATTGAGAGAAGTTATCCTAAAATTTACAAATCTAAAACCCCTAAAATGAGAAAGGCTTGAGCTAAGTTTGAATCCCACTACAAGGTCAAAATAATAGGTTGTCAAGTGTTGAAATCCATACACAATATTGCATTGTATGTTAGTATTACATAAATTCCACACACTTAGCTAGGTGGGAGAACTACATTCGGTTTGACTTCCCTCTTTAGAGTATTAGATACATAGGTAGTGCTTATCCATAGGGGTGGTTGTGGTTAGCTCAACCCATAAATTTTTTCCTTTGTACCTATTCACATTGATCTTATGTTATAGTGAAAACGTTAGGGTTTTGAAACAAGGAAAATGAAAATAGAGTTGTTCATGTTAGATCACATATATCTAAATATATAGGAAGTACTAAAAAACATATGCACAATGGTCAAAATAGTTACAAAAATAAATTAAATCAACATAGACATTTCCACACTCTAACAAATTATTTTGTACTACCAAAAGCATCTAGGCAGTGTGAACTTGTCCCAATAGGCACATGCACTCTATTTCTGGATCCGAGCATTTATAAGCCCTTTCTTGGTCCCTATTAATTATTTTACCCTATCACATACCTGTATATACTTTAAACAAACTAAGTACATAGTTTTTTCAGTATTTCCATATATAGTAAGTTGTAATAAATCAATAATACTCTAATAGTTACACTTAGATTTGTATGTGAATTGTATATTTTATGCAATCTAATTATTCTATATTTTTTCCTTGTTAAGTAAATTTATCCAAAATATTATAAAACAAAAACCAAAAGCAAGTGAAATCC
This sequence comes from Torreya grandis, assembly GCA_037957365.1. NCBI lineage: Eukaryota > Viridiplantae > Streptophyta > Pinopsida > Cupressales > Taxaceae > Torreya > Torreya grandis. The sequence goes on from JARHVA010001230.1 coordinate 1,072,552, forward strand.
ACCTAGCATCCATTATATTTACCAAGGATAGAATTTTTTTGGATCAATCTTCTAAAATACCTCTCTCTTACGGTTAACAATTTCTTTTTATTTTTTTCCCAAAAGAGAGACATTACTTTAAATAGTTTTCTAAATTTTACCCCAACATCTCTCCCATCCTACAACCGTATCATTAAATATTATATTATTTTGATCTAGCTATATGTTTTAGATTACATTTGTTGGGGATGTAATCTAAAGGCTAAAAAGTAATTTCAATCCTTTAGGCCAAGAATAGAATTTATCTTTCATAGAACTTGGGAAAACCCATAATTGGTTTGATGTTAAAATAAGACAAGATCACACCTTTATAGCATAGTCATAATGAAGGAGGAGATGTTCCATAGATTCACCTCTCCTCTACACATTACAGACATAAAATGTCCAATAAATCCCATCCTCTGTAGGTGGTCCTATGTAAGAATTATACTATGAAAAAGAGTTAGCATTAGGAGCATTGACTGCATTCTAAATCAAATTACTTGTTTAAAAATATTCCACAACCCATCCTCCAACAACACACTTATAACCTTATTTTACATTGTATCTTTTAGATTTATCATGGTCCATATCATGAGGTCCTCATTATTTTTTATTAAAAAAATGCCATCCTTTAAATGTGTTTAATGTCTCTTTTTGATCAGTCAAACAATTTATATCTTTTCCATTAATGAAAACCCCTAACTTGAGGAATAAAATCAACCCAATAGTTACAAACATTAACAACCCAATTCATTTCCATAAATTCTTGGGTCTCAACAAGTTCCCTCATATCTTAAATAATATATTAAACCTACCACAAATCTAATAAAAAAAATTCAATTCCCCATTACCAACATCCCAAGTCAAATTATTACAAATTACACTTCTTAAAGACATTGTTTAATTCGATATGTGAGATTCTGAAGGAGGATTTTCATCTATAATTTTTTTTTCTCAGGCCTATTATTGTCTAAATATTTCCCCTCATCACTATACTCTAAGAGGAATCCTCTTATTAATATATCTTCTAACAAAAAATTTCTCCAAAAGCCACATTGTGAACTTGTATGGCTTTAATACCCACTCCCCCAATTGATTAGGCTCTGTTAACATTTTCCCACTTTTTTAGATGGATATTTCTCTTCTCCACCTTTAATTTCAATTAATACGCTGCCAATCTTTTTTGAATATTATCAATCATATTTCACCACAATTTTGATTTATATACCCTTTTAAATAGATGAATCCCAAGGTATTTACTTGAGATATGCCCAATAAGAATTCATAACACCCCTGAGATCCTAACCTATGTTTCCCTGGGCACATTTATAATTTTTTTCCAAATTAATTTTTTATACTAAACCAAATTAATATTTAGGTAAAAATTGTATAAGAAATAAATCCTCACTTATCTTAGCTACTATAAATAAAAGTGTGTCATCCAGAAACTATAAATGAGTATTTATATAATCAACATCAAATGCTTTTAAGCCCTTGACCTTCCAAAATTTTCTCATCTTTCATAGGACTCTTCCCAGACTCAACCAAAATAATAAATAAGGGGAAAGGGGATCCCATTGCCTATTCCTCTTAATTTAAAAAAAATCCACTAGACTCCCATTAGCCATTGACGAGAAAAAACCCCTGTCACACAATTCAAAACACACAAAGTCCAATCATTATCAAACTCAAAATCACTTAACACCTTCCTTAAGAAACTCTAATTCACTTTATCATATGCATTTTTAATGCCCAATTTGAGCAACATACCAACTTTATTTTCATATTTAAGAGTGTATAGGATCTCATTAGTCTTTATAACCCCATCCATAATATGCATTTCACTTACAACACCACTTTATTATGATGAAATTATCAAAATAAGTGATAATTTCAACCTTTCAGATATTGCCTTAGAAATAATTTTAATCACAATATCTTTTATTAGTAAAAGAGGGTTTGGGGTCTCTCAACCATTTAATTAATATTAAAAAAATAGTTACCATAATTATATACATGGTATTACAAATAGATGTTGGTCTAAAATCTACAAATGTATAAGGATTAAAATTTTTAGGAATCAATGAAATGAAAGTACAATTTAGAGATTGTAACACTTTATTTGATTTCAAAGACTCATTTACGAATCCTATTAGTTCCTTACCCATAATCTCCCAAAATGTCTGAAACACTATTGCTAGAAATCCATCAGGGCTTGACACTTTATCTTACTCCATAAGTTACAGAATAACCTTTACTTCTTTAGAAAATAGTTTTATCAAATCCACATTTTATCTTTCAAAAATTAAGTATGATATGGCTGAAATGAATTAATCCATTCCCCTCTCCTCCCTAAGAGCATTTTTAAATAGTATATTTTTAAATACATCCACAACTTCATATTTAATAGCCTCATGTTATTCCAAAACCACCCCATTTCTATTCTTAATTTTACATATTATATTCACTTGCCTTCTAGCCACACTAGATTAGTGAAAAAAATTTGTGTTCTTGTCCCCCTCCTCAATCCATAATTCTATAGATTTTCATTTCAAAAAAAAATCTCCCTCAAGTAGACTTCATGAAGTTATCCTAAAAACTCCTCCTTTTGAAGATTTTTTTTTTTAATTATAGGGGTATTATAAAAATTGAAATTTAATAGCTCAAGTTCATAATTAAAAATAAACTTTCCTTCAAAAATGTTAACAAAAGCTCTCCTATTCCACTCTTTAATATTGCTCTTGAGTAGTCTTAATTTCTTAGAAAATATGAACATCAAATATCCTTGACCCTGATCAAAGATATTCCACTAACATTTCATTTGATCATCAAAATTTGGATGTCTCAACTACATTAGTTCATAATTAAAAGGACATTTTTAGTAATATTATCAGTTTTAATAAATAAAGAGACAGGAGTGTGATATGATCCTTAAACATTCATAATTATTAAGTATACAATATGATTCCCTTAAAACCAACTGGGTGATATACAAAATCTATCCAAGTGCTCAAGAATAATATCAAACCCTCTCCCATTTGTCCAAGTAATTTTACTTGATTTTAGAAGAAGATCCATCACATAATTCAAGGATACCTTTTTCTAAAAATCCTTCTCTGATTAGTGTTGATTTTTACTTCATCTTTTTTATCCTTGGAGCCTAGGATAAAATTAAAGTCTCCCTCATTGTTAATTTTGTATCCTTCCATTGATTTAGCACACTCAAACCTTATGCCCAAGATTCCATTTTAAAAGTATAATTATTAGGCCCATAAGCATTTATAAGTAGTTAAGAGATATTTTATTTGTTATATTAAAATTAGCATGCAAATTGACTCAACCCTTTCAAAACTAGAGTCCATTTCACTAATGTTGAATTCTAATGAACACATAAACCTCAAAATTTTCATTCACACCACTCGCACAACCTTTCCACCTTAGAAGAAGTAACTACTCAACCTATGATTTAGTTAACTTTGTATCTTATAAAAATAAAATATCAAGATTTATTACATTTAATTTATGTCTCACAATATGAATTTTAGTAGGAAAATTCATGTCCCTAACATTCTAAGATATAACTAAAATTTCAATAATGGAGGGACCTTCCACCTCTACTGTATAACTAAGGAATCAACTCTCTTATGAGAATATAATAGTTCATTAAAATATGTCTCTTTGAAATCGTCTACCTTTATTTTCCTATGACATTTATTCCTTATAATATTTTAATTAATTAGAGTATGAATTTGATCTCATTTTATATGAAAAACCTTACTTCCATTCTTAGTGTCTTCCTTAGCTTGCTAATGTCCTAAATTTTCCTTAGATATTAACCTTTCTCTTGAAAAGTCTCTCATATCTGATTTACCAAAATTCCTATATTGCACAATAGTATTCACAAATTTAAAAATTAAATCTTTAGTCCGTACATTATCAAACACTAGCTCCAAAGATTTAAAATAAACATCCTAATTAGCTATCTCATTCTCTAACTCCAATACATTTCTTACTTAGGGTTCCCCATTCTTATGTTTTCCTTTAGACTCTCTACCATCCACTTTACATGTTACAAAAATAATAGGCTCACTTTCATTAATGAGACCTTCACCCATTCCTTTAAAAACAACCTCAAAAGAATAGTTGGATAAAACCAAAGGCCATAAAACATTTTCCTAGAAATAAACCTTAGTCAATTTTGTATTGACATCCAAATTAACATCTACATCCTCTCTTATATCCTCTACCACCCAACCTTCCTTAATATCCTCCTCTACCTATATTTCAGTAATTTTAGAAATAAACTCCCTCACCTGGAAAATAACCAAATTGGTCTTTTGATCCTCTTATGTATCCTTTACCCCATATTCTACCTTAATCCCTTCTTCTACCTATATTTCACTTATTTTAGAAATATAATCCTTTACCTAAGATATGAATTGTTCACATTCTACTTGTATAGTATTTTCCACAACCTAATCAATTCATCAACCATTTATCCATCCTCATCCTCTAGCACTACCATCACCTTCCCAATTGAGGAAAAACTAGAAACACCTTTTTAACCCAAATTTATCTCTTTATTAACCTTTGTTGACCTAAATACCTATTCCCTCAATCATGATTAAAATAAGGAATTTTATTATTATTGTGGTTATCTAATCTTTATGATGTCCCATAAGCACTAGTTTGTTGACATGTCATTTAGAACAACTTGCCAACATTATTTTGTCAAGGTGGTGAAGCCTATCTAGCCTCTTGGTTAGTCAACACCAAATATGTTAGAGTAGAAAGAGTCATCTAAATGAATAATAATTAGGGGATCCAAAATTTTAATGTAGATTTCAATGGTGATGTATTCAATTTGTAGGAATGGATCTCTTAACCTCTCGTATAACTTGTGAAAGTGAATGTTGAATGTGCTTATGGATTCATTAAGATCCCTATAGGATGTAGTAATTTGATAATACAAGGAAAAAAGGTTGATGGGTACATTAAAAAGGTTGAAAAATAATTTTTCAAAGGCTTCCCATGAGGTGATGTTTTCATCTGGTAAGCCAAGGTACCAGTTGTATGCATCCCTATCCATAGAGCAAGGAAAAATATAACATGTGACATCTTTATGCTAGATTTAAGTCAAGATTATGGCATATTTGAATGATTGAATGTGTAATTTTATCATCCAAATCCCACCACATGTGTATTTTTGATACAATTCATCAGTATCTTTGGGAAAGTCATGATCAAGCCCTAGAATGTTTAAAGGGTAGCCACCTCCACCTAGCTAGGCAAAATCCATAGGTGGGTCTAAAGTTTTATTTTCCAATCTTAGAACCTGAAATATTACTATGGGAAAATAATCTAAAGTCAAAGTTTAAATTTTTCAATATAAGTTCAATTCAATCCCACCTAATGCTATCTTTTTGGCATGCATTTTAAGCATACTGTTTCTACCTCAAAATTCGCTTTTCAGACTAAAAAGAAAGAAACTAAAAGAAAGTAATGGACAAGGCTTGGAAGTACCTAGACTAAAGATTGCGCACCGTAAATCCAGACGTTTATGAGCACTCCTCTTTGGCTGTGGAGGAATGACACCTGCAAAAGAAGAAAACTTAGACAAGAGGATGTTAGATAGATAGACGGTGGGTTGCCAAGCAAGAGCTTGTTCCCAGAAGCATGAGAACTTCCTTGAGGGAGGTCAACCCACTATTTGATAAAGAGATAAATGACTGATAAAAAGACAGAATGCTAAAATAGACTGAAATGATAGCAAACTGAAAGAGACGAGGAAGCAAAGGCTTACCTGGAAGAAGCTGTCAAACTGGTCACAGTCGCCGGCATCGGTAGTCCTACCGGCGTCGGTTGTCGGGTCTGCCGATGTCGGTTAGTCTGCCGACGTCGGTCGGGGTAGTGACCGGCGTCGGTCGGGGCAATGGCAGGGTCTGGTCTGTGGATGGTCCGGGTCTTGATTTGTGCTCTGTTTAAAGATGGTCAGTGGACGGGTTTATGGACGAAGGTCTAAGTCTACTCTGGGCCTGGTTTGAGGATGGTTTTAGTCAGAAGGATAGAGAGGGACAGGGAGATAGAGGAAGCCAATCTGGGAGATAGGAATCCGGGTCTGGGTGACAGTCAGGTCTGAGGGGGTAGAAGAGCTGAACATAGCTTAAAACATGATAACTAGAAAGCATAAAGAATACAAACAGAGAACATACCTATGCCCTGCTGAAGAAAGTGTTGTTGTTGCCGCTTGTTGAAGCCCTGTTGCTGATGAAGATTCTCTGTTGTTCACTTGCAGAAGCTTGCTGTGTACCTGAGGGAGAGAGAGTCACATTGATGGGTAGAGAGATTGCTGATACAAGGGTTTGGTGCCAAAGATTCAAGAGTCGGGATGCAAGAAAGGGAGACGCAGAGAGTGAAGAGGAGGAGCCAAGCGGAACTAGAGGATGGGGCCTGAGAAGGCTTTGCAGCCTCTCAAGGGGGAAGGACAGAGGGAGCAGAAGACAATAGAATATAGATGACTGAATACTACAATGAAATAAAAAAAACCAGACTAGCTTACCTTTAGCTTGCTGAATGAAGAGAGAAGAAGATGTTGCTGGAGCCACAGAAGAGTTGCTGCAAGGAGAAGATACTGATCCAGGGCCTTTTCACCTGTTGCTGCTATTGCACGAGGTCAAGACAGAGGAGAGATCAGAGCCAAAGCGTCAAGAGAATCTATTTTCGAGCTCAAGAGTCCATGGGGTGCAACGGATGCAGAAGGGGATAATGAAGGCTGCCGACGCCGGCAGTTTCGCCGACGTCGGCCGAAGGTTCGCCGACGTCGGCGGTCACAGGATGGGCACAGAGGCTAAAAATAGCCTCTACCCACTCTTGCACGCCGCCGGGCAAGGGGTCATGGGCAGAACGGTCACAAGGATGCCAAAATGGACGAGGGGGGATATAATGGTGAGATTTGGCCTAATAAATGCTAGGGGGAAGGTGGAGGGATTCAAGGGAGGATCCAAGGTGGCAAGGGTAGGGTGGAAAGGGGGCCTTATTTAATTAAAAATAGATGTTAATTTCTAATTAATAAGACTTAGGTGGGTTAGGGACCAAGGAGGACTAGGAGGGAGAAAGGGCCAAGGGGGAGAACCAAGGTGCAGACACGTTTGCGGTGTCTACATTTGCCCCTTTTTGTCTTGTTGGTTGTTCTAGACGAACTGTAAGACAAAAACAGGAGTTGGTTGCCCTAGAAAAAAGGATGAGGTGTTTCCCCCTCAAAGCGATAGTCGAGAGAAGGGAACCGAAGATCGAGTGTCGATTTGACAGAGAAATGGATAGAAGAGAGTGAGTGAAAACGCTGCCATAGTCGAGATTGCGCGTAGTCCACTTCACGAGAGGGTCAGGTCAAATTGTCACATGGTCAAGGGTCAAGGAGTGCCAAAATTGAAGTAACCGGGCCCCAGCATTTAGTCGTCTGCTGATCGGGTCACTCAATCTAAGCTGAAGCTCCAAATGGTCATCGTGTCCCAGGTATCCAGGGCTCAGGAAGTGCTCCCAAAAACACGAAAAAGCCACAAGTAGTAGGGATCAACTGGCTCGCGATCCTATACTTGTGAAGGGTCAAAAATAGTCTGCAGACAATTCTGCTAACCAGCCGTGGAATAGCATACACGCAAAAACAACCAAGGCAACATTGGCTTGGAAGTGGTCGAGGTCGAAGGAGATAGGCATGATCGCCAATGGTCATTGGTCAAGAGGATGGATAGACGAAAGGATGCGGCCGAGCTAACCCCAAAAGACCTCATGTCAACTGAGTGCTGCCTACATAGCCCCTGTGACAGGGCCTCAGGCCGATGTAGTTCTCCCTAAAAGTGAGGGAGGGTCGGAGGGATTGATTGGTCTTGGTCAAGGTCGATGATTGGTCTTGGTCAAAGGAAATGATTAGTCTTGGTCAAAGGAAATGATTGGTCTTGGTCAAAGAAAATGATTGGTCGTGGTCAAAGGTCTATGATTGGTCTTGGTCAAAGGAAATGATTAGTCTTGGTCAAAGGAAATGATTGGTCTTGGTCAAAGAAAATGATTGGTCGTGGTCAAAGGTCTATGATTGGTCTTGGTCAAAGGTCTAGGTTAAGGTCGGAGAAGAGAAGGTTTGTTCATCAAAGAGACGAACAAACGGGGGTGGTCGAGCTAACCTCAGAAGATGTGTTATCTGAGTGCTGCCTACATAGCCCTGGTCGTAGGGCCTCAGACCAATGTAGTTCGGACAAAGTGAAAAGATTGATCGATGATTGGATGTGGTCAAGCGTCGAAATGATGAGGATAAAAGGATGCTACAGATGGTGTCTTCTGTAGAAGTGGTCGAGAGTCTTTCATCCCTAGCAAGTTTCCATAGTCGTGATGGATGTATGCTAGAAATGAATAGAAGGTCTATTTATGCTTCAGCAAGTATTGGTTTATGCTTAACATAAATTGGGTCTGGTCGGTAGTTTCCATGTGTATTGGTGTCCATAGAAACTATGCGAAAAGGACAAGGATGATGCCTGATGTCATGTTGAAAATGTCGAGGCTGGTTTGAAAAATGTTGAAGTTGGCTGGGTTTAAGGATGAGTCGACAATTGACGTGGCCAAAGCGTGACCAAAGTGTAGAGAAAAGGTGAAAGGCAAAATTGCTCTTTCATTGATAAGGACCAGAAAGGAAGCGTAGATAGGGGTTATTAGAACAAAAGCCCCGTTCATGCGTTGCGTCGTTGACCAGTGTTGAGTTAGAACGGTAATCGAATCACTTTGACATTAAAGTGAGCTCGAAGTCCCTTGAGCCAGTGATAGGAGGAGGATAGGGTAACCCAGTTTAAGAGCAGGAATAACCTTGCCCCTTTTATAGGAGACCCTGAGACAACTACAAGCCAATGTCCGTGACTCGGTTTTTTTTTTTTTTTTTTTTTTTTTTGCGCAGACTGATCGATGCGGGAAGCCTGCATAGAGATGTCACTTGATGTAATGGTCATGTTGCGAAGCTGATCGATGCGGGAAGCTTCTAAGAAAAGTGCTGTTTATTGCCAGAGTAGTCATAGCCATCCTTCGAGGGAGTGGTCTATATTTTTGCTTAATAATGTTTGATAAGTTGGCCTAGCTGTCCTTCGAGGGATCAGTCTAGTAATACAGCAATGATAGTACAGCTGTCCTTCGAGGGATCAGTCTGTCTTTTTGATTTGACTTGATTTAGTGACCATGGATATGTTTTGACATCTTGATTTGGATTTATTGATAGGAATGAGAGTCACAGACAAGACTGTAAAAGCTCAAGGACGCCCCTTTTTATTAGGACAAAGTATCACTGCATCCTAAAAGGGTTGTAGAGGACTTGTTAAAGGGGAATAGGGTTGAAAGGGATGAGGATTAAGAGGACGAGGATTGCTCAAGGGACGAGCTCAAGTTACGTGTCAAGTAGACGAGTACTCGACTAACAGAAGAAAGGTCGAAGATGCAAGACAGAAAGGGGGGCTCAAGGTCTGATAAGTCCCTGGGCCATGCTAGTACGTGAAGGTCTGAGTCAATTGGGAGCAAACCTGCCTCATTTGCCTCTTTCCAGATTGGTCAGGTGTTGATTGATGGATGTGAAGTTGGTTGACATTGTCGTTGGTTGGTTGAGAAAGGTTGAATGTTTTAGATAAAAAGGATTGGTTGAATGATATTTGATTGTTGATTGGTCGAGAGTTGGTTGTTTGGTCAAAGTTTGTTGAAGGTTTGGTCAAAGGTTTGGTCGATGTCATGGTCGAGGGTTGGTCGAGATTTGGTCGAGATTTGGTTGAATGTTTGATCGAGAAGTCAGGGTGATTGATATTTGGTTGAAGTTTGGTTGAGACTGGTCGAATAATTGGTCGGGGGTTGGGTCGGTGGATACTTGGTCGGGTTTTAAGATAAAATGAGTGATTGATATGTGGTAGAGACTGGGTTGAACAGTTGGTCGAGATTTGAAAAAAGGATGAATTCCCCCAGCGGGTAGGGAGAATGTTTGAAAGGTTGGTTAAGGTCGGTTGAGGTTTAGTGGTCAGATGGACGGTGTTAATGTCGAATAAGGGGGTCAAAAGCAGCAAAGGGACCACAGTCTGGCGTGGAGATCCCGATTTAGGTGATGAGGTTGGAGAGGCATGAGTCGAGGTTGATGTTTTGTCGAAAAGGTGGTTAAGAGGGGCCTTGATGAGAAGGGAATCCTTTCTCTGTTGCTGACGAATGACAGCTTTAAGAGCACAACAACGCTCAGTGTCATGTCCCGGAGTGTGATGATAATGGCAGAATGTGGAGTTGTCGAACCAAGATGGTCTTAATCTGAGAGTTGATGAGAGGGGCAGTGTTGAAGGTTTGTTGATAACGTGGTCGAGAAGAAGGGTGTCATTCCCAAGACATTGGCGAATGGCGACCTTGAGGGCATGATAATGCTCCGTGTCGTGCCCAGGCGTGCGATGATACGCACAAATGCGAGTGTCATCGAACCATGGTGGTTTAGGTCTGAGAGATTGATATTGTCTAAGAGGCAGGAGGTCGATACGAGATGACTGCAACAAGTGCCGCAAGAGCAAGGCATATGAACCTGCTAACGGGTCTGGATGCTTTATTACAGTGAGGGTTGATGACGTTGGTTTGAGAGGTGAAAGAGGCACAGGTCGAGGGGTCAGATGAGATGTATGTCTGATGGGATGAGGAAGTAATGGAGGCGATGTGCCTCTGTGAAGGATGGGAGTGGGAAGCACTCCTATTAAAGTGGACGGATGCGGGCCCAAGATTGAAGGTAACGACGAAGGTGGGGGAGGAGTTCTCCGGTGTGGTCTAGTAGCTTTCGTGTGTTTGGGTCGAGGGCCACCATTGTGCGAGGCGAGGTTAGATGTGGGTTTGGGTTTGGATGTGGACGAAGGTGAGTGAGATGTAACAATCTCAGGCAAAGGGCAAGAGGAAACCGTGACTGGGTCTTTCTCGGTTGAAACGGGGGGAGAGACTAGTTCTTCTCTTGGTGGAGAAGAAATAAGAGAGTCTGGCTCCTCAAGTGGGCAGAGGGCATGGATGATTATGCCTTCCACTTGTAGTTGAGGAGTAGGCAAGGTAAGGTCTTCGGATGAAGGTGGGCTTAATGGCATTGATGTGGTCAAAGCATCCTCCGATACAAGAGAGGTAGATGGAGGACTAGTAGGAGAAGGAGGTTCCTCATCCTTTAATGGAAGAGGTTGGTCAAGGACAAGAGGCAAGATAGTGCTAATCGTGTGAATGTCATGGTCTTGAGGGTCATTGGTCGAAGTCTGGATGTTGTTTTGAGTAGGCGGATGATTCGGAAATGGTTGTTTGAAGATGTCAATATGTTGGTTAGGCGGGGCATTCGGATTATCTAAAATAAGATCCCCCTTGTCGATCATGTCTTGGACGATGTTTTTGAAAGTTCGGCAGTTGTTGATGTCATGGCCTTGGACGCGATGAAAGGGACAGAAGTCGGCCTCCCTATACCATGTAGGGATGGCCTTTGAAGGGTCAAACTGAGGTGGTCAGATTGGAGGGAGATTGAGGACCCCCTGCTTGAGAAGTTTTTCCAAAACGGAAGCGTATGGTTCTCCAAGTGGAGTGTAAGAACGCTGAATGTACCGTTGTTGGAATTGTTTGGTGATGCTAGAAGATGTCGAAGGTTGAGAGTAATTCATTGTTGTTGAAGATGGTGATCTAATGACCACAGTGTTGGCCACTCCTGTAGATTCGGAATTGGCAGAAGAAGAAGGTCTGGAAGAAGAATGGTCAGTAGATTTTGTGTTGGTATTACGCAATTTGACCTTATCTTCTTCAAGGGCATGGAGTTCAAGCTTTCGAGCCATGATGAAAGCTTCGTCAAAAGTGCGAAATGTCTGAATCCGCAAGGTAGAAGAGATGTGGCTGGCACATGCTCGAGAGAAGAGCTCGATGAGCTCAGGTTGAGGTAAAGAGGAGAGCTGGTTAATAAGGCCTCTCCAACGAGCGACAAAATCGATAATTGATTCATTGTCAAATTGCCTGATGGAGTAAAGGTCTATGATTGAGACTTGTTTGGTGATGTTGATTGAGAAATGGTCAAGAAATAGTTGGGCGAGTTGGATGAATGAAAAGATAGAGTGTCTGGTAAGAGAACTATACCAGTCAAGGGCAGGGCCAGAAAGGGACATAGGGAACGTGCGTAGAAGTAACGCATCATTGTGGGCGATAAGATAACATGCATGTCTAAATGCCCGTAGATGTTGTTGTGGGTCTTCCTTACTCTGAAAGTGAGTGAATTTAGGAAGCTCCCAATGGTTAGGATATGGTCGAATAGGGACGGAAGGATGGATGGGCTCAATGCAGATTTGTTCATATGACAAAGTATTGCTTGAACCGGAAATGGAGGCCTCAAGACTGGACATTTTATCCATCAGCATCTTGATAAGATCTGCTGACGGATTGGCGGGTTGAGCGCCCCCTAAGTTGTAAGGTGCTTGGAAGAGGTTAGAGGAGGCGTGCGACATAGTCGATTGTACAATGTACGGATGACTAGTCGCAGGGGCGAAAGTGGAGGCTAGAGGTGGTTGCGTTGTGAAGGTTGAAGGGATAGATTGACTGGGCACTGCCAAAGGTGGTTGAATGGCGGCACTGGTAGCAAGACAGGTTGGCACTCCTACATTTGTGGGCGCAAGAGTATGAGGGGTCGAGGCAATCAAGTTCTAATATGATGTAGAACTTGGTTGAATCACAGGTAGTTGAAGGGGTAACGAAACCCCGATGGAGGTCAGTCTAACAATAGACGGGGAGGCCATGGTTGGGTTAATAGTCGAGGCGACAGGCTGAGTCATAAAGGGTTGGGTGGCGAATGGTGTGGATGTCATCGCCACGTCACCCGAAAGGTCTCGCATTGGGTTTCTTGCGAGATAGTTTTGGAGGGCTGCGGTATTGAGGTCTAAGAATCTCTCGAAATCTTGGTCCCCTTCAAGGATGATGGGAATTTGAGTCGGGGTCGGGGTCGGGGTCGGTCCTGTAGGAGTTCTTTCAGTCTCCGAGTGGAACTCCATGATAGGACTAGTTAGAGACAAGATAGATGGAAGCGGCTGTTGGCTAAAGTGGTTAAGAAGAGAGTCCTGGTTCCAGAAACTGTGTTTATGCAGTCTCAGAAAACCAGAATGGAGTTTTTGGCAGAGACAGGACAGGTTTCAGGCTGCTGGTTTTGAAGAAAAAGGACAGTGATAGAGACCGACGTCGGTTTAAAAACCGATGTCGGTAATAAATGTGGCCGACGTCGGTCAGATAACCGATGCCGGTAATAGATGAAGCCGACGTCGGTATACGAACCGATGCCGGTGACAGGGGAAGGCCGACGTCAGTGGCAGAACCGATGTCGGTCACTGTGCTTTCCAGAGAGCCAAAAGGTTCTTGGAAAAACAAAGAAGAAAGCGTCCTCACACACTCAAACAAATAGATGAGAAGAGGAAAACAGGGAAAGATAGACAATCCTAAGCGATAAATCCTAGGAATTAACCTTAGAAACTTGTGGCTTATGCCTTAGATGAATGTTTGGGGAGATTGGCTGAAAAATGGGTCCTAGAAGAAGGCGGTCTAAAGATGGTTTCGGGTGTTGTTTTAGGTGCTCAAAGATCTATGTTAGGGTCTGGTACGTGGCCTGGTGCTAAGGAGCAAGCTCCCCTCACTTCACGATTCCAGTGGTTAGCTGGTCTCACTTAGCCAAGATATACCTCGCCTAGAGTTTATACTCCGCCAGAGAACGGAGTGGGCTTCCCCCTTGGTGATGAAATCCAAGTAGGGTCACCAGGACGGGTAAGGTATCCGCTGGGTGATGAAATCCCAGTCGGGCCTTGTCTCAGGTATGTTTTATGTGTGTTTTAGTGCATGTGATTCGGTAGTGTAACATCAAGTGTCTACGGTTTATTCAATATGCGCCTAAGTTACTAGATGTGGACTAATGCAAGCACAAGCAGAAATGAAAGTGCAATATGTTTTAATGCCCAAGTCGAAATGTGATGTTGTTATGAAGACAAGTTGGAGAAAGGGACGAGAGTATAATATTTAGACTAGTCTAGAATGCAAGGAAGAAAGAAAAGAAGGATTCGTTTTAGTCCTGCTTATAGTGTCATTTGGAATAGAAGAAAGAGACAAGAAGAAAGGAGCCTAAATGCACCTAAATGAATGAAAAAGAAAAAGGAACTCAGGAGGAACCTAGGGTCCCACCGGGCGTGCCAGAGATGTTTCTACCTCAAAATTCGCTTTTCAGACTAAAAAGAAAGAAACTAAAAGAAAGTAATGGACAAGGCTTGGAAGTACTTGGACTAAAGATTGCGCACCGTAAATCCAGACGTTTGTGAGCACTCCTCTTTGGCTGTGGAGGAATGACACCTACAAAAGAAGAAAACTTAGACAAGAGGATGTTAGATAGATAGACGGTGGGTTGCCAAGCAAGAGCTTGTTCCCAGAAGCATGAGAACTTCCTTGAGGGAGGTCAACCCACTATTTGATAAAGAGATAAATGACTGATAAAAAGACAGAATGCTAAAATAGACTGAAATGATAGCAAACTGAAAGAGACGAGGAAGCAAAGGCTTACCTGGAAGAAGCTGTCAAACTGGTCACAGTCGCCGGCGTCGGTAGTCCTATCGGCGTCGGTTGTCGGGTCTGCCGATGTCGGTTAGTCTGCCGACGTCGGTCGGGGTAATGACCGGTGTCGGTCGGGGCAATGGCAGGGTCTGGTCTGTGGATGGTCCGGGTCTTGATTTGTGCTTTGTTTAAAGATGGTCAGTGGACGGGTTTATGGACGAAGGTCTAAGTCTGCTCTGGGCCTGGTTTGAGGATGGTTTTAGTCAGAAGGATAGAGAGGGACAGGGAGATAGAGGAAGCCAATCTGGGAGATAGGAATCCGGGTCTGGGTGACAGTCAGGTCTGAGGGGGTAGAAGAGCTGAACATAGCTTAAAACATGATAACTAGAAAGCATAAAGAATACAAACAGAGAACATACCTATGCCCTGCTGAAGAAAGTGTTGTTGTTGCCGCTTGTTGAAGCCCTGTTGCTGATGAAGATTCTCTGTTGTTCACTTGCAGAAGCTTGCTGTGTACCTGAGGGAGAGAGAGTCACATTGATGGGTAGAGAGATTGCTGATACAAGGGTTTGGTGCCAAAGATTCAAGAGTTGGGATGCGAGAAAGGGAGATGCAGAGAGTGAAGAGGAGGAGCCAAGCGGAACCAGAGGATGGGGCCTGAGAAGGCTTTGCAGCCTCTCAAGGGGGAAGGACAGAGGGAGCAGAAGACAATAGAATATAGATGACTGAATACTACAATGAAATAAAAAAAACCAGACTAGCTTACCTTTAGCTTGCTGAATGAAGAGAGAAGAAGATGTTGCTGGAGCCACAGAAGAGTTGCTGCAAGGAGAAGATACTGATCCAGGGCCTTTTCACCTGTTGCTGCTATTGCACGAGGTCAAGACAGAGGAGAGATCAGAGCCAAAGCGTCAAGAGAATCTGTTTTTGAGCTCAAGAGTCCAGGGGGTGCAACGGATGCAGAAGGGGATAATGAAGGCTGCCGACGCCGGCAGTTTTGCCGACGTCGGCCGAAGGGTCGCCGACGTCGGTGGTCGCAGGATGGGCACAGAGGCTAAAAATAGCCTCTGCCCACTCTTGCACGCCGCCGGGCGAGGGGTCATGGGCAGAACGGTCACAAGGATGCCAAAATGGACGAGGGGGGATATAATGGTGAGATTTGGCCTAATAAATGCTAGGGGGAAGGTGGAGGGATTCAAGGGAGGATCCAAGGTGGCAAGGGTAGGGTGGAAAGGGGGCCTTATTTAATTAAAAATAGATGTTATTTTCTAATTAATAAGACTTAGGTGGGTTAGGGACCAAGGAGGACTAGGAGGGAGAAAGGGCCAAGGGGGAGAACCAAGGTGCAGACACGTTTGCGGTGTCTACACATACAATGGGTTGGGAAAAGCATAAAGGAGGCGACAATTTTAAAATCAATGATAAGTCTTAAATATTTTACTCAGGACCTCCTTCTAATAGAAAAATTATTGACATTTAATTTAACATGGCTCACCAATTTTAGCCTTTTAGGGTGGTGAATCCTATCTAACCTCTCTTGAATGGAGTCCCATGAGGTAGGTCTCCCCAAGGTCTTTATCTATCGGATCATGACATATTGATTTCACTCAATTGTTCATTCTAATTTATTCCAGTCAAGGGGCCTTTGTTGGTGTGTGAATTTCAAACTTTAATTTAACATTGTTCTAGTCTCCATGTCATTTAGAGGGAAATGTTAATTTTGTTGTTTCATTCATGCGAGTTTCCCTTGGGTTTTAGGAAATAGTAAAACCATGTATTTCAGATTTGCCCATATGCTTAAAATCAACATTTTATGGGTTTTGTTTAAATGAAGGTGTGGTCGATTTATTTGTTCATTCATTCCATTAAAAATATATTCTATAATGGATTTTTAGTAATGGAGAAAATCTATAGCATGCAATCCAAATAAACATGTAGTAACTGATTGCATTCAAACCTAGCTAGTAAATTGGTAAAAAAGAGTAAAAGAGAGGGAAACGAGAAAAAAAATCCTATTAAATTGTAGTTAAATACATTCATTATGATTTCAAACATCCACAAAATTAAACCCTCACCTGGCTAGTGTATGCACAACCATTAATAAGCCTAATGCAAGAGTTTAAGGAAAGATAAAATGAGAAGAAAGATAACACCACCACCATTCACATGCATAGGCAATACTAACAAATATCCATAGCTTATGTTAATTTAAAAAATATTTGAGTATCATAATAGTTTGAGTGAAATTACAATTGATTTGGAAAATTTTCACCAACATAACAATAGGTAAATAAAAGAGGGAAAGAAAATAAAATATAAAGTGGCTAGCTCAATGTGTTTTGGAATAACAAAGAGCCAACCCTGATAATGGTGAACTTTGACACTTTATAGATTTTCTATTTTTCATTGACCTTTTACCATCAAAATGAGCCTTCATTCTTGCCACTTTCTCTCTCCTACACTTTTCCAAGCCTACAAAAAGACAAAATAACATTAGAATTTAGTAATTAAAATCACCACAACAAAACTAGATGAAAAAATATGAATAGGTTTTTATACACACTAAATTAGATAAAATTGTGGGTATCATTTGTTAGATCATCCCTAGACATCTGAATGCCATGGATTGAAAAAAAAAATTAGGAGTAGGTGAGAACAATGCAAAAGCAAAATTGGGATTTATAAATGTTCATTAATTGTTTCATTAGCTAATTAGCCAAAAAATACAAAGGAGGTACATTATATAGTGAGAGATTAGGTCACCAAAAAGGTAATAAATCAACTCACAATTAGAAAGTGGGTTAAGTTTATTTCTCCTAATGACCTTAACAATCATAAGCATGATAACTAGAAACTATGTAGGTAAAACCAAAAGCAGAAAAAATATACACTAATACCTCTCCTGAAGTATAGCTTAGGTGGGTAGAATAATTGGGTTCTGACAACAAGGCCTGATGAGGTACCTAGGAACAATGTAACTCCCATAAAGTAGAGAAAGGGAGAAAAATTGTAGGATAAAACTCCTCTTCATAAATAGATCAAATAAAGGAAGAGGGATAAAAAAACCCCAGTAGAATCTACAACTTCCTATAGCCATCTTGTATCTTGTAATGGAGTTCCCAAAAGTAATTATGGATCAAAAGTAGATGCAGTGAAGAATGGATCACCCTAGAGCAATGAATGTGTCTGACAAGTGCCTGATGGGTCTTCAACCAAGGTGTGATTCCTATACAAGGAAATATTCTCCTCATGTAAGGTATGAGGGATAACTTATTTATGCAATGTTGGTGTAATGGAAGTAGAGGCTAAAATGGATTATACAATGCCTTGTAACTATGTAGAAAATTGTCTAATATCTGATGAGTCTTGGATCAATATATAATGTCATAAGTGGACTATAAATAGGTGGATCAAGAAATAACTACTCAATATCTATAAGGTGACAAGGATATGGTGTAGGTGTGTCCCCATCACTATTATATTCATTTGTGCTAGAAGAAGAGTCATCAATCTTAGAGATGTACTCAAGATCAGAAGTGTCATCAAGTAAAAGTGAGCTCATTGAATCAGAATGGAATGGAACATTCACTAAAGTAATGTCCATGTGAAATGGAGAGTACATCTCAAAAATACTTGAATATAAATAAAATATTGCATATGAGTCACATAGATATGCATACTAAATATACATAGGAAGAGAAGAGTCATTGATGCTCTCACAAGGTGTACTGTCACTAGAAATAGTAGATTATTATTAAGTACCAATTTGTGATGGCTCTAAAACAACAACATCATGCATATGAATGGAATTATAATCTAAAATGGGATAATTGATGTTAGGTAGAATCTCATCCTATAGTGGTGGATCAATAGAAGGGATAACACTATCCACCTTAGATGTGTCATCACAAGAAATAGGAGTAGGAGGAGAGAGTATAACAATATACAAAGAGATGATAGTAATAGGAGTATGAGTGATATAAATCTCAGTAGGATCTCTAAAAAGAGACTGAAGGATGATCTAAATAGTGTTGGGGCACATGGTGAGTTGCACATGGTGATGTAGATCTCATGAAACACGAAACAGTAAGGTACCACAAACCTTATCACAAGTGTTAGCCAACTTAATGTACTTGTTAGAATTAGTGGGAGTAGAAATATATCCATAAAGTAATGGAATACAATTCTTTCCCTTTTTTATGAATAAGTGTTCCATGCAATCACACCAAGAAACATTGTTACTCTTTCCAAGAAGAACCACTGATGTAAAATCAACTTTCCTTCATAGGTATCTCTCAAGTGAAGTCTACATGACTGAGAGAAGAAACCAATAAAGTTTAAAACTACACAAAATGAATACAATGACCCCTAGTTATAATAATAATGTACGCTAATGAAGAGGATGTTGGACATAGCTGAGAATGCATCTAAATGAGCAGTAAGTCTAGGAATGAACACAATGAAGAAAATGAGTGTATATAAGTGACACTGAAGAATGCAAAAACCACACAATACCACCTAAAACTAAAAAAAGTAACCACACCATAAAGTTTCAAATAAAATCATGTTTGTATAGATGTCGAGCATAATCAAGAATGTAACTTGAATACTTTGTGCATAAGTTTGAAAAAACTAGAGGGATGTTAGGCTCTACCAATAATGCATCTAAGAAGGTAAAATATGTGAAAAATAGGTAGATTTATAAGGCCCAATAATTATTAAAATGTGTATATCATGAAAAAATAGGCACTTTTGAATAAGACAACACTCAAATTTGAGTTATTGATCAAAAGTTCTATTCGTTTAAAAATCTTGCTCACATGGAAAATTTGGGTGGAAATAGTGGTGGAAATTTTTGAATGAACTTCCCCAAAAGAAAATTTTATGCATCAAATTTGAGAAAAAGTTAAGCACTCTTGGGTTAGAAGTGACCAAGGGCTTATTTCTCATATTACCAAGGGGCTAAGACCTTTTGTGGGTTTCGATTGGTGTGACCCAAACGAAAAACTACCAAAACTATTTACAAGGGTTAGAAACTCTATCAAAATTGAAAAACCCTAAAATCCATAAATTTGGTATGAATCTTCCAAAAAATAATAGAGACCCATTTGAAAACTTGAAAAACTTAGAAAAACCCTAATTTTTTTCCTAATTTGAGAATTCCATTGTATAAATATGCTTAAAATGTTCAAAAAACCCTGAAACCCTCCAAAAATGATAAAAAATCATAGTCACAAATATAGTTCATGTTTATAGTCAATTTCAAGGTTTTGATGCCTTTTAAATCTAATGGCATTGTCTATTTTATGATTAGAGTCTTCAGCTATATAGTTTGTATGGATTTGCATGAAATTCCACCAAACCTATTAAACTATTGAAAATCAAGAAAACCAACAAGAATGCTAGCATGAAAGATCTCAAAAAGGATTTTAGAAATGATAAAATGGACATTAGATTAGAGTTATAATATTATGTTAGATCATTCCAAGATCTCTGAATGTCACAAATTACATGAAAACCCTTAGAATAGGTGAGGAAAATGCAAAAACAAAAGTGGGCTTCATAAATGTTCATTAAGTGATTCATTATCTAATTAGCCAAAAATTATAAATGAGGTACATTATATAGTGAGGTATTAAGCCACCAAAAATGTAATAACTCAACTCACAATCAGAAAACACATCAAGTGTATTTCCCCTAATGACCTTAATAACCCTAAATAAGCTGACTAATAACCATGTGGTAAAACCAAAAGTGGGAAAAATCTTACACTAATATAATTGCTTCCAAGATGGAGTCACCTTTTTAGAAATTCAAAATGTTTTAAAAACTAACTCTGGATGCAAAATTTATGTCAAAAAACAAAATATGGCCCAGAAACACTCCCACTAGACCTAATCAAGATTTTTAGGCACTCAGGGAATTTAAAATTTTCACTTTTTAAATTTTATATCTTTTAGTTATAATCAAGATTTTAACTCCTAGATATAATTGAGATGAAATTTAATAGGCCCTAATACCTAATCTACATTCACGTTCCCGTATAGCATTAGATTAGAAGTTGAGAGGGCCTCAAGACCTAATTAGGCTTGGGACCCTCGATTAGGTCTTCATTTATTAGCATGTAGACATAGTTTGTTAATTGGGACTAAATGCTCAAATAGAACTATGACTTATTTCTAGTGGGGATCCCATTATAATCAAGGATGAAACCTTGGATAACAAAGTATTGGGCTCAGATTCCCCATTGTAGACCTAGTCGGGGATAAATCCCTAACCACCACTGTAAAACTGACAATCCTAGACTTTAAGACCTAATTGGGGAAAAATATATAGATAACACTAAGACCAATGAAATCTCCTCACCTAAGATCTATTCAGATAAAATTCTTTGATTAGCAAAGTGAGCCAACAAAAGAACTGCCCTAGACCTAATCAGGCTTTGGAATCTTGGTTAGGTCTATAGCCCTAAACCAATTTCAAACAAGACTAAAATGTCAATGAAAAACTTTATTCGATAAGGAAAATTAAGAATAGGTATAGGTAGACCTAATTGGGAGTTGAAAGCCTGATTATGTCTACCTAGATAGGAGTTTTTTTGTCATGCACAACCAGACCAAACCAAACAAAATGACAAGTTTTTCATTGGTCTTGCAAGTGAGATAAGTATATCAAAAACTCATTTTGAGACCAAGTGTAAAATGGGAAAGCTACTCTCATGAGATTGATAATCAGGATGGGATAATTATTAGAGGATAAAAGGGTATAAAAATTGAAGTGACCCCCCAAAGTGGCTACAAGGAGATGAGTGAGTTAGAGTGAGCCACAACTAGTGTGGAGAAGTGGAACAAGACTATGCTTTGGGACCAAGTGCTATATATGAAATTTTACCATTTGGACTTGGTTGTCATAATGGAATAGGTTTTAGGAATTAGAATGGCACATAAATCAAAATTGCCTCCTAAAGTAGGCTAAGAGAACTAGGCAAGCTAGTTTTCAAATACAAATAGGGAGGTCAAAACTCCACTTTCATGATAAGTGCCTTATAAAAAGTTTTATCTCATAGACATAGTATTTATAATGGTGATGGTTATAATTCCTAGTTTGACCTGAAATATTAAAATAAGATACCAAGGCAAATTGATATTGCTAATACTAATGAGTCGTGAGTGCAAGTGGGAGTGACTATAAATAACAAAAGGAGGTTCCCTAATTCTTGGAAGAATTAGGGTATGTTGAGCAAGCAATAAAATAGTATATCCCCATTTGTTACTAGTAAAGGATGATTTAAAAATACTTCCCTTTGTTTCTTAGAAGTCTTAAAAGGACATAATCTAAAAATATAATTCTATAATTGAAATTTAAAATACCTCATATTTTAATCCTCATAATCCACTTTATGTGTATAAAAATATTCACCATAGGATAACTAAATGTGACTTAACATAGGATTCCTAAAATAAAATAAAACTTTAAACCTAACATACATAGTGGAATTCAAATTCTCCATTCCCAGATTAAAGGGATTTTTTTTCCCATAGTATTTAGAATATATACTAAATTTGTATCTTTCCAAAATTTAATTGGCAAAGTAAAATGTCATATCCATACTTCTCTAAGAGGTTCTTTTATTAAATTCAAATAGAAGTTATTTCTTGAAGGTAATACTATAATTTTTTGATTATTATTAAAAATCTAGGTACACTTACTAAGAACATAGATTTTATCATTTTCCCCACTTAATCTGACCAAGAAAAATCATCTCTAGCCACATCTTGACCATCCAAACCTTCTAATTATTGAAAACAACTCTTCCTCCTAGAATTATTCTAGTGATCCCATTTTCCTTCATAATACTTTTGATATCCATCACCTTTTTATGATCTACCATAACTATTTTCATTGCCCCTAAAGGATAAGATAACCCTTAGGGCACACTTCACTCTGAACCAAAAGAATTATTAGATCTAATTATTGGCCTACATCCAAAAGGAATTATATTGGTATCCATAGCTAGCTGAAAATTACCATGATTACCTATCCCTTTTATATTCCTTGCACTATAATCTTCCTTAAAACTATGTGAATTAGAATTTTGTAGAGGATTACCAGGATTATTATAGAGAGGCTTAATAATCAGCTTCAAAGATAAAGTGCAACAGATGGAGAGAGTTAACCAAAACAATATGCAAGTTACCTTAAATTGCCTTCTTTCCTTGTAGCCCCCATAAATCACTTTTTTTAATTTTGTTTTAAAAGTACACAAGGGTTTAGGACAAAAAATTATATTTTTAGATACCTATTAATTTCATAAATCACCCTACAAATTTTTATGAGCTAACTCTTAAGGTAGATACACTAACTCAACCTAACCTTATTCAAACTAGGCCTCAATTAGGTCTTTTAGATTGTAAACCTAAGTTTAAGTTATAAATTACTTCACATATGCCAATAATCAAATAAAATAGTCAATTCACCTTTAGGACAAGAATAAAAATCTACAAGTGTAATTTGAAGGTTTAAAATGTTTTCTAGATAGCTAAACCATGAAATGGTAAAAAACCCTAAGGCAGGGTTCTACACAGACTAAGAGGTGAAAGTTTGATGATTTCAAGAAAAATGTGTGTTTCAAGGAACAAAACCTCTTGAATAGGTTCTGTTCCAACCTTAAACATCTTTTTTAATTGAAAAAAAACTTAGTTTAATCCTTGATAGACTCAGAAATTGTAATTTCTACCTTGACTATACTTATAAATATAAGGTATGAGACTGTGTAAGATAAGTTTGAAGTTTGGAATGAGATTCAACCTTCATGAGGGTTTCCTAAGCATTAAAAAAATTTAATTCACCTATTTACATCATTTTAACACCATTTTAATCATTAAAGTGATTGAAAATTAACAAAGAGACTTTTTGAAACACTTGAAACTTGACTGTGACACATAAAATGCTCTTAAGGCATGGGTTTCTCTTTCTTTACCTATATATGAATGTTTATACTAAAAAATATATAAATAATTAAATAATATAAATTTATTTAAATTACCAAGAATCAAACTTGAAATCACAACATGATCCAAGAGCTATTCTCATTCATTGACATTCATATTCTTCACAAGCATGCACAAAATTCTTGAGAATCGGTGTTTTTCATGCAAATTGAACCTTATTTCTTATTTCTTGGATCAATATAACTTATTATCACATTGAATAATGAATCCTTATATCCCATTCATTCAATTTAAGTCCCTTGAAAATATCTAACTGAATCTTGTTTGCCTCTAATGTAGGCTTATGCATGAACAAGTTGCATTCTTGGACGTTATAAAAATTTGAACATAACATATAAGACCATAAAGGAAGAAAACCATTAAGAAAAATCATGAAACATATAATACCCATAAAAAAACCAACATATAAATTTTTATCCTACCAAAAACATGATTAAGACCTCAAAACTATAGAAAGATATTCAAAATTTTGAATTTGAAGTTTTGGCGGGAAAATGCCTAGAGAGCTCTAATTCAAATTTTATGAACACCTAGGACCTAGAAATGAATTTTAAATGATATTAGCGATTAAAAATACCCAATAAAAAATAAAAAATAAATAACAAGCCAAAATTTTAATATATGGAGTGATGCTCCTGCATCAAACTCCCTAAGAACAAGAATTTGACTCATGAACTCATGTTCATGAGGTCTTCAAGAGTACCTCCATGCTTGATGATGTATGCTATTATCATCCAAGTGGCATCATATAATGGATGACATTTCCACTTAACTAGTATTGATAGTACTCTTTACCTCTTATTCTCTTTAAAACTTTCTTGTCCAAGATGAGTTCAAGCTCTTCTTACTTTGTTTGTGGTAGTTGATCTACCCACTCTTATACTATTGTGTCTTGAATTCCAGATGGTTGACCCTGTATATTTATTTCATTGTATGAATACAATTAGATAACATTTAATATATGAGAGATACATATACCACTAGGAAACTCTATCTCACAAGCATTATTAGAAAAATTCTTTATGACCTTGCATGGGCCAATCTTTTTCATCTTCAATTCATTATACACACTTTTTGGAAATATTTTATTCCTCAAGTGATCTAATAACATATCTCTAATATAAAAAATACTCTTTTTCCTCTTTAAATCAACATGTTGTTTGTACTTGTCCACACTTAACTCTAACTACTTCTTCTCTTGCTCATGCACATCTTGCATAGCAATGGAAAACTCTTCTCCCTCAACACTTATTTTGTCCATCTTTGCTAAATATCTCAACTCAAATACTCATATTGGGTGCATACCATACACCAATTTAAATGGACTCTTTCCTATGCTTCTATTGGGTGATTCATTGTAATTAAACTCTGGTTGTGGCAATACTAAGTCCCATTGCTTAAGACTATCCTATGTCAAACATCTTAGGAAGTTACCCAAACTTCTATTAAAACATTAGTTTAGCCATCTGTTGAGGGTAGTAGGCTAAGCTAAAGTTCAATTTGGTTCCTAGTTTCTTCCAAAAGGTTCTCTAAAATTATCCTACAAACTTGGTATCTGTATATGAGATAATGCTCAATGGTATACCATGTAGTATAACCATCTCCTTGAAGAACAAATTGGCCACATGAGTAACATCATTGGTTATATTGTAATATATGAAATGGGCCATCTTGAAAAAATTGTCCACAACAATAAAAATAGAATCATGCCCTCTTTGAGTTCTTGGCAACCCCATGATAAAGTCCATGCTAATGGAGTCCCAAGGCCTATTTGGTATTGGTAAGGGTTGATATAGGCCTACATTAGTACTTTCCCCCTTTGTATATTGATAAAATTTGCATCTCTCCATAAAATTTCTCACATATGTTTGCATTATAGGCCAATAGTAATGATTACTAAGCTAAGTTAAAGTCTTATCAAGACCAAAGTGACCTGCTAAACTTCCACAATATTTCTCCTTGATCAAATTATCTCTCATTTAACTCTTTGGTACACAAACCTAAACTCCTTTGAATAAAAAACCATCTTGAATCATATACTCCATCCAAGTTTCCTTGCTTCTGGTAGTTGGATGATTACAAGCTTCATGTTCATCTTGAAAATTTAAATCAGTTTCATATAAATCCTTAAGTGACTCTATTCCTCCACTCTCAATCTAAAATTCACTAATAATAAAGTTCTCCTACTTAGAACATCTACTACCTCGTTTATTTGTCATTTTTTTTGCTTGATGACAAATGTGAAGTTTTGAAAGTATTCCACCCAGTTTATGTGCCTTTGATTGAGCTTGCGATGGCTGGTTATGATTTGAAATGCATGGTTATTCATTTAGATAACAAACTCCTTTGGAATTAAGTAGTGTTTCCACTTCCTCAAGGCTTGAGCCATGGCATAGAACTCAAGATCATAAGTTGAATACCATTTCTTGGCCTCATTTAAATTATCACTAAAGTAAGCTACAAGTCTACGCTCTTAACTTAGGATAGATCCAATGGCCACTCCACTTGCATCACACTCAATTTAAAACATCTTGTTTAAATCAAGAAGTGCCAACACTGACTTTTATGTTATTATTTTCTTCAAAAAATGAAAATTTCTCTCAGCTATATCAGTCCATATAAATATATTTTTATCCCATCTAATAGTATCAACAATGGGTGCACAAATCCCACTAAAATTTATGATAAACTTCTTACAAGAGTTAGCTAAGCCATGGAAGCTTCTTACCTCATATGATGTCCTTGGATTTGGCTAATCAATCATGGCCTTCACCTTGTCTTTATCAATCTTTAAAACACCTTGAAAGATCACAAAAATAAGGTATGCAATCTCTATCTTTGTGAACAAACATTTCATACACACACACACACACACACACACACACACACACACACACACACACACACACACACACACACACACACACACACACACACACACACACACACACACACACATACAATCACAAACTTACTAATGAAATGCTTTAATACCTCATTCATGAGTCTCATGAATGTGCTCAAGGCATTAGTAATACAAAATGACATGACATGCCATTCATACAACCCCTCATTTGTCTTAACGGTAGTCTTCTAGTCATCTCCTCTTATTCTTGTATGGTAATAACTACTCTTAAGATATATATTATAAAATTAGTTAAAATCACTCAAATAATCCATCAAATCCTCAATTATTGGAAGGTTAAATTTATACCTTATGGTTATCTTATTTATTTCTCATGAATTTGTGCACATTCTCCAATCTCCTTATTTCTTAGGATCTAGTTTAGTTGATACTACATATGGGTTGAGGATTTATTTGATCAATCCCTTATTTAAGAGGTCTTGTATTTGATTCATAATTTTTACATTCTCTTGTGAAGTCATGTTATAGGAAACTTTATTAGGCAAACTAGCACCTAGTATAAAGTCAATGTGATGACTGATGCTCCTAATAGGTGGTATCTCATTGGGGAATTCATCTAGCACTATATCAACATACTCCAACATATCTTTTACCTCTTGAGGTAATTCATTCAGCTTAGTGGTTGTTAAAATAGTCCTTGGTTTAATCACAACTCTAAAACCCAATTCTTATTCCTTTATAGTATACAATAACTCTTTCTCACTTACCATCATGACACTTGCATTGGTCCTTTGTCCATTATATTCTTTTTTTATAGGTAGAAATGTATGGATTATGCCATCCTTCTCCAAGGTATATGACTAGTAGTCAATTCACAATTAGATATACTTCTCTTAATCAAAATGAACAAGGAGAATTACCATAGACATGTACCTTCTACTTCATTTAAATGTTAACCTGAAGACGTAGACTTGATAGGATGACATCACTATATGTGCACACTCAATCTTCTAATTTAACCTTCTACTAATTATAATCTAAGATGTTGAAGTCATGCATTAAATGAAATTCTAGAATTTAAATATGAACATAATACTATGAAATAAATGCTTATACATTGGAAGCTTCCTTAAACAAATCTAAGAAAGAATATATATCACACAATTTAGGAATAAAACACATAATGCATAAAGAATTCAAATAACATGATTAGCTATTAAATGGGTTGGATTGTTTCTACAAGAATTTCAAAGGGGGACCTTCCTCTTTTCAACTCCAGCTTCAATCCTTTCTCCCACAATAGTTAATTGAACTAAAAAATTCTTGTTCATATTAATAAAAAATGCAGTAATGAATTGCTATAAGAAATTACAATAACAGTTCCTTGACAAAATATACTTCTGATAATTTTTATCATCTAATATATCTAAAATCTAATGTTACATATATATATATACCATAGAGGAGATTGTTTTATACAAAACAATATATATTCTAATCTAAGAAACATTCAACTTAAGATAACTAAAATTGGCTCCTTTTGCTAAAGTCATATTTTATATGAATTCTACTACATTAATGTAGGATAAACAAAGCTATTTCATTCTTCAACCACTTCTTTATTGGGTCCATGGAGGTTATAGTTGTTTTTGTGAGTCAGTTAAAAGAGGAATCAAAATATGTTCATTCACAGTTGTGGCCATGCAGTGTTTGCATTATAGTTCGTGTAATGAGATTTCATTTCTATAGGATGTTCCATCCTATATACCTCTTTCTCTATAACATCCTTAAAACACATTATAGAAAAAACATTCTAAAGTAGTAGATAACTATCATATATTTAATTCCAATACATAATTCTAACTATTCAAAGAGTATAGAAACATAATGCTATATGACTTCTTAAGGAAGGAAACTTTATGGGAAAGTACTCAAAAGCATGGTAAATAGAAAGGATGAGTTCAATAGATGAGGATAAGAACATGACATTTTTGGGGCTCATCACACCCCCACCTTAAGATCTTTCTCAAACATGAGCAAAAAACTTGTTCATTTCCATTTCACAAAGAACTCATAAATCCCTATGATCGATGGTGCCACTGGAAAGGTGAGCATAAAATATGTGCCTCTATTCAAATAGTTTCCAATTACTGATCTCCTTAGCTTCATCCAATGGGGATTTATCCTACCAATCTAGAATAGGAGACCAAAATAGAGGGGGCTAGAATTTGAGGCTCAACAATTGGTATCCCATTTCTCTTATAAGCCAAATATATTTTGTGATGTTTTTAAATGCTACCTTTGAGTTAAAAGGGGAATATGGCTCCCTTTTCCTTAGTGCAGGAGTGAGCTCATTCCATCTTACAATGCATGACTCTTTGGCTATAGGACTAGCATAAGTTTTCAATCCTAAATAAAAATCTTGGGCTTCATCACAATTCTTAACAAACTAGGCTCTGACTTCCTTCTTCAACATGATATTGTCCCAATATGTTAATACAACATTAGGTGTCATTGATTCTCTCTTGATAAGCAGCTAGTTTTCATTCTCCTCTTTCCTATATTCAACTACCTTTCTTCCTCTTCTTTGATCATTCAAAAAATATGATAAAAATACCTTTATTTGGACATCTCTTTAGGGTTCCATTCCCTATCATAAGGGACAACATAGTTGTGAAGATAGAACTAAAAAAATTATGCTTGTTCTTCCTATGAGCTCTCTTTATAGATTTGAAAGAAGGAAAGGAAGTCAATTACTTCATGAGGCATGTCACAATAAGTTCACATAAATTTATACTTATTCCATTTCTCTTCAAGATAAATTGAATATACTCTTGTAGGAGGTCTACAGTCAATGAGATCTTGGGTAATAAAAGTTGTATCTTTAATTTTTTGTTGTAATTTGGATATTATTCCTTCTTTCATCCTAACCTCTTCTTTCAATTTCTTGTTTTCTCTTATTAATACCTTCATACTTTTAGACTAACTATCCATCTAATTCATCAATTTAGAAGATATTGTAAATGAGGAATTATACCTAACTTCTTAGGTAGTTTTAGGTTCTTCCTATTGATTTAAATCTATAGAAAGTTGTCAAATAATGACTACAAATGGTCTTCAATAGAGGGTTGTAGTTGAAAAGCTGCTGCAGCAAGTGCATCCGCTCCTCCTGTAAATTAATCATATAGCTTCTTTATTAATTACTCAATTTCTTGTATGGATTTTTCTAGAGTGGGAAATTATATTTGTATAGAAGGTTGCTCCATTGGTTCAACTTCTTCCTGCATTGGTTCCTCTTACAACTCTTCAAGATTGTGCTCTACTTGTTCTATTTCCCAATTACATTCTAGAAAACATTCTCCCTTGTTTGTTTCAACATCTAGAGATTCATCACTACTGAAAGTCTATTTTTCTATCGATTTTTCATTTATTTGAATAATAAAATAAGGTTTAGTTCTCATTTTTCTTCTCAATCTGTGAGATCTACAAGGAGTAGAGGTTACCTTGGACTTTTTGGAAGAAGGTGGAAGTTCCTCCTCAAATTCCCTTGAATCAGGTTGGAGAATGAGTTTTTTATTTTTCCTTTTAGATTCCTTACCTATGGAAGTCATTACTTCAGTCCTTGCTACAAGTTCTTGTGTGGCTATAGGAAGGTCTCCTTATATAGGCTATTATAAAACTATAGAAAGGTCTTTAGCTACAAGTTCTTGTAGAGCTGAAAGAAGGGCATATTCCGATCTCTATTCTTCTACCTTCAATTCCTCTTATATTTTATTTCCCTCTCTATCACTTTATACATTTCTTGGTACTTGGATAAATTATTCCCAACTTATGTTGGGTCTAGTCCTTTGTAAATAGTTTTGAACAATCAACTAGATTAAATAATGATGGGAAAGAGCTTTGAAATGCCTCCACCATTTTGGTGATTATGTGGAGCAAGATGTTGGGGACATTTATCTATATACCATGTTGTAAATTATTCATGAACTTAAAGTAAATGTCATGCAACATGAAATACCTCCTTTCAAAAGTGAAATATCTGTAGATGATCTTAGTAGTTTTGGTCCATCTTCTCGGTAAAGGTAACTATGTAGTGCCTTGTTTTGAAGTTTTTAGGCTTTCATTTCCTATGATGAATTTTTAACACTCTACTTTGGCATCAAATTTTTCTTTCCATGTTTCCCCTATTTGTGGAAATCTTATTACTTTACTAATGATAGTTTCTATCAAATTTATTTCCATTCCTTTTACTATTGCTAGGTTGTTATGCAATGAGCCAACAAATTCTTCTACAATTCCTTAATATAGGGCCTATATCTTCTCAATATATTGTGCCCATACTACATTCTAGAATAGGGCCAAGATGTCCAAGCTATTAATTAAAAGAGTGATATCAAGTGGTTCATGTTTAAGTCCCCTCCCATGTTTTGAGATGAAATTTGAGTTGCAGGTCTATGTTGTTACAATAAGGGTTTTGTGGCTTTGGAAAAATGTTTGTGATTTTTGCTTTGGGAGAAAAATAATCCATTTGAATTAAAAAAATTCTCCCCCCTAACTTAAATTATTTCTTGTCCTCAAGGGATGAAGCCAACATGTACAAACAGTTCATGATAAGAGCAAGAAGTGGTGGTAGTAATGCATCAAAGGTCATGTCAATCAGTGAAGATGAATGATATGGTGAGTTGGCATGATAAGGAGAAGATATGGAGGCATGTTAATAGCATTAGGTACCATCATCTTAGTAATAATTAAAACTTATGACATGAAATAAATATAAAATAATTACCTTGTTACTTGTAGGAATATCTTTCATTAATATACAAATGATGATTCAAAGTGGTGGTCTAACGTGTGTTATCATTTGATTGGGAGTAAAACATTTTATGTAGGATGGAACAATAAGAATACATATTGTAGAAAAAAATATTTTTTGTATCAAATTTTTTTTCATCTTGTAGCAAGAAGTGTTTCCTATATCAACAAGTTTTTCATCCTATAGTGACAAGTTTTTCATCCTATATCAAGAAGGAAAATGTATTTATACTCCAAGGGAATGAATCTGAAAGCAAAAAAAAAATGAAAACAATTTTTTAAATTGTATTAGTGCCCTCTCTCTCTCTCTCTCTCTAACAAATGTTGATCAATCAGTGACCTAGTTTTCTAAGACAACATCCATCAACAATGCTCAAAGGTTTTTATTAATGAAGTTCCTATTTTTTTTAAAGATTTTTTGGTCCAAACTCAATTAGAATCACAATAATCTAGTGATTAAGATTTTATTTAGCCAGAACCAAGCCATTGTGAATGGCTAGTTCTTGGCTACAAGAAGCTTTAGTGCTCTTGGAAAATATTAGAGAAGGGTTGATAGAAATACCCTTTGACTATAGGAATAGGTTGATTTGATTTATGAAGAAGAGATGGAAGTTGTTCTTCAAGAATTTTTTTAGTGAGAGTTTCCTTGGAAAATGGTTTCTTATATAGGTTTAGCCTGTGGCCATTAACAAGCAGTTAGAATTAAATAGAGTCAATAGTCATGAGCTTTACAGTTCCATTCTCAAAAACTTATTCAATCTCATAAGGCCCAAGCCATATAAAATATAGCTTTCCTTTATGATCCTTGTATTTAGATTCAAAAAAGAGTACCCAGTCACTAAGTTATAAATTCTTAGTCTTGATGTTCTTGTCATGCCAACCCACATGTTGTCTTTGCACTATTTCAGTGTGATGACGCGCTTCCTTTCTTAGTTCATCAAGTGCATTCAACTACATGATCCTATGTTGTTGAGCTTGGTAAATATCCAATCCCAAATCAAGTGTTGTCCTTAATGTTTTATGTTCAAAATATATGAGAATAATAAGCTTTTTACCATAAACTAGTTCATATTGAGTGAAATCAGTTGTGATTTTCTAGGTGATTTTATAAGCCCAAACCACTTTTAGAAGATGATTTGACCAATATTTTATATGCAAGTGAATAGTCTTAGTGAGGATATTTTCCAATTCTCTATTTATCACTTTTACTTGACCATTTGATTAAGGATGGTAAGGGGTATACTTTTTCACCAAGTCAAGTGTGAGCTCTAATGTGAACTATGGGCCTTAGTCTATGACTATATCTCTTGGTACTCCATAGTGGGTGAATATTTCTTCATACAAGAACTCAACTACTTTCTCATATCATGCATGGGTTAAGGATTTGACCTCTACCCATTTTTTGACATAATTAATGCACACTAGTATATATTATTTATTATTGGATTTATGATAAATGGGACCTAAAAAATCCAATCCCCATTTTTAAAAGGGTTCTAAAACTATTTATGGATGTAATGGCATTTCATCAAAGCGAGTGGGTTTTCCCATACACTGGTATTGATCACATATATGAGTATTCATCATGGCATCCTTATGTAAAGAAGGATAATAATATTTGGTAGTGAGTACTTTCATGGTAGTCTATTTGGCAACAAAATGACCTCCACAGGGTTCATCATGGTAGGATCTGAGAATGTCATAGGCTTCATCTTCTCATAACTAAATCTAGTCTAGTGATAAAGAGATATCTTGTAATCCAAAAATAATGTTTGCTCTTTTAAATCAGATGTTGTTTGTCCTTGGGTAAGAAAAATTGTGGTAGTGATCCTACATCAATATAACAATATCTATGAACCAAGGAGATTGAATTGTTACTGCAAATAAATATGCATCAAGAAAATAATCATCAATAATAAGACTATACTTATCATTTTATAATCGAGATAGAAAATTTGCTACTACATTATCCTTACCTAGTCTATCCATAATAGCAATATCAAACTCCTACAACAAAAGTAACCATCGAATTATCCTACCTATTATAATAGGTTTGTTCATTAAATCCTTGATTGTTGCATGATCTGTGTCGATGAATAATTGGTAACCTATAATGTAGTGTCAAAATTTATTGATGACATAGATGACGGCAAGAAATTCCTTCTCTATTATAGTGTAGTTGAGTTTAGCCTCTTGAAGATTCTTGCTGATAAAATAGATTACATAACTTAGAGATTCATCTTTTTGGCCATGGAAAAATCTTAAAGTGGTGTCAAATGCATCTATGTGGATGTGAAAAGGCTTCTTCCAATTGGGTCCTCTTAGAACAAGAGGTTTTATGAGAAGGTATTTAAGTTTTTGAAAGATAGTTCAACAATCATTAGTCCATGTAAATTCAACATCCTTAGGAAGTGATCCAAACAATGGGGTGGAAATTTTACTAAAATATTTGATGAATCATCTATAATAACCAGCATGTCCTAAAAAGATTCTAACATTTTTTTCATTCTTTGGTGTGGGTAGATCCTTAATGATACTTATCTTTTTTAGGAACTTGAATTCTAATAGGGGATATGTGATATCCCAACATAATCCCTTCAGTCATAAGCATGTAACACTTTTCATTTCTCAAAGATAATTGGTGGTCTTGGTAACATTGAATAACTTTATCCTGGTTGGTCAGTGTTTCTTTGAATGTCTGCCCATAGAAAGTGAAATCATCCATGCAGATTTAAACATAGTCATGGGAAAGATCAAAAAATATGCTCAAAATAGTCATTTGAAAAGTAGTTAGGGTATTGTAAAGACCAAATGGTAAGATGACATAGGCATAGGTTCCCTAAGGGAAAGTAAAATTATTTTTATCTTGGTCTTGTAGAGTAATTTGTATATGCTTATAACCACTATATTTGTCTAGGAAGGAAAAGTGATTTTTCCTTACTAATGTATCCAACACTTGATCAATAAATGGAAGGGAAAAGTGATCCTTCCTGGTAGCAATATTCAATTCTTGATAGTCAACTTAAATATGCCATTTTACCCCCTTTTAAGGATAATGACTAGGGGAGAGACCCACTAGCTATATGAAATAGGATAAACAAATCCTGCATCCAAGATTTTTTGCAACTCAATTTTGATAATATCTTTAACTATAGGATTCATTCATCATTGTTGTTGGCAAGTAGGTTTGCATTCTTCTTTAATGTAAATGTGATGCATGCATAAATTTGGGGGTATTCCTCTCATGTCATGGTAATCCCTGGAAAAATGCTATTGTGTGCTTTATTAGCATTGTAGGTAATTGACTTTCTTGCTGGGGTGTTAAGGAAGTGCTATGTTGAGAGGTTTTTTTGATAGAATGTCTACTTGCTTTGTTAAATAAAGCATGGTTTCTACATTGGTGATTAAAGGGGCATAGTTTTATTGATGGGGAAATAATTGATGGAATTCCCAAATGTCTCTTGTGGTTTTAGCAAGATCTTTCTTAGGAAATGTATTTTAAAGAGGGCATGGTATACATTCTAATATGTTTGTGGCTACAATATCTTGTTGATAGGTGTTTTTCAAGATACTAGTAAGGATAATGTCTTCTTCTTGTGCCTACAGAGTTGGAATTTGATCAGTTGTGTAGAGAGTTTTCAAGGAGACAACTTCCTTAAATTCATCAATCAAATAGGTTGGGCCATCATTTTGGGAAGGCTGAGCTGGTGGATAAAGAACCGATTTCTTGGTGTCATTTTTTTTAGAAATTAGCATTTTTCTTGACCTGTAGCCAATAAAAGCATCAAAAGTGGTCAACCATGGGTGGCCAAGGATGAGAGGATAACCCCCCAAGTAATTTTTTGGATACAAGACAATAAAATCTACTGGATATTGCCAAAAATCCATAGTGATAATAAGGTCCTCAACAATCCCCTCAGGCTTAACAGTTGATCTATCAGCCATCTAGAGGATGGTGGGTTTTGGATAATGAGTGGTAAGTTTCAATTATTGCATGGTCTCCATGGTGATCACATTGATGGCTATGCCTAAATCAATTAAAGTATTAGAGATGGGTTGGCCATGAATGCTAACATTAAGTACAAGACTTCTCAGATTAGAATATTTTGGGGGAACTATATTTCCCAACATAATATCTACAAGTTGGTCAATGACCTGGACTATTTTAGGATCCTTCTTTATTCCCAATTTTTTTAAACGTAGTTCTCTAACAACCTTATTATAGATTTTAACATCCTTTATTTCTTGAAAGAGTGGAATTTTCATGCATACATTATTGAGTTATCCTAAGATATCAAATTTGGGCTCTGATTTAGGATGTGATATGTTTACTCTCTTTGAAAAATGAGGATTGTCAGTTTATTTTTTATTCATAGATGGACTTGGCTCAAGATTGGCTATGGGTGGCTATGGATTAGTATGGATTAGAGCTGGTTCAAAGTGTTTTATGACTAGGGGTGAGGTGGGTTATGGAAGAACATGACCTGAGCAAAGTTGAACCTGATTAATAATCAAGGTGTATGTTGGATATTACATTATTTTAGTGGATTGTGTTGGTTGAACCAATTTATTGGTAGGATTGGGGATGGGATGGGTGGGTAATTGAGTGGTTAAAATAGGTTGTTGAGTGTTTGGCATTATGGCCTATTGTTGTTTTGGTTGTTGAATTTGTTAGGGAAAGCCTTGATTACCTCTCCATATTTATTTCCATGGATTAGAGGGAAAGAACCATTGTTGGTTTTGGAAATACCTCGATTGAGGTTATTGCTATTGTATTGCATCTGTAACTAATTCTAGGGTAGATGCCAATTTGTTTGGCACCAATTTTGATTGGGTATATTCATCTAAGAACCATATTGAGCATTATTTGAGAATTGAGAATTTGAAAACATAGATTTTGATGGCATACTTGGTCTTTGTACCCATGGTTTCCATTGAGCCATGAAAAACACTTGATTCTCATCTTCTCCTATGGTATATAACTTCACTATCTTAGGATTTTCCTCAGTTATGATGGCTACCCAAGCTTTCATATAATGGCAAGTGCAATCTGTCTTCTTCTTTCTACATTTAGGGCAATAGGTAGCTAAGGATTTCTTAGTTTCTTCTTACTTCCTTTGTGTATGTAATGTATCAAGCTGAGTATCTAGGTAGATGATAATGCCATACTTTATGTCATGGATTAGGTTGATAAATTCGCCTTTAGATAATCCTAATATAGATGTTATAGGAAGGGTTTTTCCCCTATTTTTGTTCATGGTTGATCTAGAGTAGTTTGTACATAAAACTATTAGCTCATCAAAAGGGTAGTGTAAAAACATCACCACCAGATATTAGATATAGTGCCTTCAAATAATCGTCTCTAATCCCCTTAAGGAATATTAGTTTGACTGATTATTTATCTATTATAGTCTATTTATATTTTTACAATCTAAACAAAAATATTTCCATATATTCTTTTAATGACTCATCATCAGCTTGTTTCATTTAGAATATGTCATATCTTTTATAGTTCCTGCCCCTATAATAGTCTTGATACTTCATCAAAAAATTCTCCTTGATTTCTTCCCAAGTAGAAATGGCATCCTTTCCATGTCCCATAAACCATCTAAGTGTTTCATCCATGAGTGTTTCTAGAAATAATTTGAATTTTTGAGCGTTTTGATTATAGTCATAGCTGCAACATAAGATGTTGAACTCAAAAATAAATGTCTAGATCCTTAGATGTTTTCCCCCTAAAAGTAGGGAGGGAAGAGTGAGGTATATTATTCATGGGTACATTTCCATTAGGATTAAGGATAGAAAATTCAAAAGTAACAGACTCATTGGTAGTGTTTTCTTCTTGGTGATCCCCTATGAATACTCTTTGTGTTGGTAGACTGGAGGTTGTTGCTATCCACCACTCAAAATTCCTATCAATTCTTTTATTTCTTAGGGTGTAGAAGATGGAGACTTTATCTTTGTTCTTAAAAATGTATGGATTCCTATATAATGGGTATGGTTTGGAGGTTTTATAATATTTGACTAGTGTTTTGGCAAAGAGTCTCTTTAAATTAGAAGATTTTATTGGCTTGGTGTTTCATCTAGGAGCAAGAATAGCCTTGAATGCCTCCTTAGCAAGAAATTTGGGTGACAAAGGGCAGTAAACTTCATATTCATAAGTATGAGGTGATAAGGTGGGAATTATCAAAGGTGTTATATGTGGGTCTCTTATAGGGGTATGAATCTCCTCAAGGTCTCCAACTTGTGCTACCAGTCCAACAAAAAATTCTTCCTTCTCTACCTCTTCTATTAACAACTATGAATGATCTTCAGGAATTCCTTCATGTTCCTCAGTTCCTATATGATGAAATTTTGATCTTGTATTAATGTTTGATTATTCAAGAAAAAATATTCCTATATAGCCCCCTTCACTTTGCATACATCAACCACCTTTTTTTTAACTTTTTGCCCACCCTGCTTGCATAGGGTTAGTAATATGGGTTTTTTTGAAAATTTCCACTATCCTACTTGCAAAAAGAGAAATTTAAACTATGAAAGCAATAAATATTTAATCTAAAAAAAAAAATCTTTAAAAACAAAAAAAATAAACATCCAAAAACAATTTCTATCAATATTGAAGATTATAAGTGTGTGACACCCTTCCCCAACAATGACACCAAAAATGACTAGCAGTTGATTTACAATTAGATATACTTATCTTGATCAAAATGAAAAAGGAGAGTTACCATATACTTGTACCTTCTAATTAATTTAAATTTCAATCCAAGGATGTAGAATTGATAGGATGATGTCACTATATGTGCACACTCAAGATTCTAATTTGACCTTCTGTTAATTGTAATATAAGATGTTGAAGTCATGCAATAAATGAAATGTTTGAATTTAAACATGAACATAATATTGTGAAATAAATGCTTATACATTGGAAACTTCCTTAAACAAATATAAGCAAGAATGTAGATCAAATAATTTATAAATAAAACACACAATACATAAAGAAATCAAATAACATGCTTAGCTATTAAAAAGGTTGGATTATTGATGCAAGACTTTCCAAGGGGGCCCTTCCTCCTTCTGACTCCAACTTCAATCCTTCCTCTCACAATAGTTAATTTAACTCAAAAATGCTTGTTCATATTAATAAAAAATGCAACAATGAATTGTTGTGAGAAATTATAATAACATTTACTTGATAAAATGTACTTATGATAATCTCTAATCAAGATCTACTATATCTCAACTCTGTTGTTACACAAACACACACATATACTGTAGAGTATATTATTTTATATAAAACAAGATATATTATAATCTAAGAAACATTCAACCTAGGGTAATCAAAATTAGATTCTTTTTCTAAAGTCATATTTCATGTTAATTCTACAGTATTGTTGTAGGACAAACAAAGTTGTTTCATTCTTCAATCACTTCCTTATTGGGATCCATGGAGGTTATAGTTATTTCTATGATTCAGTTTAAAGAGGAATAAAAATCTATTCATTCATAGTTGTGGCCATGTAGTGGATGCAGGATAGTCCATGTAATGAGATTCTGTTACTGTAGGATGTTTCATGCTATATACCTATTTCTCCAAAACATCCTTAAAACACATTATATAAAAAGCATCCTAAAGTAGTAGACAACTATCATATATTTAATTCCAATACATAATTATAACTATTCAAAGAGTATATAAACATAATGCTATATGGATTTTAAAAGAATAAAAATTTATGGGAAAGTACTCAAAAGCATGGTAAACATGAAGGGTGAGTGCAATAGATGAGGACAAGAACATGATATTTATGGGGCTCATCAGTATATACATGTTTTCTACCATCATGAGTAGTTTTTATATCATATTTCTAAGGCCTCCCAAGGATCACATGGCACACATCCATTGATATTATGACACATAATACCTTATCCTTGTATCCTCCAATCTAAAAGTATACCCAACATTACTCATTTACAAGAACTTGATGCCATTTTTGTAGCCAAGTTTTTCTACCATCTCTATTTCTATTATATTACTTGTGTTACTTGAATCAATCACCAATTTCAAACACTGACTTTGAAATTTACATGTTGTATTTAATAGAGTCTTCCTTTGGATAAGATCATTATCCTTATGTGGTTTGATCAACACTCTTCTCATCAATAAAGATTCACCTACTTCTGGTTCCTCAACATGAGATGGATAATCCACACTCTCTTCTTTTTCTTGAACTATTTGGTTTCTATTTTTAGTTCTAGATCCACTAGATTGATCATTATCTGGACATTACCAAAACCTATGACCAAAAAACTTATTGCATTTAAAACACTTAAAAGTGAATCCACTTAATCCTCTACCTCATTGTGTGTATCTTCCTCTAAGGTATGGTTTCTTTCTTCTAAATCCACCTCTTGAACTGGATGCATGTTCTTGAGATGTACTAGTTTTTGAATTAGTTCTTTGTGATGTGC
This sequence comes from Torreya grandis, assembly GCA_037957365.1. NCBI lineage: Eukaryota > Viridiplantae > Streptophyta > Pinopsida > Cupressales > Taxaceae > Torreya > Torreya grandis. The sequence goes on from JARHVA010001230.1 coordinate 1,112,299, forward strand.
TTCTTCCTCCTTGTTAACCTCTACCTCTATAATTTTTGTCTTCTACTCAACTTGTTCTCTACTTTCAAGGCATTTTGGTAACACTCAAGTGTTATTAGACTTACAAAACTAAGTTTGTCTTGAAGGTTGTATCTTAGCCCATTAAGATACCTAGCAAGATTCTCCACATCTTCTTCCACATGACCTGATTTGATGGTCAACTTATATAATTCCTCAATATATTCCTTAATACCCATCCTTTTTGTTTCAAATTTTATAAATTTTTGAACAAGTTAGTTTGATAATCACTAGGCAATAATTTTGCCTTCAATTTAACTACCATCCTATCCCATGATTTGATCTTGGCCTTACCTTTATTTCTCCTTCATATTTCACATAGTCTCACCAAAGGAATGCATGTTCTTTTAGCTTGGTACAAGCAAACTTTACCTTGTTATCATTTAGTATATTTTCATAATCAAAATACTTATCCAACTCTATAATCTAGTCAATGATGTCTTCTCTATCTAGGTTGCCTACATAAGTGGGAAGTTCTATTTTGGGTTTAGACCTCTGTCCCATGACTACCTTTAGTAACCTATCAAGTTAATATGTCTATTGCTCTACTTCTTATTCTTCCTCTTCTGGTACTTGTGGTTCTTCTTCCCTATCACTGACATCCCTTGTTACCACTCATTTTATTTGATTGGCCTCTAATTTTATCAAAATTACATCAAAACTAACTCTCAAATTTATTAACTCCTCCAAGATTACATCTCCAATATAGATACCTACTCTTCCACGTCCTCTTGGGTTCCTCCTAGGTGGCATTCTAGTTTTTTTCCTACAACTGACCAACAAATAAACAATTAACTCTTATCCTTAAAGAGTTTCAACCTCCTTTAAGCCTATTTCAAGTACCCAACCTACTCTGATACCAATCTGATGTAAAGGGAGACTCAAGTTAACCAAAATAATATACAAGTTACCTCAAATTGCCTTCTTTCCTTGTAGCCTTCCTAAATCAGCTTTTTAATTGGTTTGATAAGTACACAATGGTTAAAGATAAAAAAATTATATTTTTAGATACCCATTAATGGTATACATCTCCTTACAATTTTTTATGATCCAAATCTTAAGGTAGATATACTCACTCAATCCAACCTTCTTCAAACTAGGCCTCAATTAGGTCTCTAAGACTATAAAACTAAGTTTAAGCTCTAAAATATTTCACATGTGCCAAGACTCAAAGAAAATAATTGATTAAACTTTATGACAAGAATACCAAGTTTTAATTTTAATTTCAATGTCTGAAATGTTGTTTAGATAGCTAAACCATGAAATGGTAAAAAACCCTAAGGCATGGTTCTACATAGGCCGAGAGGTGAAAGTTTGATGATTTAAAGTGAAAATGTGTGTTTAAAGGATAAAAAATATTTAATATGGTATGTAAAAACCTTAATAATCTTTGTGTATTGAAATAAAATTTAGTTCAATCCCAAATAGATTCAGAAATTGTAATTTCCACCTTGACTGTACTTAGAAATACAGGGTATGAGACTGTGCAAGATAAGTTTGAATTTTGGAATGAGATCAAACATTCACAAGGGTTTATTTAGAATTAAAAAAATTCCATTCACATATTTTAAACCTTTTAACACCATTTCAATCATTAAAGTGCTCGAAAATAAATAAAGAGACCTTTCTAACCACTTGAAATTTGACTGTGACACACAAAATGCTATTAAAGCTCAGGTTTCTCTTTCTCCACTTGTAGATGAATGTTTCTAATAAAAAACATAAAAATAATTAAATAATATAAATTTATTTCACTTACTAATAATCACACTTGTAATCACAACATGATCCAATAGTTGTTCTCATTCATTGACATTTATATTCTTCACAAACATGCACAAAATTCTTGACAATCAACCTTATTCATGCAAATTGAACCTTATTTATTATTTATTGGATAAATTTACATCCTTATCACATTGAATAATTAATAATTATATCCACTTCATGAAATTTAAGTCCCTATAAAATCTCTAACTGAATCGTGTTTGCCTATAACGTAGGCTTTTGCATGGACAAGGTGTATTCTTGGATGTTACAAAATTTTGAACATAACATATAAGAACATAAAGGTGGAAAACCATTAAGAAACTGTAGACACTGAAATCGTGTCTAACCCTTGGTCAACCTCCCCCTTGGTCTATTCCTAACCCATTCCTAACCCACACACTTACTAATTTAAAATAATAACTTATTTTGAATTAATAACCCCCCTCTTTGACACATCACTCATAACACCTCGCTTAGGACACCTCACCTTGGACCATTTCCCACCCTATGACTCACCTTAAGACTAAGTGACTCACCCAAGACCTATTCTTACTCCTTTCCAACTGCCTAACCAACTCTCGTGCGTATTTAGCCCAACCTTCAACAATTCTCCAATGGATTATGCACTTGGCGGATGGAGAACGGGCTTAATAGCCCTTTTACTCATTCTCCACCCGTCGACGTTAGTCAAATGTCAGATGACACCAGTGGGATTGCTGACGTTAGTTTACTTAAACCAAATTCTAACCTCTCACTGGGGCTAATCATGAATTGCTAATCACTAGTTGGCTAATCACAAATCTCGAATTCTCTCCTCATGAAATATAATTCTCTTGCTCTTGCTTCCTAGCATTCTTGCTTCTCATTTTCTCGTAGGTATCAGCATTTTGACAGCATTTTCTAGGCTTGGAGGACCAGCACCAGTCATTCCATATAGGTTTGAAGATTGCATGACATCTCCATTACCAGCCACAACGGAAACACAGCTCCTGCACCTCTACCAACTCGTGCCACAGCTAAGTATTTGTACTGTTTTTATTTCAATGTCATTTCAAATATATTAGCATTCTGTCTACTATCCATTCCAAGCATCCTTGACATAAACCCAACTTACTCTTCCCAGAGAGGCTGAAAGGCCTTCTCTAAATCCCTGTCTCCTTGTCACCCTGTCCTCTCTCTAGTCTCCTATTTAGACCATACTTTCTGCCTTACAGCTCTGCACAGACCACCAAAATAGGCTCTCTGACCTCCAAACAGACTCTCAAACCATTCTACGGATTATAAACTAGACCTAAAACTTGTCCCAGGCCATTACCCTGACTGACCTCGACCATTACCCCTACTGACATCGGCAGACTAACCGACGTCAGCAACTCCTTGACCGACGCCGACAGAACCACCAACATCAATGACTGTGCAAAATAGATTGCTGCAAACAGGTACACATTTGCTTTCATTTATTTCATTCTGTCTTTATCATTTTTGTTCCTAACTATATTCTAATTTTTATCAGTGGACTGTCATCCTCCAAGAAGTCTTTGCACTTTTAGGACCAAGCTTTCGCTTGGTAGTCCACTTTCTAGCCATCTAACAACTTCTGTGTTTTAGTCTCTTTCTTCTACAGGTGTCACCCTCCACAACCAAAGAGGAGTTCCTTCCATCATCTGAATTTGGTGTGCAAGACTTTATCCGGGTACGTACAAGCCCTTGACCGTCTTATCTTAGTTTCTCATTTTCTTTTGAATGTGAAAGCAAAAATCATATAGAAACATTTTGGCACGCCCGGTGGGACCCTAGGGTCTTCCTTGGGTTCTTTTTCATTTCTTTTCATATAGGTGCATTAGGTTTCTCCTTTTCACCTCTTTCTTCTATCTCTTCCAAAAGACACTATTAGCAAAAATTAAAAAGAATCATTCTTGTTCTTTCTTTTCTTGCATCTTAGACTAGTCAAAAGTCATACTCTTCAACCTCTTTCTTAACTTGTTTTCATTCGAACTAATATTTTGTTTTGGGCTTAAAATTAATTGCATTTCATTTCTGATTACATGCATATTTAGTCCACACATCTAGTAATTAAACTGCATCATGAATTAATCATAGTCCACTTATGTTACACAACCAAATCACTTGCACAAATCAAACATCAAAACTTACCTGAGACAAGGCCCGACTGGGATTTCATCACCCAACAGATACCTTACCCATCCTGGCAATCCCACTTGGACTTCACTACCAAGAGGAAAGCCCACTCTATTCTCTAGCAGAGGATAATCTCTAGGGGAAGTATATACTGGCTAAGCGGCCCAGCTCAGCTCTGGGTTCGAGAAGTGAGGGGAGCAAGCTCCTAGCACCAGGCCATGTACGGAACCTAACACAGACTCTTGAGCACCGAAACTAACTTGAAACCATCTTTAGACTACCTCTTCTAGGACCCGTTCTACAAGCCAACCTCCCCAACACACTTTAAGGCATAAGCCAACAAGATTTTAAAAGTTTATTCTTAGGATTTAACGCTTAGGATCTGCCTGTCTTCATCTATTTTTTTGTTCCCATCTAGTTTTTTGAGCTAGTGAGGATGTTTTCTTCCTTTTTTTCCAAAAACTTCCAAATTCTTTGAGTTTTTGGAAAATACAGTAACTGGCATTGGTTTTACCACCAACGTCGGTAACTTTTATTCACCGGCATCGGTCATCTAACCGACATCAGCAGTCTGTTTCACCGACATCGGTTTTTCAACTGACGTTAGTCACTGTCCAAATTTTTTTTCCCAAAATAGCAAGCTTAAAATTTGACTTTCTTGCTGTCCAACACCCATTCTAGTTTTCTGAGATTGAAAAACATAGTTTCTAAAACTTGACCCTTTCTTGCCTTGAATGGTTTTGACATGCAGTCAAACCAAGGCTCTTCTTGACCACGCAAGGCAGCAACTGCTTCCGCCTTCACCATCCATAACCAGTCCTCTAATGGAGTATCATTCAGAAACTGAATGAACTCCTACCCAATCGACCCTGACTTAGCCTCCCACTGTCCTTGAGGGGGACCAAGACTTCAAAAGGTTCCTTGACCTCAATGTCAAGGGCCTTCAACATTATCTCATGAGAAGCCAAATGTGAGACCCTCTTAAGCAACCCAATTTATGGGATGCCAACCTCCTTAGTCGTAACAGCGGCGATATCAATAGCCTCCACAATTCAACCTATAGACAATCAATCCAACACCTCGACTAATAACCCGGCCATGTCCTATCTTCAAAATTTAGCCTCTCCTTTTAGACCTACCTCCACGGGGGTTTCTGCACCCCCTCAACCTCAAACTAATCAACCAAATTCTACACCCTTCCAAAACCTAGTGGTCTCTATCCCTCCTACTCTTACACCTATCAACACAAGAGTAACTGCCTACCCTTGAACAAGTGTGGCCACCCCTCAACTACCTTTGACGGCCCATATCTAATTTGTGCCTACCAACCCTATAGCACAAGTGCCCTTGGCTTCAACATCTGCCCCGATAACTAACTACCCATATGTTGCACCTACACAAGCGCAACCAACCATGTCATACGCTCCTCTCAATACCTTTCAAATGCCCTACAACCTAAGGGGTGCTCCACCCATCAATCTGTCAGTTGATATAATCAAAATGCTGATAGACAAAATGTCTAGTCTCGAGACCTCTATTTCTAGTTCACAAAATGCTCTCTTGTATGAGCAAATTTGCAACGAACCCATTCATTCCTTAGTCTTGATCCGGTCGTATCCCAGTCAGTGGGAACTTCCTAAATTTTCTCATTCATAGATTAAGGAAGACCCATAACAACATCTGCGAGCATTCAAACATGCTTGTTATCTTGTAGCACATGATGATGTGTTGTTGTTACACACGTTCTCCATGTCGCTTGTTGGGGTTGCTCTCAACTGATATAGCTCTCTCACCAGCCGTTCTCTTTTCACATTCACCTAGCTAGCCCAACTCTTCCTCGACCACTTCTCAATCAATATCACTAAAAAGGTCTCAATCACAGATCTATATTCTATTTGGCAGTTTGACGATGAATCCATAACTGATTTTGTTGCTCGCTAGAGACGCCTAATCAATCAACTCTCTTTTTCCCTACCTCAACCTGAGCTCATTGAGCTCTTTTCAAGAGCATGTGCCCAGCATATCTCTTCTACCTTGTGGGTCCAGACATTCCACACCTTTGATGAAGCTTTCACGATGGCCAGGAAGCTTGAACTATGTGCCATCGAGGAAAACAAAGTCAAGTTGCGAAGTAAAAACCCCAACTCTAAGTCCAATGACTCTTTCTCTAAACCTTCTTCTTCTAATTCCAAATCTAAGGCATCAACAAATGCTATAGTTGTTAGATCATCTTCTTCAATAAATAACCAATCTCAACCTTCCACATTAGACTACATCACCAAACAATTCCAACAAAGATATGTGCAGCGTCAGTATACTCCATTAGGAGAATCATACGCATCTGTGTTGGATAAACTTGTTAAATAGGGAGTCCTCAATCTCCCCCAAATCCGACTGCCTCCTCAATTCGATCCCTCGCGCACTATCCCTACGTGGTATAGGGAGAATGACTTCTACAATTACCACCATGTCAAAGGCCATGACACGAGCAACTATAAGACTCTCAAGAACATCATTCAGGACATGCTTGATAAAGGTGACCTTGTATTAGACAACCCAAATGCGCCACCCAATCAAAGCATAGATATCTTTAAACAACCCTTTCCTAACCATCCTCCTAGCCAAAACAATGTGCAGACCATGACTAATGACTCCCAAGAACATAATATATGTACAATCAACATGGTCTCGCCTCTTATATCTAACCAACCTCTCTCGCAGTCTCAAGAGGTTAGTCCGCCCATCAGTTCATCACACATGGATGAACCCTTTTCTCCTATTAGTTCTCCATCAACTTCCCTTATATTGGAGGACGCCTTGACCATACCAGCCTCACCTTCATCATTCCTCTTACCAATGGAGGACCCTACCCTTCCTACTCCTCAACCACACGTAGAAGGCACAATCATCCCTACCCTCTACCCTCTTGAGGAGCCACATTCTCTAGTACCTTCTCCACCAAGATAAGAACCTATCTCTCCATCTTCTTCAACTAATGACAATCTAGTTATAACTCCCCCACACCTTGGGTCCGAGACTGCCACACCTAACACATTTTTGGCCCCACAACCATCCACATCTTCTGAAGTACCAAAGCCTCGTCTGGCATCTTCCCAACCATTCTCTCGATTAGTGGAGAAATTAGGACTTCTCCAATCGAGGAAATTGGAGCATCAGGTATTATGGGAGCAACTCAAAGCTCCTCATCCTGCCCAGCCTGTCTCATCTCATGCCACCGACTCTCTTGTGACAAAATCCCCCAAATTATCTGACATGGATCAGACTTCCACTTCTAAACCTTTAAAACCTCAACCATTCACATCAGAACATAAACCCTCATCCACCATATCAAAACCCATCAAATCACTCAGTGTTTGCCCTATCACTAACCTCACTCACCCACAAGTGAAGGTAGACTTGAACCAAGCCTCACCCAATAGTAGTCCTCAAACCAAACCAAAGAAGACTGCTAAGCCATGACAACGAACCCCTCCGTCACCATCACCTTTGCCCTCCATTTTGGGCCCTCATCCTTCTACCCTAATAGGAGTGCTCCCTACTCTGACCCCTAACCAAAACAAGTTACCTCCAATACTTCCTTTGCCTACCACAAGCCTACCCTCTTTGAAAAATTTGGCACCTCTCACAAAGAAAGTGTCATCTCTGCATGTGGCCACACCACCAAGCCAAAAAGTGGTCCGAAAGCCTCCTTCAACACCTCCCAAGAAGAATTCACCAGCATCTCACACATCAACAAGCATGGACCCCTTAGTGGGCTCATACACTTTGATATTACGCTGACTTTTGCAGACCTCTAGCATAACCCTTCTGCCTATCAAGCCATTCCAACCCCTCGAGTCAAAACCTTCCTGGTTCAATGATACTAAGATTTGCCTATATCATCGTATGCCAGGACATGATGCCAAGGATTGCTGTGCCCTCAAAGTGGTCATTCGCCAATACATGGAGAAAGACACCCTTCTCCTTGAGGACACTGACAACAGACCTCCAACACCTTCCCATAATTCTCAAACCCCTTCATCATCATCGACATCTCATCAACAAACTATGGTCCCTTCACCTCTTTCACCTCCTCTCTTCGAAATTAATGCCATCCACATAACCACTAGGTCACAAAAGGATAAGGCAAAAGAAAAAGTTGATATTCCTTGGACCTACCCTTTTGTCCAACCACCTCAACCACCAAAGCCCAAGATTTCCATCCTGGGTGCATCCCAACCCTCTTCTTTAGGGGCAATCCATGACTCTATTTTAAAATATCTTCACCAAATGCCCATGAAGATGACCTTGTATGACCTCATCCAAAGCTCACCCCAACATCATCAAGCTCTAATCAGAGCCTTATAGGGAGCAGAGGTCCAACCCGAAGACCCCCAACCACTAGCTGCCCTGGTCCATTCTTTATCCTCTATCACCTCTATCACTTTTAGCGATTCTGAAATTCCTACCTCTACCTCGAAAGATCAGGATGCTGCTCTTTTCATCATAGCCTACATTGATCGAACCCACATTAAGCAAGTTATGATTAATGGGGGTGCCAACATTAACATCATCTCTACCCACGCCTTTGATCAATTGGCCCTCCCTAAGAATTACATATCAAAAACTGATGCAATCCTTTGATCTTTTAATGACACCACCGCTAACACTATTGGCACCATTGTCCTCCATATTCGTGTTGGCTCGCACATAATCTTGGAGCTCTTCTACATCATCGAGGGAGAATTCTAATATAACATGCTATTAGGATGACCCTGGATCTATGCCATGGCTTGCATCCCTTCTACACTTCACCATTGTGTCAAATTTGAACATGACAGGCAAGTCCATGTCGTTCCTACTGACCCATCCCCTTTCAAGACTTGTAACATGACCTATCAACCAAATGATGTTCTCATTCCTCTCAAGACACTAACCCAAACACTGCCTTCATCTATGAAAGCTTCAACCAGTACGCAAATGGCAGTTGCCCTCACATCGCCTTCTCAAGCGACAACCAAGGACCCCATGGAAGATATCTTCCAACGACTTTCACTTGGGGAATATCGCTTACTTACCCTAGACATGTTCCAGACTCTGCAAGAGTATGGATAGCTTCATCAAAGTTTAAGCTATGACCATCAGATCAGAATGGTCATTCATTATGGTCCTCCTAACCTTCGAACCAATCTCATCTATGGGGGGCTGGATTGAGCTCCTACTGACGGGAATCCTTTCTCCTCACCTCAACCATTCACATCCAACTTCTCCTTTCTTGGCAACCCCACCTTTGCTCATACCTACCTTTATAGGTGTGCATGGAAGGGTTTTGGCTTTGGGCACTACGAACAAGGCTCCCATCAACCCATCAAACCACCCAATGATGGCAATGCCAATAAATGATATGGTTTGGGTTTCTAAGAACCCACCGAGGCTTCTGCAAACCTTTGCCCTGAACCCACTATCAACCAATCTCCTCCAGGCTCACCTATTCCCCCATCTTCACCTACGGAGTCGGTGGTTTCCATCCCTCCTAGTTTTTTTTTTGCATAAACACCATCCGCTTGGAACCCCTAACCTATCAACTCAATAGGGTCTCCAAGTCTCTCCCTCTTGTTTATCCCAACATGATAGATGATGAATCAACAACCATCAACACTGTCCACTGTGTAGATGACAACACAATTCTCACATACATGGGTGCCAATGACTCTTTCATTCAACGCTCCCTCCCTTCTAAAATGCAAGTTATGTTAAATGAATTGACCATTGACATTAACCTTCCATCTTCTGGTGTTCCTCAAGTCTTAAAGATTGGTCAATCTTTGGATGCCCAGGAGCAAATCAACTATACCACATTTCTTTCAGACAATCACAAGGCCTTTGCTTGGACCTACGGTGACATGCCTAGTATCGACCCTAACATTGTCATCCATAACATCGTCACAAACCCAGAGGCTAAGCCTGTCAGGCAAAAGATTCGCAAAATGCATCCTCACATTGCACTCCTTGTCAAAGAGGAGCTTCAACATCTTCTCTCTGTCTCTTTCATCCAAGCCATTGATTATCCGCAGTGGATATCTAACATTGTCCCTATTACCAAAACAACTGGGGGATCTGAATTTGCACAGAATATCACAACCTCAACCTAGCCTGTCCCAAAGATGACTTTCCTCTTCCCAACATTGACCAACTTGTTGATCTCATGGCCGGTCATGAGATGTTATCACTCATGGACGGGTTTTCAGGATATAACCAAATCTTGATTGCACCTGAAGATCAGCACAAGACTACCTTCATCACCCCATGGGGGACTTTCTACTATCGAGTCATGCCTTTTGGCCTCAAGAATGTAGGCGCCACATATCAATGTCCCATGACTTACATTTTTCATGATCTCCTCCATAAAATCATGGAGGACTATGTGGATGACCTTCTTGGCAAGTCTAAGCTTTGTCACGACCATTTGACTATCCTTAAGATCATCTTCTCTCACCTTCTTCAGTATAATGTCTACCTTAACCCTAAGAAATGCATCTTTGGGGTCCTCTCAGGGAAGCTCCTGGGTTTCATCGTCTCTCTCTGTGGCATTGAGATAGATCTCGCTAAAATCTGTGTTATCCTTGAGATGCCACCTCCGACCAATCTCAAACAGCTTCGCAGTCTGCAAGGGAAGCTCCAGTCCATCCATCGCTTCATCTCACAGCTTTCTGACCACTGCCAACCCTTTCATCATCTCCTCAAGAAGGACATCTCCTTTAAATGGGATAAGCACTATCAAGAGGCATTTGAAGCTCTTAAAGGCTATCTGGTCTCTCCACTAGTCCTCATTCCACCTAAAGATGACCAACCCTTTTACCTCTACATCTCAGCAACCAACCATTCGTTAGGTGCCATGATCATGCACCGAGACGAGCAATACCGTGAGCAGGCGATCTACTATATAAGCCGAACACTTGTCGACTATGAAACTCGGTATACTCATACCGAGAAACTCTATTTGGCGTTAGTCTTTTCCACCACCAAGCTCCATCACTATCTTCTCAATCATAAAACCTTTGTCATCACTCACACTGACCCTCTTAAATACATGCATTCCAAGCCATACCAAAACCAGCGTATGGCTCGTTGGCTCATGCTTCTTACTGAGTTTGAATTGGAATTCATCCAATAGAAATCCATAAAGGGGCAAACAATCACTGACCAACTGGCAGATGCCCCTCTTCCCGACAATAAACCTTCTCAGTCCGAGTTTCTCGATGAATCTATTGCCACTCTCTCGACTGATGACACGTTCTACCAAATGACAATGTTCTTTGATAGCTCCAAATGTCAACTCGGTGGGGGTGCGGGGGTCATTCTCATCCCACACGAGGGTGAGCCCATGCCTTTGTCTTTTAAACTCAAATTTGAATGTACCAACAATATGGTTGAATACGAAGCCTTAATTTTGGGACTTCAAACTGCCCTTTCTTTAAACATCAAGACCATCAACATCTTCAAGGACTCACAATTTGTCGTCAATCAAATCAATAGTTCATATCTTTGTAAAAATGAAATTTTGCAAAGGTACAAGAACTGTGTTGACACCCTTCTAGCATCTTTCAACCAATACCTCTTGCAGACTATTCCTCGATCTACGAATAAGTTTGCTGACACCATGGCTTCTCTCACCTCGCATATTCCCTTTTCATCATCCTCATCAAGAATTTACATCATGGTACATCATGTGCCATTGCCTTCATACATTTCCACTAACATCAACCTCATCTACACCATAGACTCTAGTCCATAGGATGTGTGGTATAAACAACTTATGGACTACTTGGCTCATTCTATCATTCCTCTTAACCTCTCTAGCAATGCACGATGGGCTTTCATCAAACACACCACTTGCTATACCATGCTAGGGGGTCTTCTCTATAAAAGAGGTTTCAATGGCCTTCTTCTTCACTATCTAACCTCCACTGAAGCCTCTCATGTTATTAAACAGGTCCATGATGGGATTTGTGGCAGACACTTTAGTGATAATTCAGTTGCCAACCGCATCCTTCGCCTGGGCTATTATTGGCCCACTCTTCATCAAGACTGTAGTGACTATGTTCGATGTTGCATCAAGTGTCAATAGCACACTAACTTACTTCACCTCCCTAGCCACGCCCTACAAGTCACTCAAGATTTCTTGCCTTTTTCACAATGGGGCTTAGATCTCATCGACGAGATTAACCCTCATTCATCTCTTCATCATCAGTCCATTATCACTGCCACCAAGTATTTCACTAAATGGGTGGAAGCTATTCCTCTCGTCTCCACAAAAGCTGACAAAATTGTCAACTTCATCAACACCCACATCATCTATCATTTTGGTATACCTCACAAAATTATCACCAATAATGGCAAGTCATTCAAAAACAAAACTGTTTAAAAACTTTGTGACTCTTTTGGCATCAAACTCAGCTTTTCTTTACCTTACTACCCACAAGCAAATGGGCAGGTTGAGGCTTCTAACAAAATCTTAACTAAAATTCTCATGAAGGTGGTCAACGACACTAGAAGGGATTGGCACATTCACATTCCCTTCACTTTGTGGGCCTATCGCACTAGCATCTGAACCTCTATGGGTGCTACCCCTTTCTCTCTAGTGTATGAAACAGAGGCTGTCTTACCTCTCAAAGTATAGATCCCATCTGTTCACATCTCTTTGCATGACATTCTTTCTAAATATGACTTTCATCAAGATCAATTAGCTCAACTTGAGTTACTCGATGAACATCATCTTGCTGCCCTTAACCATCTCCATGTCTATCAAAATCACATCAAATGAGCCTATAACAAAAATTTGAGAGAATGAGATTTCAACATCGGAGACCTCATCCTCAAATAGAACCAACACGTGACCCATATGGAATGGAGTAAATGAGGCAAATTTGCTCCTAATTGGCTTGGACCTTACATCATCATGCACAAGTATGGATCAGGGACTTATTGTCTATCTTCTCTTGAAGGCTGACCAGAACTTGAGCCCCTTAATGCCTTGCATCTGCGACCATTCTACTATTAGTTGAGTACTCGCTCACTTGACATTTAACTTGAGCTCATCCCTTGAGCAACCCCGTCCTCTTAATCCTCATTCCTTTCAACCCTATTCCCCTTAACAAATCCTTTGTAACCCTTTTATATAGTATGAATGCTTTGTCCTAATAAAAGGGAGCCCTTGAACTTCTATAGTCTTGTCCATGACTCAAAATTCTATCAAAAAAATAAATTGATGTCAAAATATCAAAGGTCATAAACTCTAAAGGCAAACTGCTCCCTCGAAGGACAACTATACTATCATTGTTGTAGCTAATAGATTGCTCCCTCGAAGGACAGCTATTCAAAGCCCTCATTTACATACAAAGCAAAAATATAGACCACTCCCTCGAAGGATGGCTATGACTAAATCTTGCTATAAACAACACTTTATTAGAAGCTTCCCGCATCGATCAGCTTCACAAATGACCACAAAACAAAATGACATCTCTATGTAGACTTCCCACATTGATCAGTCTACTCAAAAAAAAAAAAAAAAAACTTAGGTCATGGACTTGGCTTGTAGTTGTCTCAGGGTCTCCTATAAAAAGGGGCAAAGTTATCCCTACTAAAAGGGGTTACCCTCTCCTCACATATCACATCACCTACTCAAGGGATTTCGAGCTCATTTTAAATATCAAAGTGATTTTATTACCTCTCTAACACAACCAATGGTCAATGACGTAATGCATGAATGGGGCTTTTGTTTCTAAAAACCCCCTACTTATGTTATCATTCTGGTCCTTGTCAATGAAAGGGCAAAACTGCCTTTCACTTCCTCCTTACCTTTGGTCACATTCAACCAAATCATTTGCCATCTAACCCAACCTAACCTTTTTTAGACCACTCACATTATCATAACTTATTTACACTAGTTTCTATGGACACCAATACACATAGAAACTATTGACCACACAATTTATGTCAAGCATAAACCATTACTTGTTGAAGCATAAATAGACCTATTTCATTTTAAGCATACAATTTCTAGGGATGAAAAACCCTGACTAATGTTACAGAATACACCATTGCACAAAATGGAACAAGGTGTAACATCATCTTTCCCCTCATCATATCAAGCATGTACCCTCAGACATATGGGAAGTGCTACATCGTTATCATGACCAAACCAAACACATCAACCACTTCGACCCTTTTTCTCCCTCTTGGGAGAACTACATTGGCCTAAGGCCCTAACGACAGGGGCTATGTAGGCAACACTCAGTTGACATGGGGTCTTCTGAGGTTAGCTCGGCCATTCCTTTGTCTGTCCATCTAATGGACCATCCACCTCAACCAATGATCATGGAGATCACGACTATCTCCTTCGACTACAACCACTTCCAAGACAACATTTTCTTGGTTGTTTTTGCATGTATGCTACCTCATGAATGGTTAGCAAAATTGTTTGCAACCCATATTTTGACCCTCACAAGTACAGGATCGCGAGCAAGTTGATTCCCAGTACTTGTGACATTTTCATGTTTTCCAAGAGCACTTCCTGACCTCAGGATACTTGGAACATGACGACCATTGGAGCTACAGCTTGGATCGAATAACCCAATCAGCTATGACTAAATGCTAGGGCCTAGTTATTTTGATTTTGGCACTCCTTGACCTTGACCTGTGACAATTTGACCTAACCATCTCGTGAAGTGGTATGCATGCAATCTCAAACTTTTGCAACGTTCACACTCAAACTTCACCATATCCATCCACTGTCTATCAAATTGGCACCCAATTTTAGGTTTCCTTCCCTCGACTCCCACTTTTAGGGGGAATACCTCATCCCATAATTGGGGCAGTCTACATTCATTTTTTTTGTCTTGCAGTTTGCCAGAACAACCAACAAGATGAAAACAATCTCATCCTATACCTGGGGCAATCAACTCCTATTTTTGTCTTGCAATTCATCAGAATAACCAACAAGACAAAAAGGGGCAAATGTAGACACCGAAATCATGTCTAACCCTTGGTCATTCTCCCCCTTGGTCTATTCCTAACCCATTCCTAACCCACACACTTACTAATTTAAAATAATAACTTATTTTGAATTAATAACCCCCCTCTTTGACACATCACCCATAACACCTCGCTTAAGACACCTCACCTTGGACCATTGCCCACCCTATGACTCACCTTAAGACTAAGTGACTCACCCAAGACCTATTCTTACTCTTTTCCAACCGCCTAACCAACTCTCATGCGTATTTAGCCCAACCTTTGACAATTCTCCAATGGATTATGCACTTGGCAGATGGAGAATGGGCTTAATAGCCCTTTTACTCATTCTCCACCCGCTGACATAGTCAAATGTTAGTCGGTAGGATCACCGACATCAATTTACTTAAACTGAATTCTAACCTCTCGCTGGGGCTAATCATGAATCACTAATCACTAGTCGGCTAATCACGAATCTCAAATTCTCTCCTCGTGAAATAGAATTCTCTTGCTCTTGCTTCCTAGCATTCTTACTTCTTATTTTCTCACAGGTATCAGCATTTTGACAGCATTTTCCAAGCTTGGAGGACCAGCACCAGTCATTCCATACAGGTTTGAAGATTGCATGACATCTCCATTACCAGCCACAACAGAAACATAGCTCCTGCACCTCTGCCAACTCGTGCCACAGCTAAGTATTTGTACTATTTTTATTTCAATGTCATTTCAAATATATTAGCATTTTGTCTACTGTCCATTCCAAGCATCCTTGACACAGACCCAACCTGCTCTTCTCGAAGAGGCTGAAAGGCCTTCTCTAAATCCCTGCCTCCCTGTCGCCCTATCCTCTCTCTGGTCTCCTATTCAGACCATACTTTTTGCCTTATAGCTCTGCATAGACCACCAAAATAGGCTCTCTAACCTCCAAACAGACTCTTAGACCATTCTATGGATTATAAACTAGACCTGAAACTTGTCCCAGGCCATTACCCTGACTGACCTTGACCATTACCCCTACCGACGTCAGCAAACTAACCGACATCAGCGACTCCTTGACCGATGTCAATAGAACCACCGACATCGGTGACTGTGCAAAATAGATTGCTGCAAATAGGTATGCATTTTGTTTTATTTCTTTCATTCTATCTTTATCATTTCTGTTTCTGATTATATTCTACTTTTTATCAGTGGACTGTCATCCTCCAAGAAGTCTTTGCACTTCTAGGACCAAGCTTTCACTTGGCAGTCCACTTTCTAGCCATCTAACAACTTCTGTGTTTTAGTCTCTTTCTTCTACAGGTGTCACCCTCCACAACCAAAGAGGAGTTCCTTCCGTCGTCTAAATTTGGTGCGCAAGACTTCATCCAGGTACGTACAAGCCCTTGACCATCTTATCTTAGTTTCTCATTTCCTTTTGAATGTGAAAGCAAAAATCGTATAGAAACAGAAACATCATAAAACCTATAATACCCATGAAAAATAAAAAATCTAACTTTTTATCCTACAAAAAAAATGATTAAGAAATCAAAACTATAGAAAGAAATTCAAGACTTTGAATTTGGAGTTTTGGCAGGAAAATGCCTAGAGAGCTCCAATTTAAATTTTTTGAACACCTAAGACATATAAATGAATCCTAAAGAATATTAGAGACTAAAAATACCCCTAAAAGACTCAAAAACAAAATAACAATCCAAAATTTTAACATATGGATTGATGCTCCTGTATCATAAAGATTTATCCTTATTTTGAAGTTGGGGACATAAAATCTATTCCATCTCCCATACAACTCCTATGGCAAGTGCCTTATCCTAAATTACTTTAAAAAAATGCCTCTCACTTCCACTAAGATGATTTAAAACCAATTTAGTCTTATTCATAATATTTCTCTCTCAAGAAATTAAATTATCACATAATTCCTATTTATCCTCCTCATAAGAGTTCCCTTCATTTAAAAATTGTATAAATTCTAAATTTTTTGAGATCCCTATAGACACAATATCACCAGAGGTATGAAAAAAATTTACACCATATTATTTTTATCAATTACCTTACCTCATTTATCTTCTTTAATTTCTCCCCTTTGAAGATTAAAAATTAGAAGAGTGAGATAGATGTACCATTCCACAAGAAGAAGGATTTATACTAAATTTATTAGTCTCTGCTAAAACCTCCTTAAGATGCATATTCTTAATATTCAAGAGATATTTTTTATAAAAAAAAATAAAGAGTTTTTATCCTATTGAAACAAAAAAATTTACCTCTAAATATTTTAACAATTCATTAATCAAACCTAAAAGATTTAATACCATATAGGTCTTCATCTCCCTTTAAGTCAATAAAGGAATATCTACTATCAGTGACTTAAATTTTTTTTCCAGCTAATACATTATTGTTTTTTGACTTATAATTACCAAAATCTTATTATTATCCTCTCATATCAATTCACTTAAATACTCCCTACCAATTTTATAGTTCTTCAATATGTAATAATGTCACCTCCTATGAAAGATGTAAAAATTAAGGACATCATCACCCCATAAAGGATCCTTCATTCTCATAATCTTCAAACAAGTGATATTCATTATTTTTAAAGTATATTAGCACTTACTTCCTTTAAATCCATACTCATTCTAAATTTATCAATTTTTATTTAGTGATATGATGAAACAAATCCTTAGTACTAAGCTCATCCTTCTATGTAATAATACACACTACCCCACCCCAAACTAAATCCCACGATCCCTTTCAACATATTATTACTATGCTTCACTACTTATATATTGCCCTTTTGGGCATGATTTTATTATGTTTTTATATATTATACATTACTTATATTGAGGTAATCACTAATCGTATCTCCTTTATTATGTCTTATTTGCATTGGGGCACACTATTTTTGTGCTTATTTTTATATTTTTTCCATATTGGGGCATATTATTACACCAAGGACTATTATTTGTGCCTCCCTTTCTATTAACTTACTATATTTACTTTATTTTCCATATTAGTACTGATTTAACAATGATATTTGATGATGGAATATTTATATGATTAAATACATATGTCATATATGTCCTTTCATGATTATTACATATTTTACTTTTATCTATGTTACACATGGTATGTGTAGTCATTTTATTTTGAGATAAGTGATATGCAAGAACATCCCTCACCTCAAAAAGGGGCATATATTTGAATTATTTTATCTTAGATTATATGATTTCAATAGGTTATAAAGAGTAATTAGATGTCTATTTATTCAGTTGAGAAGTTAATTTTGTCATTTGACAAAGTCACTAGGATCCAAATTTCAGATATTTATTCACTTAACAATGTTATTTGGATCAAATAAAATTCAATAATTTTTAGATATGGTAGCATGGTTTTGATACCATCAGGTGTATTCATTCCTATAATTTATTCTCATTTTTCAAATATTTAATTGGTTACATTATCATCAATTTATTTAAACATGGATATACTTGTAAAAATTCATGTTTGTTTATAGGTACACTTGAGATGTTCATATAGGATCAATGGTAATCATTCATGGACCCCATTAGAAATCAAGACATTCATGTAAATAGTGATGAGGCATAGTTTTTTTTGTTTTGTAGGTTATTGGAGTTAGAATCTAATACAAGGTAATCTCTCTCCTCCTTTTGACTTTTAGAACATGTTCATATTTGGTATTAATTTTGAGCACAACTTATAGTTAGTGAGTGACCAAATAAAAAATTGTGTCCACCCTTATTTGATTTATTTTAATGTACACACACACATACATTAAAATGGGAAATTACGTAGACACCTAATTTTGGTATAGGCCTTGTAATTATAAATGATTATTGCATTTTCATACATATATATCAATTGTTCAAATTTGGATAGTATTGACACATTTATATTTATGTTGGGCCTCACATAAAATTAACTTATCATCATTCACTCTTAAAAATCTATAGATTTATTATTTGTCTACATTGGGACACTCACAGATACTCCTACAAATATAATGATATTTTTTCTTGAGTTTTGGTCACCTTGACCATTATTATAATAGTTCAATATTGTTTTGACCATTGTTGTACCATCTTGATAGTGGTTATGTTAGTTGTGGGTCATTTTTTCTATTTCACCATGCTTAATTGTGCCAAGATTGTCAAATTTTTTTGCTTCCACAATGTTGGCTTGCTCACTAATGAATTCCTAATTTTAACTTGTAAAATATTTACATATAAAAACATGTTAATGCATTTGATATATTGAAATCATATCAAAAAATTACATAATATGCTTATGTAATTATAAGTATTTTCTTACATTGTGCTCCTCATTATATTTTATATCTATTGAAATGTTATTGTTGCATATGTACCAAAAGGACTACTGAAAGATCATATATAATATAATAATTGGGCATATAGAATCAAATAATTGTTTCATATATCATACATATAGAAAAGGGTTGGGACTATGATATACATGAGTCTAATTGTTGATATGCATGAGTGATTATTTCCAACTTGTCAAAAAGTAAGGAGTTTAATAAGGTAGGCCTCTAAAAATAAATTTTCATTTCCTTTAAAAGTCTCTTGTCACATTTTTGGGCTTTATAAAATGATAAAGCATTCTGGTAGTTTCACATGCCATTTCATTGATTTTTGATAGTTTTTTTAAGTAGGCACAAATAAAGGGATTTAAATAGAACCAATTTTGGAATAAAATGTTGGAAGCATAACCATTGAGAGGGGGGGGGGGTGAATTAGTGTCTTTAAAAGCATACATTCAATTCCACTTATTACTTATGAAGCATTCATTCAAACACATAGACCAACCAATGTATAAACAAGCATACATAAGAGCAAGAAGCACAAAACACATCATATATGTGAGAAAACCTCAAGGAGGATAAAACCACTAATCCCTAAAAATGGACTACAGTCCTATAATGACAAGATCCAAATTTAGTGAAACACCAACCCCACAAGGAGCACTAACCCCTACCTAGTCAAGCACCTACTCAAGTAGTCTTTAACAAGCACCAACTTAGAAGAAAGCACTAACCCCTAGGTGACTCAGCACCAACTCAACCACCTGGAACCTATGATAATGTTAGGACACTTTTTTTTCACTTATATGATGATGATCACCTTCATTTTCTCTCCATACTCTTTTATTTCTCTCAAACAACCTATTAGGCCTATTTGCTTAACTAGTCCTCTTCTTGATAGATTTTGGTCATATGACCTTGATCATCATACTAAAAAATTCTATTGTATATTCATGAATAATCATATACTCACCTATGATGGTCTACATGACCTGATTCAAATCCAAAAGATGCTCTTTCTCTCATCCTTACACTTGCCCAAATAGGCCTATTATGCCTTGTATAAATATAAGACTCTTACTTGCACATACCTTGGTCAACTAAAGCACTTGTCCATCAAGGTCAGACCCAAACCATGTCTTAAGATAAATTAAACATAATAATAAATCAAAATAATATCACCATTAGGTTGGCCAAACTAACTTAGACCTCTTTCTTCTTTTAGGCCTACTTAGAGACCTAATGGATTAGGTCTATCCTTTCCATAGAACAACTTGAACCTCTATGGCCCAAATGGCTTTCACCAATGAAAACAAAATTAAAAAAATAATAATATATAAACCTCAAATAACCTACTCCATGATCAATAATTCACAAATCCTTTAGTCATATGTTGAAAAGCATCAATAGGCCTTAAAGACCTATTAGGCCTAATTACTCAAAACACTATCTTCAAAGATGAAACTCAAGAAACCTATAGAAACACATTATAGAAATAATAAACACATTAATGGAAACTTAATTAACTCAAGGTCATCATAAATTCCATTATAAAACAACACTTAGGCTCTAAATACTCAGAAACACCTCTACAAAAGGCTCACTCTGATATGCCAGAAAGCTCCAAAACATAATCAATAACATTTGATCACCATCATATATACAAGAACTTTAAAACATTATAGATGCATGTATAATATCCCATGGAATATATAAGACATCATCGCATACTTTTTACAATTCCAAACTGGTCATAATGACACAGGAACATTAATCTCTCTAACACATAGAAAACTGTCAAAAACCTTAAAAACATAGTCATGATGAATGTTGTTTTCAACTACTATAAGGATAATTAAAAGAATTATTATGCACATAAATAGTTTTTATGTGATATATATAACATCCTCCATTATTTGTATCACAATTTATATTGTCAACTATTGGTCTTGCAGACTAATTTGTTAAACTTCTCTTTCATAGTTCTTACACAACCATATAAACCATTTTGGCTTCCATATCTCAAATT
The DNA here is from genome assembly GCA_037957365.1 of Torreya grandis. NCBI lineage: Eukaryota > Viridiplantae > Streptophyta > Pinopsida > Cupressales > Taxaceae > Torreya > Torreya grandis. Next base: position 1,133,640 of record JARHVA010001230.1, read on the forward strand.
ATTATACTAAACCTAAAAATTATATAAAGAATTTATAGGTATTTTAGGTCATAAAAAACAAAATAATATTCATTATATGATTCATATAAGTGTAGAGAGCCTCCAACTCATCATTCTCACTTGCTCACTCAAAATTGCCATTCTACCTTGTGAACCAGTGATGGTGATCATGTATTCCAACACCTGTGTAGACATAGTAAATAAATTAAAATGGGTTTATATGATCCTTAATAATCCTTATAACATATTTAAATAGATATATTACAAGGTTAAATATCAATATTGATCTTACAAACCAATCTCATGTCTTCACACTATACAAACCTCATTGTGTTAGACAGGTCACATTGAGAACAACTTTCTACTTTTATATGAGAATCTAAAAATATTATATTCAAGGGTGAAATGTTATATAGTTATTTAAAAATAAACTCATGTAATTTTATTTAGTCCTAATCCACTACAACCCATATCTAATCTCATTCTCACTCCTACCTAGTTTTTTCATTGTCTTCCTCATTAGGCCTTTTTAGCGTTATGTCAACTTCCATGACCATTTTATCATATTTAAGTTCTGAAACCTTATCATAAAATTATTTTATCATAAAATATAATTCTTAAAAATCATCCTCTAATCATTTGCATGCTTTGACCTAGTTAACCTTGCTTGTTATACCAATTTTTTGAGAAATAAGGGTTTTCCTATAGCTTCCACTCACTCTTCTATCAGACCAATGCCACTTGGAGGTACTTGGGAGATTGATATGCATGATACAATCATAAAACTAAGGCATCCAATCCATTCTAATCCATTTCTAATAATACCTTCCATATCAGGTCACTATGAGGGTTTTAGACCAATTTTCATTCTTAATATTTATTCATAAAGCTCTGCCCTTGAAACAAACTCCTAATGCTTAGAAAAAAAATTTAGGACCATTTTCCATCTCTCCCAAAGATCCCAACTTACCATGCAATAATCACATGTACCAAAAAGCACCAAAAGTTCCTTCATGGGTTTGCAGCTCCTCATTATAGCACTCGAGAGATATTCAAACTCATTTTCATGCTTTCTCCTTCAACTCAGGACCTAAAAATTCATGAAAAATCTTTAAAAAACTTCTTACACCTTTTATAAATCTCACATGAGATATATCACCTTGGAAACTAAACTTTACCCCTTATTAGACCACACTAGGTCTCTTTGCACATTAGTTCTTGAATTTCCAGTCACACATAGACCTTAAATATACCTTGAAACCTATTTCACTACTCTCAAAAGATCATACTCATGTCATACACCCTCATACCATGATCACACAAGATTACAAGCCTCTAAACTTGATCATGATGCCTCATCATGGCTTATCCATTCTCAAGAACTAGTCTATCAAACATACCTACTAAGCACTATACCACTTTGAGATCTTCAAGACACCTTATGAAGCTTACTACTCACCTCCAAACCTCTAAAATAGGATCCAAAACATCTCCCATAATTTTCCTTTGACCAAGTCTCTGTATACCATATAGGTCACTACCCTAAACTAAACTAGCCTTCTTGAACACACAAGACTTCAAACTTCCTTTGACATTAATGACCTAAGGCATATGACATCAAAGACAGCTCTTACCTTACTAATCCTTCTTGACATCAATGATAATACACAAACACATGACATCAATGACAACTTTAAATAATCTCCCCCTTTGTCATTAATGGAAAACCATAAATGAACTAATCATTCTCAAACTACACTACTCTTAACAAGCTACTTCTCTCTCAAATTGAATAATTTAAACAAGAACTTTCTCCCATAGTAACTTGACCATCAATACATTTCTCCCCCTTTGACATTAATGAAAAAGGGTCATATACACTCTCACAAGGTCATCCATACATACTCCACTAATCCTTGGACCTGACCACTCACAGAACCAAAAAGCATACTCTTTGTCCATACAAACTTATTTTTAAGCTTCTCAATCCATCATATCTTAGATTAATTCATAGCATCTTCATAGAAACACATAGTCAAATAGGTCTGTGAGAACAAGCTAGTCTCTGTCAGATTTATGATATAATTTATTTCCTTAAAAAAACTCAATTCAAGTTACCAAAACAAGTAAGCCTATGCAACATGACCCTAAGGTCACATTAAAACTTCTAGACCATTGAACTCTTCATATTGACTCAATGAATCAACTCAATATACATAGTCAAGACCCTGTTTATGAAAACTTAGAACATTTGTCATTCTTAGATCATTTAAATTCTTCAAGGCAATTACAATATGTCAAATTACTATTTTAGATCATCTAAAGTCCTTGAATCTCATTGATAATACATTTACCAAAAATGGCATTGGTCTTATAGACTAATCAACAACTCTGATCATGAGCACATAATTAACAAAGAATTGCTCCTTGAATTTTTCCTCACAATATTCATGCCCATATTTCACATTACACTCAAGAGACTTGATTTATCTCCCCCTAAATCCATGCTCCACCTCTGCTTTATGCCTTTATGATTAATACACTATCATCCATATGAACAACATTATGCCTTGCCTAACTTCATATCTCCCAAACAAATATTTACACCAATCCTAAAAAGAATCATGATTAACCACACATAGATCATCATGCATATGATCCCATAAAACCAATTCTGAATATGCATAAAGGAGCTCTAAAAAAATGACCATATCAATACCACAAACAAACTTTGCATACCTCTCAGTTTTTCTCAATTAACCATCTCATACCTCTATATATCTTTATGCCACCTAGATGCTACCTCTTTCTTAGATATTTTTGATCTAGACCAAGAAATCAAAATTGGAGAACACTTTTAGAACAACTTGTCAAATCTCAATATAACATTACACCAAATTTCATGCTTTTACAACTGCCCATCATGCTTCAATAGATTTAGAAGGATATAGGACTAGGTCTAGGCACAAACCTAAACCAAATAACACCTTCCTTATACCATAATAAATGACCATGTATACCACCTTGGAATGCCTCTAGTGACCTTAGGAATAATTTTAAACATATTAAGTACTTCAACCTATTTTCCTATTATCTCATTAAGCAATCGTCTATGCAAACCTTAACCATGACCTAGATCATGCAAACAACTAAACTTATTAGTTGTCTTTAAATTATCTCTTTCTATAATGAGACTAATTAAAACAAATTATTTTCATGTAAAATATACCAAGACTCAAAAATATTCCACCAAGCCTTCTTCTTCCACAAGCTAATAAACATATTGATCTTGTAACTCACATTCACAAGCTTAGCCATTTTGTGCTTCTAGGATCACCTTCAAGCTGTCAAGCCTTATCCAAATAACTTATTCTGATACCAATTATTGGAAGCATATCCAATGAGAGAGGGGGGGGGGCTTATTATCTTCAAAAACATACATTAAATTCCACTTATTACTTATGAAGCATTCATTCAAACACATAGATCAACCAATGTATAAACAAGCATACATAAGAGCATGAAACAAAAAAATAATAATATATGTAGGAAAAAATCAAGGGGGATAAAACCCACTAAATTATGTAAATGTAATATAGTCCTATAATTAAAATATCCAAATTTAGTGAAGCACCAACTCCACAAGAAACACCAACCGCTACCTAATCAAACGCCCACTCAACTAGTCTTTAACAAGCACTAACTTGCAAGGAGGCACCAAAACCCTTGGTGACTCATCACCAAATCAGCCACATAGAACTTATGATAATATTAGGACACCTATTTTTAACTCAACTTATTATTATTGCCTTAATTTTCTCTCCATATTTTTCTATCTCTCTCAAACAACCTATTAGGCCTCTTCACTCAAATAGTCCTCTTCTTGATAGATTTAGGTCATATGACCTTCCTCGTCATAATAAAAAATTATATTTTATATTAGTGAATAATACTATACTCCCATTTTATGGTATATATGACATATTTATTCTCCTCAAGTTTATATTTTATTCACTTGCACTCTCATCCTGACACTTGCCCAAATAGGCCTATTATGCCTTGTATAAATATAAGACTCTTTCTTGCACATACCTTGGTCGGCGAAATAACTTATCCATTAGGTTAAGACCCAAATAATGTATTAATATATGTTACAATAATAAATCAAAATAATATCACCATTAGTTCATCCAAACTCACTTAGACCTCTTTCTTCTTTTAGGCCTACTTAGAGACCTAATGCATTAGGTCTATCCTTTCCACATGATAACTTGAACCTCTATGGCCCAAATGGACCTCACTAATTAAAAAATATATTTTAAAGACTTATTTATAAACCTAAAACTACCTCCTCCATGCTCAATAAGTCACAAATCCTTCACTCATACCTTGAAAGCATCATTAGGCCTTAAAGACCTATTAGGCCTAATTACTCAAAAACATTATCTTCAAAGATGAAGCTCAAGCAAAATGTAGAAACACATTATAGGAAAAAACCACATATTAATTTAAAATTCATGACCTTATGTTAATAATAAATTACATTATACAACATCACTTAGGATATAAATACTCATAAACACATCGACAAAAAGGATCACTCTGATCTACTAAAGAGCTCCAAAACATAGTCAAGAATATTTAATCACCATCATCTATACAAAAACTTTAAAAAACTTAAAATAAATGTATAATATCCCATGTAATATATAAAACATCACCACATTCTTGGTACACTTAAAAATTGGTCATAATGACATAGGACCATCAATCTCACTAACACATAGAAAGCTGTCAAAAGACCCTGAAAGAATAGTCCTGATGAATGTTGTTTTCAACTCTTGTAAGGACACTTAAAAGATTTATTATGAACACAAATGGTTTTTATCTGATCTCTATATCATCCTCCATTAGTTATATCACAAGTTATATTGTTAACTATTGGCCTTGTAGACCAATTTGTTAAGCTTCTCTTTCACAGTTATTACATAGATAGATAAGCCATTTTAGCTTCCATATTTCAACTTATTAAATTAAATCTCAACCTTATATAAAGCATGGATAAGTATTTTATGTCATAAAAAAACATAATATTAATTATATGCTTCATCTAAGTGAATATATCCTCAAATCATCATTCTCATTTGATCACTCAGAACTACCATTCTGCCTTGTGAACTAGTCGTGGTGATCATGCATTTTGACACCTATGTAGACATAGTAAATAAATTCCAATGGTTTTATATGATCCTTAATAATCCTTAGAATATATATATATATATATATATAACAATTTTTAATATCAATATGCATGATCACCCTTTAATATATTTAACCCTTGAATATAATATTTGTATATGCTCATATACAAGTAGAATTTTTTTCTCAAAGTGACCTGTCTAACATAGTGAGGTCTATGTAGGGTGAAAACATGAGATTGGTCTGTAAGACCAATATTGATATTGAACATTGTAACACACACACACACACACACACACACACACACACACACACACACACACACACACACACACACACACACACACACACACATGTATGTATGTATGTTTAATATCAATATGCATGATCACCCTTTAATATATTTAACCCTTGAATATAATATTTGTATATGCTCATATACAAGTAGAAATTTTTTCTCAAAGTGACCTGTCTAACATAGTGAGGTCTATGTAAGGTGAAAACATGAGATTGGTATGTAAGACTAATATTGATATTGAACATTGTAATACACACACACACACACACACACACACACACACACACACACACACACACACACACACACACACACACACACACACACACACACACACACACACACATGTATGTATGTATGTTTAATATCAATATGCATGATCACCCTTTAATATATTTAACCCTTGAATATAATATTTGTATATGCTCATATACAAGTAGAAATTTTTTCTCAAAGTGACCTGTCTAACATAGTGAGGTCTGTGTAGGGTGAAGACATGAGATTGGTCTGTAAGACCATTATGTATATATATTACAATGTTCAATATCAATAATGGTCTTACAGACCAATCTCATGTCTTCACCCTACACAGACCTCACTATGTTAGACAGGTCACTTTGAGAAAAAATTTCTACTTGTATATGAGCATATACAAATATTATATTCAAGGGTTAAATGTTAAATAGGTATTTAAAAATAAACTCATGTAATTGGATTCATTCTTGATCCACTATAACCCATCCATAATGTCATTCTCACCCTTGTTTGGTTTTCTCACTGTCTTCCTCATTAGGCCTTTTTAGCTACAAAGGTCTAAAACCTACTTATAAACTTACATTATAATAAAATATAAGTCTCACATATCATCCTCCAATAATTTTATGTTTTGACCTGGTCAACCCTACTTGCTATACTAAATTTTTGAGAAACAAGGCTTTTCTTGTAGCTTCCACTCAATATTCTATCAAAAAACACCACTTGGAGGTACCTAAGAGATTTATCTAAATGATACAATCATAAAAATAGGTCATAAAATCTATTTTGAGCCATTTCGAATAAGATATTCCATACCAGGTCACTATGAGGGTTTTAGACCGATTTCCAATATTAACATTTTTTGATAAAGCTCTACCCATAAAACAAACTCCTAATTCTTTGAAAACTTTTTTATGACCATTTTACATCTCTCCCCAAGATTTTAACTTCCCATGCAATAGTCACAAGTGACAACAAGCACCAAAAGTTCCTTCTCAGGTCTGTAATTCCTCATTCTAGCACTCAAGAGATCTTTAAACTCATTTTCATTCTTTCTCTTTCAATCAAGACCTAAAAATTCATGAGAACTCTTTAAAAAACCTCTAACACCTTTGATAAATCTCACATGAGATCTATCACCTTGGAAACTAAATTTGACTCCTCATTAGACCACACTAGGTCTTTTTACACATTAGGATTTGAATTGCCAATAAAATTTAGACCTTGAATATAACTTGAAACCTATTATATTACTATCAAAAACTCATACTCATGTCATACACTATCATACCATTCTCACACAACCTTACAATCCTCCAAACCTAATCATGATACCTTATCATTCCATATCCATGCTCAAGAACTCTTTCATCAAACAAACCTTCTGAGTATTATATCACTTTGAGATATTCAAGACACCTTATAAAGATTAATACTCACCTCTAGACATATAAGGAAATATCCACAACATCTCCCATCATTATCCTTTAATTAGAACATATAGGTCACTACCCAAAACTGGACTAACCTTCTTGAACACACAAGACTTCAAACTTCCTTTGACATCAACGACCTCAAGCATATGACATAAACAAAAAATCTCACCTTACTGATCCTTCTTAACATAAATTATATTACAAAAACACATGAAATCAATGAAAAATTTCAATATAAAATTGCCACTTTGAAGATAAACTATCATTATTAGAACACTCTTATATTTGTTAGTGTCTATCAAGAGAGTCCTATTTTGGTTATTTCATCAAATCACAATCATCCTTTTGGTTTTTATTCTACATTTTTCTAGACCCCTTCCTTAATACTAAAAATTTATATTAAATTACATGTGATTTATAAATTATATATGTCCTTATAAAACCTCTTTTTCAAATATCAATCATTCAAGGTAATTTCATTATTTCCCCCCTAAGCATACATGTATGTTTTTATTTACTATATATTATTGTTTTTAGGTCATATCTACCCTTTTTTTTATTTCAATGATTAATTTCGTGTCTCTTGACATTATCCAATTTACATAAAAATAAATATGTATCATTTAGTTCAAATTTCTAAGGAGGAACATTAAGAGATAAATGTATATGTTAAAATGTTGTATATACACGTTCTTTGGTTACTCATTGCTTAGGTACCCACTTGAGCTCATGTTAGGATTTAAATGAATTCACCTTAGGTTTTATTGGTTGTGTTATATCCCTTGTAATTTTAATATTATAAATTTGATTTTCAAATATAACATAATAATTCTCATTATACGGGTTTGATTTCATTTGAAGTATACATGGTATTCCAAGTATAACATTATATTTGTCCATGGTTGGTATGAAATAAAATGGTGTGGAGACAATATAAAGACCAAAAATAATATATAGTTTAATGGTTCTCATGGGTTGATCCTGAAAGAGAGAATGTTGAGTAATATATGATGATATATTAGTTAAATAAAGTAGACCAAACCTAAGGGTAATAAGAAAATCAATTGAGAAAGTATTATGTAATGCAATATTATCAATTATGAATTTGTGTCATTGCTTACATTACATAAAGGCACTAAAAACTAATTATTCCACATGGGATAAATGTGTCAATTTATTTTCCTTGGATATCATAGGTAAAACATTGTGATGGCTAAGTCTCTCTTTTTAAGGAGATGGACCTTTAAAGAGTAGGTTTTCAATATATATAAAAAATCCAATATGACCACTATCAATGAGATATCAAATCATATGATTTAAAGAAAAATATATATCTTTATAATGGCCCATAATTATAAAATTAATATATATCAAAATTCTTTGGTAAAGACTTGGTCATATAACTCAAGCAAGCATCTTACATTAAATGTTTTTTTAAATATAACGCTTGGACTATCATGAAACTTATAAATTATAATTTTATTGATCAATATTTTGGACTAGTAATTATTTAAAATATTATCTAATTAATCCATTATTCTCAAAATAAGTAAATATGCCACTTGGATCAATTGTAACACTTCATAAACAACTATACCCACATAGTTGTAGTCAATAAGGCTAATTAGTTAAGTATAAAGGAGTATAAAAAGATGGAGTAAGGTCAAGATGATCCATATATCCTATATGTGAAGGTATTAGTATGGTATTGATACAAAATGAAATAATTTCATTGAAGGTGATGAAACAAACACATCCTACAAATGGTGGTTTCGCAACCATCTCAACAGTTACAAAATTACCAGTTCATGCAGGAAAAAAATACATAATCACCTTAGTGGTTAAAAAACCTCTAGATTATTTAGATAATAGTTATGTAACCACTAAGGTAGCTTAAAAACTACCCTAGTATTTTTTACCTACATAAAGTGTTAGTTTTACCTATGGACAAAACATAGACAGAGGAATGGTTACAAATGATTATTCTTGCATTTATTATTTATTTCAGATCCTTTTTAGATTTTTTCCTTGATGCATATATGTTAGATTATTTACAAGGTAGAGTCATTGAACATTCAATTTTTGATTGGTTATTTGGGCTTGAATCAAGAAATGATTCATCCACATACACAATAATGTTCTCCTACCAAGTGTTCTTGATTATGTTTAGTGTTAAAAGTTAGGCTCTTTATGTGAGTGTAAAGGTGTGTGTACACAAGTGGTGTATCACTATATGGGATTCAAGAATTATTATAATTTAAAATGTGTTCATAAAATCATTGATAAGGAAATAATCTTATAACTGAGAAAGAGGTAGCGGCAAGAGAAGGAATCGCCTTACTATTCTAGAGTTTTCTCAATTCAAGTTTCTCTAGAGCAACTTGTGTCTTTGTACAATTATGTTCTACTGTGATACTTTAATTAGTCTACTTGTTTTCTTATTTGTTTTAGTTTACTTCACACTTATAACATTATCCAATTATATTAAGCACCATTAATGTCTATTTGAGAGTACACTTGTCACAAACAACAAGAATAATAACCAAGTTGCTAGTATATAAGTATAAAATTCATGTAGTTGAGTTGTTAGTAGAATCTCCACATAAATTATGAATTAGATTGGTACCAAAGCTATTTATTCCATAGTTAATTATTTTACGTACTATGAATATTGTGTAGATATATGTCCATTAATAAAAAAACAAGTGCTAATGTTGAAGGTATCATTTTTCCTTTGTAACATGAGAACTACATAAGAAAGTGGGATGGATAAGTGAGAAGCATGGCTCACTCAGATGAAGAAGTACCTCTATCAAATGAAGAAATGTTCTAAAAGTTATAAGAATATGTTTCCAACATTTATTTATCCATGGGAAAACTTGACAAGTTAGAGTTCATTATGGGGATTCTCATGGCTAAGTTGGATTTTTCTATGGACACTCCAAAGGCAAGTGAATAATTAAAGGATTTACACCTTGATAAGGAAAAGATTCATACCAACCAACCTCTACTTAAATTTAAACTTGAAGCATAGATTTAAATTCAATCATACCAAGCAAGAGATAAATGTGGAAAATATATTCCATTGGTTAGCTCAACTTAATGTATATTTAAGCTCACATCAAATCAATGAAAATTATAAAATATCTTTTGCAAGGTTAAAATTAACTAGTCATGCTTTAAATAGATTTTAAAGCTTAGTTCATACCTAGTTTGTAAAATATATACCTTCCATTTATAAATCATATGCATTAAAGTAATAATCAAGATACAATTCTATCATATTTATAATGAGGAAGAGATTTCATGTAATGGAAATATCTTAGGCAAAATCAAGGCCGAAGTGTGTAAGATTACATAAGTGCGTTTCACAAGAAGGTAGTCTAAATGGGTAAATATAGAATAGATCATGACATTTTAATGAATAATGCGGATGGAATCCATATACATTTGAAGAGGTTTATACACATGGCCAAGCCTATGGATGTAGATGAGGCTTGTTATCAAGATCATGACCTTGATATGGACAAAAAAAAGGGTTTGTCTACCTATCCAAGCATGAAAAAATAGCAATGTAATTTCAAGCATAAGGGGAAAGGTAAATGGAAATGTAAGTGTAATGATACTCCTAATTTTCTCAATAGGATACTAAAATGAATTATGGGCATTGTGATGTTAGTATTTATTCATAGGAGAATTGTCAGAAGTTGCATCTATATTAAAAAAAATAGGCTGTGACTTCATTTCAAAGGAAATAAATTGGGTACAACTCCAATGTGTATGAGAATATGTGTTGTGTCTCCCTTCATAAGGAGGTATATTTGGGTATCACTAGTGCTCAATATAAAGGTGAACTTACCAAAAATTTCCTTATTAAAGTTAATATTAATAAATAAAGTCAATGCTCTAAAGAAAATTTGATTAAAATAGAGTTAGTAGATGAATTGGGATTGGAAACAAATAATCATCGTATTCTATATTACTTATGTTTGGTAAAACAAGGAGTAAAGATATAGTTAACCAAACAATATAAAGTTAAATTTAGTATTAATGCAAATTTAATTAATGAATTTATGGTGAATGTTGTTCCTATTGATGTATGTGGTGTAGTCTTTGGCAACCTCTATATGTATATCCAAGATGTTATCTTTTTTTATAAGAGCCAACCAATACCATTTTTTTAAGGATGGTCAAAGCTACACAATCATGGCCTATCAAGGTAAATCAAATATCTCCTTGGTAAGTGTCTCTATAGCTAAGTAGTTGATTAATACAAGTGGGAGGTTTGCTCTACTTATTTTGAGGGATATACAAGATAAAGAAGTGGTAGAATATAAGACTTCTCATAATGTGATTACTAACAAATAGTAGAAACAAATGGAAGATATGTTGTGATATTTTAAGGGAGTTTTATAAGAGCCCATGGGTGTGTCATAGGTGAAGGCCATTAAACATGAGACAAAATTGTTACTAGATTGTCCTCTCCATAATATTGGTATCTATTAGTTTTCCTTGATGACGTAAGACATCAACAAGGTGTAATATATCCATTCTTATCCATCTCTTAGATCAACTACAACATGCTAATTATTTTACCAAGTGATAATCACAGAAGAGGACATATGAAAAATAACATTTGAGACAAGGTAAGGTTTGTATGTGCAGTTAGTTTTTTCTTTTGGGTTGTGTAATGCACCAAGTACTTTCATGCAGATAATTAATGAAGTATTTAGTTCATCTATATATTCTTTTGATATTGTTAATTTGGGTGATATTTTAGTTTTCAAAGATACTTATGATGAACATATAATTCATTTGAAATAAGTTTTGTAAATTTTTAAGGATAAAAAGTAATTTCCAAGTGAAAATAAGTGTGATTTTGGATAATAATCAATTATCTATTTTGGGCATGTGGTTAGATAACGGAAGTTGAATATCGATTTAGAAAATCTAGAGGCCATTATGAATTGGTCCAAGACTTCTAATGTGACTAAGTTAAGGAGATTCATGGGTGAAATTCAATATCTTATGAATTTCACCAAGGCTTTCTCAGCCATAGCTACACTATTGCATGTCATTATAGAAAGTGGTAAGTTTTTTACTTGGGATAAGAAACAAAAATATGGAATTTTTGAGTTTAAGCACAAAATCGGCAATGCACCAATTTTAGCCTTACTAAATTTGCATAAGTCTTTTGAGGTATAAATTGATGCTAGTAATTATATTATGGGGGTTTTCCTATTATAAGGAGGTAAACTAATATACTATAGACACAAATTTAGCACAAGACCCTTAATCCTAGTGTCTTATCCATAATTTACCTTATTTTTTTAACTTGTACATTTTAGCCTATTTATAGGACAATCCCACCCCAACTTAGGTCTATAATTATTCTATTGAGCCTAAGTCACCTCAAAACTTATAAAATAAGTATCTATTCACACATTTTGATTATTACCACATGTTATCCAATTTTACCTTGAAAACAAATTCTAACTCTTATCTGGAATAGAATCATGGAATATATTGATCCATATATGAAAAACTTATAAATTGTAGTGGTTTATCCCATTTATCTATGTCAGTCCATTTTTAATTTGTTTTTTATTATGCATCTTTAACTTCACATTTCTACACTTCCATAGTCAACTAGCATGCATAATTTATAATAGATTAGCCTTTATATACAAAGTCTTGTCAAGCCATTCTAAAGCTAAAAGTATGAGAAGGAGATAGGAAAGTTACACAAATCACACATGGAATATAACATCAAAGGTCAAGTCTAAAACCAAGCATTAAATACTTCATACTTGAAAAAATTTCATTCTATGTTGGTCTCTCATCACTTTCCTTATCCCAAAGGAGGGTATTAGATTACATGTAGTTGAATCATCACCTTTAAATAAGAGGGGTTTCAAAACCCTCACTCCAACTATTCCATCCACACACTCACAAAATTACATGGAGGTCTAATTCCATATGTGTGGGATACATAGTTTTCAACACTACCATGGTGATATCCCTAATCCATTAATTTTTATTATTTTTCAAGAGTCAAGCTAGGTCAAATAATAAATTCTTCTATTCTACACAATTTATAAGATAGATTGATAAAGCAAAGTTATATGCATAACAATAAGATGATAACACACATGTGACCAAAAGTTTGTTATGTGAAAACCCTATTAAGACAAACACAACCAAAAATATACATAAATGACACTGATGACATTGTCCTAGTCAAGTCTGTATAAGAGGCACCTACAAAGTGCAAGGTCTATCCAAGAGCAAAATATAGTTTCTAGATTTTAAAAGTATGTTGTATACAATCAATACAATCTATCTACAAAATCAACTTTATAGAACAAAAAATAGGTGTGATCACATCTTAACCCTTTTTCATTTATATTTCTTGGTCTAGTTTCATTGTGACACTTGGATATTTTTTCTTATCATTTCCAATTAGATAAATCTAAATTTTGTATTTTCATTCATATATACTTAGATATTTAATTAAAACTAGTGTATTCCTTATTTTTTATAAAACCAAAATTAGGGTAAGCATATTTTATCATTTAGAGTAATTTCATGGTTCAATTTTGATTTATTTCACATACAATAAAGAATTTTATGCTCTTATTCAAGTGGTTAAAAAATGGAAGAACTATATAATGGGGAAATAAATTTTCATACATTTGAATCATAAACCTCTCCAATATTTTCAAGAACAAAATAAATCATAACAAGTATGTCATTAAAAATGGATGGGTTTATTATAATAAGTTCATTTGGTTATTAAGTATAATAAAGTTGTGACTATGAAATTAGCTAACATGTTATCTAGACCTCATTTAATTTATGGAATGGGAACCATAGCTCTACTTGAGCCTTTTGTGGACTAGTCTTATGTAGAAGTATATGAGCATGTTGTAGACTTTGGGGAATAATTTATTCAATAAAAAGAACCCAAAGGTGAAATATTTGAGCCTAATAAGGTTTGATACCTCTTATATGGGTAAATTTACAAATTGGGTAAGATTTATATGCCTAAAAGAGGAAGGGTTCAACTATTGAGATAAGCACACACTTTAATGGTTGTTCGTCATTTGAGAGTAAAAACGATAGTAGAAAATTTGTAAAGGTAGGTTCATTCAACAGATATGAAATTTAATGTTTCAAATTTCATAAGGGTATGTGTGTTATGTAGCACAAGTAAGACTAGTAATAGGAATTTAGGTTTGTATATGCCATTACTAGTTCCTTGTAGGCCACAAAAAATAATTTCCATAGATTTCATAGGAGGTTTTCATTTGTTAAAGAAAGGGCATGTATTTGTTTTATAGTTGTGGACCAATTTAGAAATATGTGTATTCTTATTCCTTGTAATCAAACTCTCAATGACAATTATGCAAATGATTTGGTTTTTTCTAATGTATAAATTCATTTTGATTTTCAAATATCTATCATTTTATATTAGGAATCAAGATTTTTGGGCAAGTTTTGGACTAAATTGTGGGAGAAGATGGATACTAGATTGTTAGATATACCATATTTCATCCATAAATAGATGGGTATATATATGTGGTCAATAAAATATTGGTAAAACTTTTGAGAGTGTATAAAAGGAAGCATCCTAAGACTTGGTATGAAAACTCCGGGTATATTCAACATTCATATAATAGGGATATTCATTCCTCTACTAATAAATATCAATTTGTAACATGTTTGGATTATTTAATTCATTATGAATTTTATGTTATTTTGAGATACACATAGAAGGGATAATGGAGAGAGGATGCCATATTCACAAAGTTGAAAGTTTCATAGAGAAGATTGAATGAATTCAAAAAAAGCAAAATTGTGTGTGAGTCCTTTCTTGCATATGCATGTGTGAAGAATCAACACATAGTTTTTCAATGAATCAATATTTGAGATAAATTAACATGACATTGGATCAAAGTAGAGAGTAACACACAATGATTCAATTTATGGTAATTAATATGAGATGTGTAAGTCATGTGGTGATATGAGCACTCCATAAAGTAAATAAAAGATTGTAAAACTCAATTTTGAAAGAGGGAGTTTTATTGCATGATTGGGCATTATTTTTTATAATGTAGTGGAATTTTCATGCATAAAATTTGAATTTAAAGGGTTATGATATATAAATTATAGAAGTATTTTGGAAATATTAATTTTTATTTCCTTACAGTGATTAAAGTTGTCAAAATTATCCCTCCATGTATGAAAATTATTTAATATGTCAATACAGTTTGATTAAAGAGATACCTTAAATGTAAGAGCTAAATTTTTTAATTTTTTTCTTTGTGGTTTTAGGAAAAGTGATGGCATGGTCGAGGGTTAACTAAATAAACATCTACCATTCATTAGGTTAAAGTGTATACACATGATATGGATGCAAAATTTCACTTTTAAAAATGTTCATCTTTATTGATTTTGAAGGAATATACACACAAAATAAATATATGAGAGAAAACACATCCTAAAATTTAAGTACAAATGATAAACTTATTACATCAATTAATTGGTAGAATATATCAACAAACTATGCCTCTATTTTCTACTTTTGAACTTAAATTACAAACCATGCACTTAACTTGACTTTTGGGCTTTCTAGAAATCTCTATTGTAAATTAAAGTCAATCACTTCCTTGTAAAACTTCCCTAAATTTCCTAGATTCATGTTTCTAAAATTCAAAATCTTATATATCTAACTTGGATTGAATATTTATCTTCATAGATCTTATCTCTTACTATATGGAAGAATAATTGATGATGAGAAGATGAAATGAGTTACTTTCCAACTGTTATAAGATATTAAGTGTTGAGATAAAACTCAAGCCATATAATTATAGATGGATGAAAAAAAAATACATGTGAAATTTGATATCTTGAAATGTTTCCATCATTATTATGTGATATATGGTAGGGATTTATAATTAGAAATTAAATTAATAAAGCATGCATAGAATATCTCTTGCGAAGGATCAATGGTGGATGCTATCATAGTCACTTTTCTCACCACATTATGTCTTCCTAGTTAGACCATAATATGAGTTATGCATATTAGTGTTGTTGCTATACCACAAGGTATACCTCAACACCGTGTTATTTCTATGATACTAAAAAATGCAAATTTTATGATATAATTGTATTCCTCTTGAAAAATCACTTGAAATAAAAAATGATACTTATCATTCAATATCACAAGTTATTGTCCTTACTAGATTTCATCATCATAAGACCATGATATTGGATTAAACATAGTATGGTTGCTATGAAATTACACATCATATGGATTTTGATGATATCATTGCATTCATCTAAAAAAATATGTGATTTTAAGAGAAATGACAATAAATTTTGACCTTATTCGATAACATTATGGTTGATAAAAGTTTCAATTCATCAAAAAGGTGTTATCATTATGAGATGGTTAAGTTATTTCTAACATTGTATTTAAAATATTATCTCAAAGATGGGAATTTTAAAAAAATATTGAAGATTTTATTTAACATGATGTTGTCACAAGACCTCAAAAATGAGATTGAACATACAAAATCAAGTTATTTTTGTGAAGGATGATATGACATCATACTCTCATGGATAATTTAATGCTCACAATTTTCAATGTAATGAAACATAATATGACCAATCATTATGATTTGTTATGATTAATATTACACCATATTATATTATTTTAAATATGCTTCATTAAATAAAATTTATTTAGGGGTTGTTAAGTCAATCATAAAAAATAAGTTTAAATAATTATTTATATAAATGTAGTTGGTTAGGTTGTTTTAGAATGGTTGTTGTAACACACACATAGATAGGGTTGGTTAAGGTGAAAATATTTATCAAGGGGAAATATCTAAGATAATAAGATCATAACAAAAGTTTGCTATACATCAAAAAACTATGTAATATATAAATATTCCATTGATATACAAATAGAATAATTGATATAGATTCAATATTTCCATCCATTGGTATCAGATAAAATCTAAGATATAGTATGTGAAATAAATATTAAATTAGGATAGCCCATTATATTTTCTTATATGCTATAAATTAAGCCCAAACATGTTGAAATATGAATGAAAAATAAAGGGAAAATGGATTTTTTCATAGTTTTCAAGTGAATCCATTTCTCATTAATCCAACTTACAAATGAAAATTTAGTGCCCCAAAACCCTCTAGGGTAAGTTGGCATAGTTATTATTCCATTAAAATTAGAGATATAATGTTTTTATTCATCCCAAAATTACTCAAAAAGTAATTACATTTTTGAGTTTTGATTTTTTTTTGGAAATCTTTTTGTGGAGAAAATATAAAAGTAGTGTGAGGGAGTGAAGAAGTGAATAAGGAATATATAAAATAAGCCACAGGGTAAAAAATTTGAAATAAAATATAGATAAATTTAAACTAATATTTCACTCCTAAACTTTTAGATTGAATTAATATAATATATCATCATTGTGATCAATTTTTTTGATGAAATTTTACCACCACAAGTAAATTATATCGAGGTGGACCCTAGGATATCTAGATCAAGTGGATGCACAAAATCAATGAAATAACAAGTCAAGCAAGTGCACAACACAACTACAAGTTGAATGAAATTAAAAACATGGGAATAATTCAAAAGAGATTTAGAGTAAATATCTAACACTCCATTAGAAAAGATCAAAAATGAGAGATTTACATATAGGGGAGTGAATGTGTAACTCCTCCATAAAAATCTCCATGAAAAATGGTTAAATAGAAAAGAATAGAAGAGTAACTCCCATACCTAGAATAGTTGGTTAAGGGAGTTACTTCATATTCATCTAGTCAAGCTATAACTCCAAGTACACCTAATAAAGCTTATCCATGAGAGTAAAAAATATATAAGTGAGGGAAAAGTAGCATAATAAATAAATGTGGGAAAATAATAAACCCTTGCTCTAACACCCTGCTATAAGCATAGGTTAGGTGGGTAAAAGAAATGGGTCTTGGAAACAAGGCCTAATGAAGTACCCATGTAGAAATCAATCTCTCATAAAGTATAGAAAATGAGAAAACTCATAATAAAAAACTTACCCCTAAAAGAGAGACATAAATAAGAGGCTAGAAGTCCCCCTTAGAAGATGATGTTGCAGTATCTCAAACCCCAAGAAGATTCTACAAGTGAAGATACTTGATATCTATGAAAGGTTTGGTGAAGATGTTTGTTGTCTATTCTATCATCTATAAATATCTTAGATCAATGATTTGCACATGAATGAGCTCCAAAATGAAGTGAATATGAATCTCTATGTGATTGGTTCACTGATGCTAGACTAGATTCTTGTAAATTTGAATAGTATTCTAGTTGTTGAAATTGATGACTACAGGTCATCTGAACTAGATATCAAACTCTATGAGGATAACCTAAATCTAGATAGCCTCAGTGGAAGCATTGATATACCATATGTATTCTATCTTAATAGATGATAAATCCATAACATTATGCTTTTTTCTTGACCAACTATTTAGTCTTGAACTAATAAATAAATTTTAACCTAAAGTGGACTTATGATTTTGAATATCACCAGCCTAGTCTGAGTCAATATATCCAATCATATTGATGTCAATGATAGATATATAATTAATCCAAAATATATGTATTCAATTAATTTAGTGAAGGATCCTCTTAATTTATTTCTAATGAAACTCATGGGGTTCTTTCATAACTTTGGAGACTAGGACCAGTGCATATGATATGTTAGGTATTGTATGTGTCAAGTAGATGAGGCTACCAACAAGTTATCAATAAAATGTAGCATCAACCAAAGGTGAAGTATAATCTGACTCAAGCTTAAATCCAAATATAATGGGAGATAGAGTTGGCTTACAATCATCCATGTCAAACTGAGCAAGTAGATTGAGAGCATACTTAGGCTGTGCAAGAGTGATTCCTAAGTCAGATCGAGAAATTTTGCTCTTAAGGAATTAATGTAACAAGCCTAAGTTTGTCATGGAAAACATATCCTAAATATATTATTTCACTTCTTAAATGGATGAGGAAGATATCCTAATGATCAAAATATCATCAAAATATAGAGCCATAATAAAAATTGAATCATCCTGCTATAAGAGATAGATGTTCAGATGTGAATGATACTAAGTAATCCCTGTACAGAGAATGAAGGAATCCATCTTGGCATACCAAGCCCAAGGGGACTATTTGATTCCATAAATGGATTTAAAAATTATATAGATGAAGGAAGAATCCTTGACAAATCCCATAGGTTTCTCCATATAAATCTCCTCCTCAAGGTCACCATGAAGAAAGTCACCATTCATGTCCATCTAATGAACATACCAATAATTGGATGCAATAATACAAAGTCTGAGTCTAATTAATTTAATTTGGTGACTGGTGTAAATTTTTTAGTATAGTCAATGTTAGGAACCTATGAGAAACCTTTTATAACCAATCATTTCTTGAACTTGTCAATAGACCCATCTGCTACATACTTAGTTTGATATATCCATATACATTGAACTATATTTCTTCCCTTAAGAAGAAGTGTCAAGTCCCAAGTGTGATTATTGAGTAAGGAGGTATACTCTTCATTCATAACATAATCCCACTTAGGAATTCTAGATGCCTCATGAAAATTATATGGATTAGAGGTAGAGGTATAGAAAACATATGGTTCACTTTGAAACTCTAAACATGTCCACCTAATATCTAAATGATCCCCAACCCATGTACTTGTGTTATGTAGTGTCTACCTAGCCCAAGTAGGACTAAAAGTGGATGATTTAGGTAAAAAAACATCATCCTCTAAACTGTGTCTAGATGTGGATGGAGATGAGTCTCCATCGTTACTCTCTCTATAAAAATTGAAATAAGTGTCCTCAACCTATGGAATGTGTCGAGGTTAATCTAAATCATCTGAATCAAATCCAAGTGAATCCAATGAAGTGGGAGAAGTGTCAAGTGTTGAGTTTGTGGGACTTTCTTGAAAGTTAACACTTTTCTCAATGAACAACTCATGTGGGGTTATATGAATAAGGTTGAACCCCTTGACACTAATTAGATAACATATGAATATACAAGGATTACTCTAAGGGTCCATAGCCTTACATTTATTCTTAGGTATACAGACCATAGTTGGACATTTAAAGACTTTAAAATGCTCAAATGCGGTTTCCTACTATACCAAACTTCAAAGGGAGTTATGCATTTTAAATATTTGTTGGGAACCATATTCTAAATGTAGAAAACACAATTGATTACTTTGAGCTAGTATTGGGGTGCAAGTGACTTAGTGTGAATTATACATTTATCCATCTCCTTGAAGGACGTGTTCTTATGATATAAAACTCCATTTTATTTAGGATTGTATGAAACTGTATGCCTTAAATCAATCCCCTTTATTGTGAAAAATTACTCAAATATGTTATTGACATACTCAAACCCATTTTAAATTATAAGAACCTTTATGCATTTCTCAAATTATTTTTATTCAAGAACTTTGAAGTCTTGAAACTTCTTTAAAACTTCAAATTTATGCCTAAGGAAGTGGACCCATGTATACCTTGATAAATCATCAATAAAGGTGGGAACATAATTATCCATTATAAAATATAGACTAGGAAAAGGCCCAAATACATCACTATGTACTAACTCCAATGCTTGTGAATTCCTCCAAACTTTGCCTTTGTCAAATTTCTCTTTAGGATGTTTTCCAAGGGTGAAACCCTCATAAAGACCCTGAGATAAATGGACTCAAGGTAGGAATGTGACCATGTAAATTTTGTTGATTTATTCTAGGTAGTAGTATTTGACATGGCCAAACCACTCATGACATAATTTATTTACTCCATTTGAATGAGTCAGTAGTATAGTCAAAAAAGAATGAAGTGAAAAATCGGAGAAGGTATATAACCTAGCTTGGTGTTATGCCCTTTACACTACTACTATAGAATCATTGTGCAACTCTTTAATGATAATTGAATTTGGTAAATACTCCACCCTCATGCCCTTACTAATATGAGTGATTCGGTACACTTATAGGATATTAGTTGAAAGAAATGGAATACTTATAGCATTATTGAATTTTCATCCTTATATTTTAACATTCCCTCTCTCTAAAACTGATATAGAAGTGTCATCATCCAAAGTGATTGAAGACATGCTAAAAGGCTATAAGGAATAAAACTCAACCTATGAAGATACCATGTGGTGGGAAACACCCGAATCACTAACCCATGAATATGTTGGAACTGTAAATGATACAAGAGCCCTGACTTTTTCTTTCTCTTTTCCTTTTCCTTTTTCCTTAAAAGAATTTTGAGTTGATGAATTCTACTTGATAGACTCAGGAATACCTATGTTGTTCTTTACTAAAATATGAGTGAGGTGGTAAATCTATTTCTTCATGTAATTATGTTCATCATGCCCATTTTTATTTCAATAAGCACCCTTAACCTTCTCTTTCTTAGGTTTGTCATTGGAAGAGGAGGTTTCATTGGTTTTTTTGGTAGAGGTTTGTTCTTTCTTCTTCTCTTGATCCTTGTTGTTGTTGTTCTTCTCTTTGTTTGAATCCTTTCCTTTCTCATTCCCAACAATTAGGGCTTGGGGTTTTTAGGAATTAAATGTGCCCATATGTATTAAATTGCCTTAATCTTGAGTTAAGTCAACAATAAAGGCATATAAAGAGGGCATTTTCCATGTAGTTCCTAGAGCCCTTTAAGTGGTATGGAAAGTAGAGACAAATACTGAGTAATCATGACCTAGCTTGGAGAGTATAGAAAGAATAAGTTGGTCATATTTATTATCTACTCTACATTCTTTAAATTTCAATCTCAAAGACTTAAACTTGGTGAAGAAATCTTGAAGGGTGTCAAAGTTAATAGGACTTAGGCTAATAAGTTTATTTTCTAGTTTATGACCTTTTATCACATCTTGCTTCCCAAAGATATTTTCCTAAATGGTCCACACTTGATTGGGTGTTTTGGTAGCTTATATATGAAATAAGATATCGAGAGACATAGAAAGACATAGCAACCCATATGATTCATCACTATAATTGTACCACTTAACTAATTATATATTTGTAGTTGGTTCAGTTTCTAACCCCATTATAATGCAATGTAAACCTTTGATTCTTTAAATAATTTGCATTTTAATTTTTCATTCATGATAGTTAAATGGCCTTAGAGGATTAAATGAATTTACATCTATTATGCACAAATAAAGTTTTTAGTGGTTTGTTTGAAGATTTTTTTGTTGAAGAAATAAAATAATTACAAGAAATATGGAATATGTACCATGACACAACACCCCCCTTGAAATTAATTTTGATAAAACTCACTAATTTTGGCACTTTATAATTTCAGTGCAATTACAAAATAGACCTTTCTAATGGAATAAGCATAGAAAACCATGAATTTTTTTTTAAATGTCATTTAAAATTGAGATGCCTATCAAAATTTATAACAAAATCAAATTTTTATCATTTAATGGCCTATTAATGAGCTTGCACACAAAAATTAAATGCACTTTGACTAAGTTTTTTTAGCCAATTTACAAAGGTGAGAATTGAACCAAAGACTTATCTACTAATAATGCTAAACTTTGACCAATATTACTATGCATTACTTGTGAATTCAAAGAAAAAAATCCTATTTGATCTTGTTTTAAATCAATCTATTTAAAAAGGTGATTTAATATGCAATATTTTAAAAATTTTAAGGCAAACTTTGAATAGACTTAGCTTATTTTGGAAGAAACTTTCAAGCTTGTTAAAATTGTAAGAGTCTTTTATGTTAATTAATAACTCACACATGTAGGTCTTTTGCCCATACATAAGAGTTACAAGTTTGCATGCTTGAATAGGGGTCATCATGAGGTTAAACAGCCTGCTAGTGGGATAATAAGATCTCTATGGCCAATATAGGTCTAAGAAGCTTGGAACAAGGGTTAAATAAAGAAGGCAAGCCATATGGACACTGTTTAAGTCAAATAGGGTCATGTCATTTAAAGGATATGGAGCTCAATATCTCTAAAATGATTGAATGTCTTGCTAAAAAATATTCCTCCACTTCAAAAAATGAGATCCAATGCTTCCACAAAAAATTGAACACTAAACACAATAAACTCAATATTTCAAAATAACTGAAAATAAATAAAAATGGAAACTAATATTCTAGAATGGTTCTCTAATACCATATTAGGGTGCATTATAGGATCTCTATATAAAGAAAATGTAAAAATTCAATGAAAGCACAAGTCAAGAAAGTGCATAACACAACTGTAAGTTGAATGAAATAAAAAACATGAGAATAATTCAAAAGAGATTTAGAGAAAATATCCAACACTCTATTATAAAATATAACAAATCAGAGATGTATGTATAGAGGAGTGCATGTGTAACTCCTCTTTGAAAAGCTCCATGAAAAGTGGTTAAAGAGACAAGAATAGAAGAGTAACTCCCATACCCAAAATATCTAGTTAAGGGAGTTACCTCCTATTCATTTGGTTAAACTATAACTCCAAGTATACCTAACCAAGCTTATCCATGAAAGTAGGAAAATTAAAAGTGAGGGAAAACATAATAAATAAATATGGGAAAATAATAAACCCCTACTTTAACAAAATAACATGTAAACCATTTGGTATTTAGGTTTATTTTTAGCTCTAATAATAAGTATGATTTAATTATTATTTTTTTATTAAATTTTTCTTTAATGTTATTTTTCTAAACTTATAAGTTGATTTTTATAAGGGATGCAGTAGTACTCGACATATTTACAAACATATTTTGATTGAGATGGGAGGGAGGTGAGAGGCAGGGCTCTTATCAATGGAAAAGACAACTATTGTAAAAAAAATGAAGGTTTGGATTTTCACTCTTGGCAAGTTAAGGTATAAATTGTTTTATTTTAAAAATCTATGTGGGATGTTGTTAATGGGAACACATCAAGATTTCACGTTGTTGATAAATCAATGAAATTAATAATTAAATATCATAAAACAGTAGTTATATTTGGTTTGGGACATGTTATGATGCATATATACATCACATAGATATATAAAAATATTTTAAGGTAGTATGGGATAGAAGTAATAACCTTATAGTATCACAAGCTACAAGTGCAAAGACGAATCTAAATCAAAATTTGTTTGGAATGAAGATGAAGATGATAACATTCAATAAATAAGTAGATTATATTATTTATGAAATAACTTCATTAGAACTAGTGGATATGTGTTGTATACATTACATGTTTTTCATCCTTTAAAATATATATATTTAACATATTTAAACTAGTTATGTTGAGAGGTGAAACCTAGTTACACTAATAGGTGTTTTTACATTGGTAGATGAGGTGATGGTCTAAAATTTAGTGAGTTGTCAATAATTAAGAGCTAACCTAATATTTTTTGGTCCTTATGGGTAGCTTTGGGTCCTTATGCATGGTTTCAACCCATGGTTTACGTCTCATGGTTCTATACCCATGTAATCATGTGGTTGATTTCTCAACCCATGGTTTTGTTCCATATTGTATTTTAATACCACATGGATAGTTTCCTATTGATATGATTATAAAGACTTGCACACGCATTAGATTTTAATAGAAATTTGGAGTATATTATTCTATTGTAAAAAATTTAGTAAATGTAACAAGAAAGAAGGGTTTTTTATTATGTTGTTTTACAATTGGGTTTTCTAAGATAAAATATTGTATATCATGTGTGTGTGTGTGTGTCATTTATAATTTTTTTATAGCTTGATATTCTATTAGCATTGATTCTCTTACATAAATATATCAATATATTTATCTTCACTTAGTATCAAATCTATTGTTTAAATTTTTTGAAGAGATAGGGCATCTTGACCCTATGATAAAATATTAATTGAGTGGGAGATTTTCATGTTAGAATATTTTTGGCAAGGAAAATGATGGGAAGAATAAGGATAAAGATAAAAAAATTCAATGGCCAACATTTTGAGCTATGGAAAATCAATATGGAAGATATTTTTGTAGATAAATATTAGTGGGGTGTTATGTCGAGATCAAAACCATGGGTATGAATCCATAATATTGGAAGAATATGGATCATAAGGTGAAGAGTTCAACCAAGACATCTTTAAAATTCAGTTGTGATTGTCTCTAGAGAAGACATTTCCAAGAAACTTTGGGATAAGATAAAAAATTGTATTTAAAATATTATTTAGTGAACAAATTATTTCTTCAAAAGAAGTTTCATTCCCTAAGGATGAATGAAAGAAACTCTATGGTAGAGCATCTGATTGCATTTAACACTATGATAAGTCAGTCAATTTCATTCAATATTAAAATTAATAAAGAAAAAGGTGTTTTAATCTAATGTGTTATTTTCTCGATTCATGGGATAACATGTTTATGGATATTAGTAGTTGTAGACACTAAAATCAATGTTAGTTTTGACCTATATTCACCTTACATGATGATGTAGGGACATCTTTGAATGGTTTACAAATTTTGAATTATCCTAGTTTTTAGAGGTCATATATAATGTGTTTATCTTAGTTAGGGGTCTTAGAATTCATTAAAATTTGAATTATTTTTTAAAAGGGATTTTCTCACCTTTTTTAGCAAGTTTGAGAATTTGCATTCTATGTAGCTAGCTTGGATCCTCTAGCCTTTGTAAAAGAGATCCAAAGTGTAATTAGGTTGCATTAGGGTCTTAAAGGGGTCCATGTCACTTTAAATCATGTTTAAATCACTTGAATAAGTCATTTTTGATATATGGTATTAGGGGTTAGGTTTTTTAAGACTCTCCTCAACGTACTTGAGCAAGTTTCTAGTTGATTTAGGTAGTTATAAGTTTCCAAAATGCTTATAAATGTATATATTGTTGTGTGATGAGTTTTGGAAGGTTTTTTTATGTTGTAATTTTATGGATGTAACATGTTAAACCATAATAAATTAAATGGAAAGGATCTTGTTATTTAATAGAAAAGTTGTAGACCATATTTTATGCATATACAAAGATAAAGGCCTATGTAGGAGTGAGTAATAGAGGAAGGAACAATTATGATTTTATTTGGTAATGTTTTGTGAGATTTTAAATTTAAATATATGCTAATATATATGGAGAAATCATTGGTTGTTGAATATATACCCCATGTAAAGTTTTAGTTTGCAAAGACTATGTTATACCTTGCATATCCTATTTGAAAAGACTACATTCTGGTTACTCAATGGGAGAAGATTCAAAATGTGGTGTTTTAGGTGTTTGATTTGGAAATGGTGAGTCATTTTTTACTTCATTTAATGTGATTATCTAGTTTCAAGTGCTTTTTTTCTTTTCACCTACAAGGCAAACAAAAAATACCTTATTGAAACATTGTAGACTTAGACTGAGTATGACAAAAAGCCTCGTGAATGTGTTGGGAAGAGGTTTTAGAATTTAAGTATGATGGTTGGAATAGGTGAATGAGGCTAAAAAAATCTAATAAAACTTTCACACTGCCTAAACTTTGTTTTGAAAAACAATCCTTTAGATTTTCATTCTCAGTCCTACAAAGTGTAACTGTGTGTATACAGTGAACATACAGAGTGTGAATAAAGAGGTCAAGCCAAGCATCAAAGGAGATGAAAAATATTTTAAATGGTGTTAAAAGGTATATTATCACTTGTAAACTTTATAAAGAGATGGACAACCCTATTTTAGATCCAATAACCCTCAAGGGAGCAACCTGTTATGTTTAGCTTTCTAAAATATTGTGTTGGTTTACATAGTCATAATCAATATTTGAGTTTGTTAAAGGAATATAAGAATTTAGGAGAGATATAATAGTCAAATAAAATGTAATAAGGTTGGGTAGAGCCTCTAGTGTGATTATAAAACATTAAAAAATAGTCATACTCAGGTAAATTAAATCGATGACCTCTTGGGTCTGTATGTAGGGTTGAAAACCCTAAATAAATGGAAAATATGATATAACTTTGAATCTGGCTTATATAACAAGTTTAGACTACTAAGTGAGTTTATAAGGACTATGTTTGAGTGAATATATGAAGTTTCAAGTTTTTTGGTGGATTAAGGAGGGATGAATAATGTTGTAAGGATTGTATCCTATCAAAAACCTTGTTTTGAAGCTAAAATACTGCGAAAATACTTGGTTGGAGGAGTTTAGTGTTTCGTATGGATGATTTGATGGTTCTATTAGTTGTTTAAAAGTGTTAAAGACATAATTTATGTCTTATAATCTATTAACAAGAATAAATTCTCATTTAAAACAAAACTAAGCCCTCTCAAGTCTATCATAGACCATATAAACCCTAGTTTAGTGTAAAAGATAAAAAGTAGCATAGCTAATGTTTAAACTGATAGAAATAAATGAAACTTGGTTAAGATTGAGTAATAAATGTGTTATAAATTATTTTATGGTTTTTAAGTTATATTGAATTTGAATTTATGGATTTGAGGCAACTAAGTTAAAATAGGGCATTAAGAGGCCTAATAGGCTTAAATAGTGAGCATATAGGACCTAGAAAAGTGGTCTGAAAGGTAGTTTAGAGCATGAAATTTTGTGGGAGGTTAGAAAATAATAGAGGGTACCTATAAAATCCTTTATGTTTCAAATACTCAACTTTACCTTTACATACAATCAATAAATGTGGAAAAAAGGGTAACAAGAAACCTTGTCTAGATAACAGAAGTTGTGAATACAAAGGAAGATGTTTTGTGGAGTTTTGTCAAGAGGATAAAGGGACATATAGGAATGGTTTGAGAATGATAAGGATGTTAGGAATCTCCATAGTTTAATAAATAATTGGATTCAAGTAATCCAAGAGAGCCAAGAGATTTAATCTATAAACAAAGACCAACATTGAGTTTATAAACAAATACCAAGCACAGAGTAAAGGAATAGAACCAAGGTGTTTTACAGAGGGGGAAGTATGTATATATATCCATGTTTTATATTAATCTGCATCATTTGGTATCAGAGTGAGGATTTCATTAGGAAGTAGGTGAAGAAGGTATGCATAAATCCAATGTACATATTTGTTGTTGATTTTTAGTTTGTTTATTTGATCAATTCATTGTAAGAAAGTGGTAAGGCTAATAATGAAGATTTTAGGTGTATGAGAGAGGCAAAAAAAAGAGAATATTATGGTTTAATACCTTATCCCATAGAGGATTGAGAGAAAAAGAGGTGAGTTAGTGAGAGTTCACAAGAGAGAGAAGCTCAAGAAGATCTTGAAGATAAAGGAGAGAGATCAAGTGAAGGTTAAGAAGGCAAGTAAAAAGTATTGTAAAGAGGAGAGATAGGTCCAAGAGAGAGATAGTGAGGAGAATTAAAATAAGATGAATGGATTTCAATAATAAGGTTTCCATAATAAAGAAGAAGTGGATATGAGGGAAATTATTGAGTTGAGGGTAGTCTTGGTAGAGTTAGAACATGATTTGATAACACTTAGACCCAAGTTTTTAGTTGGGGTTAGAAAAAGAGCGAGATGGCCTCTCAAAGACATCATGAAGAATAGGAATAGACAAAAAGAGATTGGAAAAGTGAAGAGATAGTTGAAAGCATTAAGAAAGCATCCAAAGATGAAGGAAAATGAGGCAATCAAGCCTCATGTTTTGCAATCTAATATTACTTTGAAATGTGTGTATGCAGGTATGAGAAGTGAAGAATGAGATAGTTGAACCCATGCATAGGCTCAAAAAATAAGATAAAGAAACATATGACCAAGTGGTGTTCAAGAGGCACCAATATGGAGAAGATACATAAGGAAGAGTCATGATCAAGGAAGAATAATCAGGTCAGCCATCCAACAAACAAGTTGACATGAAGCATGAAGTGGGTGCCAATGAAGCCAAATTAGTATTTAGACATCAACATGAGAAAATATATGAGGAATATTTAAGTTTATATGAATATTTGAAGTGAGATATGGATTTGATCCTCATAAAATGTATAGAGAGATGGTTAAGAAAGTGACAAAGGAGAATATAGATCTATGGCATGCAACAATAAAGGCTAAAATAAGAGAAATATTGAATATAAAAGGTCAAGCACATGAAGGCACTCCAAAAAATGAAATTTTAGTTGTTGAGGTTGAATTATAGGTTATATATGAAGGAGAAAATATGCAAAGATAAGAACACGATGCATTGGTGGCTGATGTAAAGAGGAAGAGTGAAGCAAATAAAGCACATGAAGGTGCTTAGGAGAAAGAACAACAAGCAAGAAAAGGGGAGAGTTTGAGAATGCCTTAAGGGTGCATGAGAAATAACAAATTTTTTTTAATGAGTTTTTGTATCTTGTAGGTATAGCTTGGATGAGGATAGAAAGAGGTAAGAGAAGATACAAATGTGGTTCAAAAGAGCATGCACATCTCCATGAGAGGTTGGTTGCAACAATAAGATATATAGAAGGGGGTATATAATCCTTAAGTAGACCTTGGGATCCAAGAGGATATGTAAATAAGATCAAGTTCCAACAAGAGAACAACTGAATCATATCAAGAAAGATTCATTATAAATTTTAGGGAAAGTTTTCTTTGCCCCTTAGTAGTATGATGTAGGGGCATCTTCACATGGTTTCCAAATTTTGAGTTATCCTAGTTGTTACAAGTTATATATAATGTGTTTTACTTAGTTATGGGTCTTATAATTTATTAGAATTTAAATTATGATTTAAAAGGGATTTTCTTGCCTTTTTTGGCAAGTTTGAGAATTTGAATTCTAAGTAGCTAGCTTGGATCCTCCATCTTTTGTAAAATATCTCTAAAGTGTAATTATATTGCCTTGGGGTCTTAAAGGAGGTCCATATCACTATAAATCATGTTTAAGTCACTTGAATAAGTAATTTTTGATAGATGGTATTATGGGTTAGGTTTTTTAAGACTCTTCTCAACATACTTGAGGGAGTTGCTAGTCGGTTTAGGTACTTATAAGTTTCCAAAATACTTGTAAATGTATATATTATTGTGTTTGATCAGTTTTGAAGGGTTTTTTGGGGTTGTAATTCAATAAATATAACATGTTAAACCCAAAGAAAGAAATGTAAATGATCTTTTTATTGAATAGAAAAGTTGTAGACCATATTTTGTGCATATACAAAGACAAAGGCCTATGTAGGATTGAGTAATAGAAGAAGGAACAATTATGATTTGATTTAGTAATGTTTTGTGAGATTTTAAATTTAAATATATGCTAATATAGGTGGATAAATCATTGGTTATTGACTATAGACCCTATGGAAAGTTTTAGTTTGCAAGGACTGTGTTATACCCTGTATATCTTATTTGAAAAGACTTCATTCTGGTTCCTCAATGGGAGAAGATTCAAAATGTGGTGTTTCAGGTGTTTGATCTAGAAATTTTGAGTCATTTTTTACTTCATTGAATGTGATTATCTATTTTCAAGTGCTTGTTTTCTTTTCACCTGCAAGGCAAATAAAAAATACCCTATCAAAACATTGCAGACTTGGACTGAGTAAGACACAAAGCCTCATGAATGTGTTGGGTAGAGGTTTTAGAAGTTAAGTCTAATGGTTGGCATAGGTGAATGAGGCTAAAAAATCTAATAAAATTTTCACACTAATGAAACTTTGTTTTGAAAAAAAATCCTTTAGATTTTCATTCTTAGTCCTATAGAGTGTAACTGTGTGTATATAGTGAACACATAGAGTGTGAAGAAAGAGGTCAAGCCAAGCATCAAAGGAGATGAAAAATATTTTAAAGGCTGTCAAAATGTGTATTATCACTTTTAAAATTTATACATAGATAGAAGACCCTATTTGAGATCCAATAACCCTTAAGGGAGCAACATGTTGTGCTTAGCTTTCTAGAATATTGTGTTGGTTCACATAGTCATAATCAATATTTGAGTTTGTTAAAGGAATAGAATAATTTAGGAGAGATATAAGAGTCAAATAAAATATAATAGGGTTGGTTAGACCCTCTAGTATGGTTATAAATCATGAACAAGTAGTCATACTCAGGTAAAGAAAATCTATGACCTCTCAGGTCTGCATGTAGGGTTGAAAACCCTAGACAAATGGAAAATATGGTATAACTTTGAATTTAGCTAGTAGAAAAAGGTAAGAATTCTAAGTGAGTTTCTATGGAATATTTTTGAGTGAATGGAATAAGTTTCAAGTTTTTTGGTGGAGTAAGGAGGGAGAAATAAGGTTGTAAGGACTGTATCCTATCAAGAACCATGTTTTGAAGCCATAATACTGAGAAAATGTTTGGTTGGAGGAGTTTAGTGTTTAGTATGGATGATTTGATGGTTGGATTAGTTGTTTAAAAGTTTTATAGACCTAATTTAGGTATTATAATTTATTTACAAGAATAAATTCTCATTTAAAATAAAACTAAGTCCTCTCAAGTCTGTCATAGACCCAGTAAACCCTAGTTTAGGGTAAAAGACAAAAAGTAGCATAACTAATGTTTGAAATGATATAAATAAATGAAACTTGGTGAATATTTATTAATATAAATTATTTTTGATTTTTTTACCTTGTATGGACTATGAATGTATGGATTTGAGGCAACTAAGTTAAAACAAGGTATTAAGAGGCCTAATAGGCCTAAACAATGAGCATATAGGACCTATAAAAGTGGTCTAAAAGGTAAGTTAGATCATGAAATTTTGTGGGAGGATAGAATAAAATAGAGGTTACTTATAAAATCCTTTATTTTTCTAAGACTCAATTTAACCTTTCCATATAATCAATAAATGAGGAAAAAGGGCTACAAGAGACCCTGTCTAGACAACAAAAGTTGTGAATATGAAGGAAGATGTTTTGTGGAGTTTTGTCAAGAGGATTAAGAGACATAAATGAATGGTTTTAGAGTAATAAGGATGTAAATAAGATCCATTGTGTAGGAAATAATTGGATTCAAGTGTAGACTCAATTAATCCAAGAGAGCTAAGAGATTGAGTTTATAGACAAAGACCAATATTGAGTTTGTAGATAAAGACCAAGCATAGAGCAAAAAAGTAGAACCATGTTGTTTTTTAGAGGGTGAAGTATGTATAGATGTTTATGTTTTATATTCATAATAGGTATTTTACATAACCTCTACATTACATGACTTGTGTACACATATGGCTCTTATTTGCCATTCTATCACATCCACATGTTTTTCATTGGTATGATATTACCGATTTGATGTTAGTCAACTACATGAATTCCATACTCTATGTATAACCTACTCAAAATCATATTAAAAATATCTATAGATCATCAGAAAAAATTTCTTGTCTTTTGGATATAATCGTAAAACTTAGACAATTTTGGATTTATGGAGTGATCCAAACATAATAGACTTATCCCACATAAGTAATGGTCACTTTTTAAATTTAAATCATTCCTATGGGTTGGCCTATACATTTCACATGTTGGTGGAGTAAGAAAGTACCCAAAGAGTCCTATAGAAATAAAAAGTAAGTATAAGCCTATTATCCACTTAGCAAGCACTTATTGAGCATAATCAAAAACTTACACATTCAAAGGGGCTACATATTATTTATAATTCCACCATAAACCACAAGTAGTAGGTCTTAGTCAAGTCTGAAGCACCTCAAATCCAATCCAAAGTTTTCATTTTTCAAGTATTAAAAGTTATATCATAGATTAAACTTATTAAAGGATAACTATTTCACACATACAACTAATGAGAATAACTACATGCAGTTTAAATTCCCTCTTTAAAATATTATATATTTAGGAAGTGCTTAGCCATTCGTCAGTGACTCATTGGGGTCAAATCAACCTAGTTCTTTCCACTTTTGTAGACCAAACCCTAGTGTTTTAAGTTTTTCTAGTTACATTATTCATTTATGTAATTTATCACATGTTTGGTAGATTACATATCCTTTTTCATGCATACATGCATTTCATGGTAAATGAGTAAGGTACATGACATACAATTTATACATGATACATTGGTGCACAACATTAGGACATTCCTATACTTAGGGGTCATGCCAATTTTGGGGCATGTTTTTCCACATGATATATTGATGTTGGTCATATATTTCTATGACCTTTCCATTTACTATGTTGAGATTCATTCCTTACTTATATGTGTCTTGTTATTACTCATGCTCTCTATATTGCTACATTTCATGGATATGTTATTTTACATGTTGTAATATTGACATACTTTGATGATGTAGACTAATTTACTTGTTCTATACTTCATTATTGTTATTTATTATTATAATAGGATAGTCATTTCTTGTCTATTTTTTAAAACCTGTAGATGATATTTATGGATGATATAACACCTCAGTCTTGTACACTTGGAAAACTCAAAACATGGTTGTTCCTCTTAGTTTTAGACCCTTTCCCACTTCTACAAGTCTCACATCTACTCTATATTATGCCCCTTGGCCCATCTATTATTTTGACTAATATTATGTTGATTACTCAAGCCTTCTATCTTGTCTAAAATAATTAAAATGTACTTATCTTTCACCCCTACAAGTTTTGATCTTGTACCTACTTTTTTTGCCTTGGACACTAACATCTAGGATAGACATTAGCATCGACATTAGTGTTTGACCTAACACAAGTGTCTATTTACCAAAAATCATCTAATTTACAAATGAAATATATCCCCTAAGTTATTTAATGTAATTTACTTATCCAAAAGGATTGATATAAATAAAAGATCAATCCTCATTCATTCCTCACCTAGAAAATACCAAAGAAGCCAAGGAAACTTATCAAAAGAACTCTATCAATCACTTAATTGAACAAAGCTTCCCTATTTCCATACCATTAATATGTATAACACATCTACAGGTCTGAAGGACTAAAGGAGTTTCTCAAGAGCCCAATTTTCCAAGTTACAAGCTAGGTCACTGTTGTACTTGTTCTACAAATATTATATGATTCACACATAAGCCAACACATAGGGGATAACTAAAGTATTTTAAGGCTCTATTCAAAGTATTGGCTATGTAGGAAGTGATTAATGATATAGGGGTATTTGGGGTCATATAAACACCATATACCCACTAGCCCATTTTTCCCTAAGGTCACCATGAAGATGAACAACTAGGATTTTACAAATTCATGAGGAATGATGGTCCATGACCCAAATATAAATGCACCAAAGTTAAGGCAAAGTAAAATCCCATAAGCATATGGGTGGTCACATCCTTTTCCAATAGGTATTCTATATAATACACTTGCATCAAACCTAGATAGTAGCATTGGTGTAATCATCCCAGGTGAAGTTAGTGTCCAAATCTCTAGAACCATCAGATCTAGAATTTGATAATTGTTCCAAAATCTTATTCTAGATTGCTCTCTACCTATTCAAAATACAAAAATGTGTTCATATCAGATTAAGATAAGTACATTATTTCTTTGTCATTTATATACTGAGCATAGTTATACTTACTATTTTTAGCCTATCTTTGTTAATAAATTTAGTATATGTTTATGTCTATGTTTAACACCTAGTTGGCCTACTGTAGATCTAATTATCACCCTTGTACATTGAAATTTCTATATTCTTAACATTATATTAACACCAAGTTAAGATTCCTAGATCCAATTTAGGGTTAAACATTCGGTAAACCTAATATTTGAACATAAATCCCTAGGTTAATTAGGGTTTTTTATTTTTCTATTACTCATCTTTGATTGTTATAATTTTTCAATCATGTTTGTTATGGATATATCTATAAATTATTTCATGGTCCAATACCTTATAGTTTATATGGTTTGATACAATAATTACATTATTAAAGATGTTAAAGTAAATATATGCCAATAATGGGAGGGTTTTAAGGTGGAAACAACACTTGATCTCTCTTTCACATTCCTTTTTTAATGTTATGGATCTAGTCTCTAGATGCCAATGTGCATTCTCTTAGCCATTCATTCTACCTAGTCTTATTTGAATTATAGCTACCATCCCATATCTATTATTCACCCATAAATTATATTGGATTATGTGATCCATGTTATTACTACTTGAAAAGGTAGGATTGGTCAACCTATTCCTCCACTTGTTAATACAAAACAAGTGCCTCTTGAACCTAAGCGAGTAATAAAATCCAATGGATATGACATTATTGACCAATTAAGCAATACACATGCAAAAATTTCAATCTTTTAGTTCTTAAATCAATTTAATGTCTATAAGGATATCCGATACAAGGCATTACATGAGACACAAGTTTCAAGTGATATTGAACCTACTTATTTTGTATATATTATGAGAGATCTCAAGAACAATAACAGTCTCATCCCTTTTAATTCAATCGATTTACCATCTAAAGATATCGTTGACCAAAATTTGACTTTGTTCATACAAGTGACAATTCAAAAATAAAGGTATCAACAATGTGTTTGTTTATAATGTACTAGGCCTAAAAATTTGTAGCATACAATTCCTAATCACCATGGGTATTAACTTAAATTTTGTTCAAAACATAGTTATGCACATAGCCCTCTAGTTGGTCAAATTACATTGGATGTGACCTTAGGACCAAAAATGATTTCAACTAATTTTTAGTTCATGTTCAATCCTTACATTATAATTTAATTTTAAGTAGAATTTGGCTACATTTAATGGAATCTATCCCATCTACACTTCATCAATGTGTAAAATACATACATGATGGGACTTTATTATCCATGCTTACTGATGATGAACCTTTCAAATTTTACAAAATGATACATTTTGAAATTGAAGGCATCCTTATAGTGGAACCACCTAAATAATTAATCCCTGTTGAGCATATACACATGTATGAAATATATGAGTCAAGTACATGGGATCCTTTGTCTCTACATGCAAATAAGGCACTAAAATCTGAGATATACATCAATATGCATAAGGAGAAATAACCATTACCAAAAAATCTAGTAAAACTATAAAAGGCCCAAACATTTGAGCTTCTTTTATTATTCAATACTGAGCAAAAATATGACCATGTATTAGATTACTATGATAGTCATGATGATACAACCTATGATATGATAGATGATAAAATGCAAAACTTAAAATTTGATCCACTTGATCACATGTTAGATAAACTATTCGAACCTACGGGTCCTTGCACATATAAGCTAACTCCACTTGTAGAAAATACAAAATTGAATCTAGATAAGGGAAAAACAAAAATAATAAATGAGCATGTAAATGCTTGCTACTCCATACTCCTCTCTTGGCTGAAAATAATGAGTCAACCTTACAAGGGTTAAATGCAAATTCATCGTTTGAATAATGTGGAGTCTTCTCAAGAGTCGTCATAAAAAAATTTATAGATCACCACATAGAAAGATACTACAAATATCATGTTATACATATTACTTGAGCACATAATGATTTCTTTACCTTCTACCAGACACATATCATGCAATAGAATTCTACCCATAAAAGACATAGTACCATATTATAAATATCATCAGATCAATGGCCTTCATACCATTCAATGTGAGATGTTGAAGAACTAAATTCAAAAATATAAGAATTAAGATGCATACACATTGTGTATGACATGATGAAAAGGAAAAATCCCCCTATCTTTGAAAAAGAACAATCTCTCAAAGTAAGTAAAGCATGAGGATTTAACTATTACTACTAATATTGATGGGGTATATTACCACCAGATCTAGATTGATAATAAGTGAGACACAACTTGTGGCACCACTTTTATCACATAATTGGGAAATTCTATAAATGAACTAACATACTCTCCATTAATGCCATAATATCAAGGATACATTTGGTTACCTATCACTTATATCCCACCTATGGAAACTTTGACCATATGGATATTAGACCATGAACCGCATTTGAAACTAAAGTTTGGAAAAATTTGGCTAGCTGAGTGGAATGTTAAGATAGATATTACAAACATGTGTGTTAATTTTCTTAATATGAATACACAAATTTACATATGAGATGATGGCCATGATTATTTTCTTGCACCATTGCTTCAAATAAACAATTAAACAAAAAAATTGAAGTGGTGGTAGTGCAATGATATAAACAAATCTTGACATATTTTATAGGTGGTCCTACACCTTTTAATGATGAGGAATTCCTTGAGTAGTCTCTTCAAATATGCCAAAAATATAAATAAATAAATAAACATTCAAAAATACAAAAATATTTTGGCACCTACATGTTCTTTTGGATCCTTGGAATTTATGTGTTAGATCCATGTTGATGGATGGCATAATCAATTATTCATACATAAATATGTTTGTCACACTTATAATTGAGTGTGATCTAGGCATACACAAATACATGATTTATTCTTATTTTAGATGTTTAACCGTCCCTCTACTTATGGCATACATACATTGTGGACATATGCTTCTTTAATCTTGATACATATAGGTTATATGGTTTGATGATCACATTTTATTATCATGTTTGAGCTTACATATTTTCTTACACATGCCTTTATCCATGATTATATCCTACATAGGGTACTTGATATATTATACACTTGACTTTTTTCCTAACATAATGGATCCATGGGCTATTATTAGAGGTTTATGTTGGTTGCTTATGATTCTTTTATGTACTTCCTTGAGTGTCTTGCCTTGTTATTGTCTTTCTTGTTTGATTATTTGAATATGCTCTTTTTCTTATGACTCTCTTGTATATGTATGCTTTCATTGACATTTACATATGTCATTATTTATTGTATGTACATTTGAATATGTCTTGCTTGCTTTTATAGACATTTTACTAAGTCATGTCCCTTTGATTATGTGGCATTTGAACATGACCCTTGTTTGTGAACTCCTTGGACTATTGGCTTTTGAATTATTTTTTAGTTCTCTTGTGTGTGTGATTTTTTGCTTGTTAATCTTCTATTGTTATTATTTATATGTTTTCATGATCCTTATCATGCATATTAAGACTTTATGTGATCACATTGGATCCATGTGCTTCAATGTTATAACTGCTTATACATGTTCCTTATATATGATATACAATTACATTCAAAGATTATACATCTATCTTATCCTTTTGAGGTGAGGTAACTACTAGTTCTTATCTTTCCTTCACCTCAAATGGGGGCATATTAGTGGGGGCATGTCAGAGAGGCATGTTTTCCACACTTGGCACAAATTTTAGATTTAGTGGGGGCATGCTTTGAAATCATGTTCTCCACACTTCTTTAGTATGTGATACTTATATTAGTTTTCAAATTCAATGGGGGCATATCATATGAGCATGGATTCCACAAATTCACAATTTTTAAATTCAGTGGGGGAATGTTTTGGAAGCATGTTCACCACACCTATTCAATATTCAACATCTCTAGATTATAGTGGGGGTATGGTTTATAAACATGTTATCCACATTGGTACTTATACCAATTTTTATATTTCTATGTTAGGATGTGAAGTCACTATTCACATGCACTATTCATGGTGATGTGGCTTAATGGTGATATGGATGGTTAGAGATGTGTCTAGGTGATTACTTGGTATAACCCATGATTGGTGGTATGGCCCACTAAGCATCTTTGAAGGTCAACATAAGAGGAGATAGAAATGGGGCACATTTCTACACTAAGTCACATGGGTTGGATTGTGAAAAGCATGTGAGGATATAATGATAATGGATCACATGTTTATACTTAGGTATGTGCTTATAGGGCATAGTTATCTCTGGGTTCCTAGTTGTGAGGTCAAAAGTGGGAATATTTTGACTCACACATGTGTGCACATGGGGAAGTCGGAGACAAGGATCACTATTCTATATTGAGGTCACATGTGGAGTGGGGCACAACACATGGGAGAGCACATGGGTGTGCATATGGAGTGATCAAGTGAGCATGATGAGATTTCATTCAAAGGCTTGACTTGGCACATAGGGGGACAAGATATCCTATTCATGAATAGTTATTCCACATGGAGTATGGCCCAATTTTCTCTTCTTTATTTATTTTCTCTCTATGCTTTAAATGTTATTTAATATCATGAGCTCTCCTTTATAATTAATTATATTAGAGGACCCATGTAAGCCTTGGACTTTCATTATTAGAGGTTGGATCCTATAGGCTAGATAATGCTTGATTCACAACCTGAATGCTTTAGGTGCAAGCATTGAGTGCTTTGTATAGAAGTAATGAAGGAGTTACTATGGAGGAGTTGTTGTAGAAGAAAGTGATGCTGAGTTTATTAATGAAGTCTATAATCTTCCATTTTTCTCATGGTTTTTCCTTTCAAATTACAAGGTTTCCACGTAATATCTATGTAACGTGTTCCCTCTTTGTTTTTATTTTATGTAGCTTGTATTCCACATTGATTTCTTTGCACTATAAGATATAGTTCCTTGATCTAACATGTAGTGTCAGGACTTTATTTCTAACATTTGGCATCATAACCATGGTGAAAAATCCATGTGTGTGAGTGGTTTTTGTTATTGACTAGTTGTGTGCAAGGTGAAGCTATTGTGATAAGAGGAGAGACTTGGAGATTAATGAAGAAATTTTTTTTTTTATATAGGTATCTCTATATGGAGAAAAGTGGAGGATCTCTTGGTGAATATCCTAATCTCTTCATTTTGATGAGGATAAGCCTACAGGATATTTGAAGAAAAAGCTTTACTAGACAAGTCAATAGCCTAAAAAATATTCTTATTGAAGATGGATCAACTTTATAGCTTGAGGAACAAGCTAGACTCTTTTGGAGGAGGTGAAATATAAGGTATGACCTTGTTGTGATTCTTGGTAACAAACAAAAGGGGTGTTGATATGGTATCCTACTGACCACATGTTGTTAGTCGAGATGTTGATGTTGAATAAAAATCCATGAAAAAAAAGGTACAAAGAAACCTAAAGTTGTACCTATTTTGAAGTATTTGAAGAAGAGATAGATGAAGATGTAGATGAATAAGTGAGACCTAGTGTTCTTAGAAGGAGAAGGTTGGTGTTAACCATATGACTCAGGGTGATGGAGTGTTCTGTATAAAATTATGGCATTTGATCAAGTAAACCAATGCATAGATTAACACTAGAGGCACATGAATTGGTGTTTTAGTAATATTTGGTAGAGCATGATGCATTTTAGATACATTATTGAGGCTCAAAAAATTGGTAGGTGTAGTGATACACTGAATAGCAAGATGACTTCCCTAGAGCTATGATTGGTCTACTTGTATCATGATGATATCTAGAGGCTATGAGGAGAAGGCTGGTATTGAATTCTATGCCATCATATTTATTCCCTGCTATCAAGAGTGTTACGTGCACTAGTTACTATTTAGAGTAGGAGAAATGTTCTTCCTACATGGTGATCTCTCTTAGGGAGAGATAAGTAAAAATTGAGTCAAACATTATTTGCATTTTAAATAAGTTAATGTATAGGTTGGTAATGGTACCACACATGTAGTACATGATATTTAGTACCTTTATAGAGAGCCTAAGTGGATAAAAGATGTTATTGCTATGTGTTCTGACATGTTAGATGTAGGCCCCAACATGATCACTGGTGTGATGGCTTTGTAAGGACATATGAGATGAAGGTGGTATGGAGGAGCAAACCAAGGATGGAGATGCATAAGGATGGGAGAGAAATGAAGCACCCCACTTTTTTCATTTTGAGTTGTCTTTCCAAGAATGTCCCAAAAGAGGATAAGACATATTATGTCATATGTATTAGATTTATTAGGAGTATGAAGCCTCACAATTCCATGGTGAGCATTAAATTGGATATTCCCAAGCAATGAGAGTTGTGAAAGGCTCATGGTAGAATCCCATTGGAGGATTGCTTTGTGTGTGGAGAAGTGATTTATCACTTTAGTGCTATAATCTACTATGGATGAGCAAATTTTGACAAATCCAGTTAGGACATAGAAGTTTTAGTAGTGCAAGAAAAATTTTACTTAGTTTGTGTTAGGGAAGTAGAGGGCATGGATGAGAAATTGGTTACATAATACTTAGGTATGGTAAAATCTTGTGTATATTGACTTCAAGTGGGAGAATGTTAGGATGTGAAGTCACTATTCATAGTAACTATTCACAAATCACTATTTATAGGCAAAATTCATTGTCATTATTGATGGTGATGTGGCATGGTGGTGATGTGGATGGTTAGGGATGTGTCTAGGTGATGACTTGGCATGACCCACAGTTGGTAGTATGGCCCACAGAGCATCTTTGAAGGTCAAAAGAGGAGGAGATAAAAATGGGGAATATTTATCCACTAAGTTATATGGGCTGGCCTATGGAAATCATG
Organism: Torreya grandis; assembly: GCA_037957365.1. NCBI lineage: Eukaryota > Viridiplantae > Streptophyta > Pinopsida > Cupressales > Taxaceae > Torreya > Torreya grandis. Next base: position 1,175,075 of record JARHVA010001230.1, read on the forward strand.
TGAGGACATAATGATAGTGGACCACATGTTTCTACTTAGGCATGTGATTGTGGGGCATAGTTGTCTATGGGATCTTGATTGGTGAGGTCAAAAGTGGGAATCTTTTGACTCACACATGTGTGCACATGGGAAAGTGGGAGACAAGGATCATTATTATAGATTGAGGTTATATGTGGAATGGAGAATAGTACATGGGAGAGCACATGGGGGGACATGATTCCCTATTCATGAATAGTGATCTAACATGGATTATGTCACAATTTTATCCTCTTTATCTATTTTATATCTATGTTGTAAATTCTATTTAATATCATGATATCTCCTTTATAATTAATCTTATTAGAGGATCCATGCAAGCATTGATCTTGCATGCTTGGAGGTTGGATCATGTAGGCTAGATTATGCTTGGTTCACAACCTAAATGCTTCAGGTGGAAGCATTAAGTTCTTTATATGGAAGCATTGAAGGAGGTGCTATGGAGGAACTATTGTAGAAGAGAGTGATGCTAAGTTTATTAATGAAGTCTAGAAGATGTCATTTTTCCTATGGTTTTTCCTTGCACATTTCAAGGTTTCCACATAATCTTTATGTAATGTGTTCTTTCTTTGTCTTTATTTTATGTAACTTGTATTCTGCATTTATTTCCTTGCACTAGAGTATATAATTCATTTATTTATCATGAAGTATCAAGACTTTATTCCTAACATCTAGTACCAGATCCATGGTGAAAAACTCTAAATGTGTGAGTGTTTTATTTTGTTGGATGGTTGTGTGAAAGGTGAAGCTACTTTGACAGGAGGAGAAACTTTGATATTAATGAATAAAAAAGTTTTTTTTGGTAGGAATCTCTCTAAAGACCAAAGTGGAGGATCTCTTGGTGAAGATTCTAATCTCTTCATGTTGATTAGGAGAATCTCATAGGAGAGTTTAAGAAAAAGATGAAAAATCTTTGCCAGACAAGTCATTAATCTACATAGTATTCTTGTTGAAGATGGATCAAATTTATAGATTGAGGAGAAAGTTAGACTCCTTTGGAGGAGGTGGAAGATAAAACATGACCTTGTTATGGTTCTTGGTAATAAATATAAGGGGTGTTGATGTGGTATCCTATTAACCACATGTTGTTAGCTGCGTTGTTGTTGTTGAATAAAAATACATGCAAAAAAAGGAGGTATAGGGAAACCTAATGTTTTACCTATTTTGAAGTAGCTGAGGAAGAGGTAGATGAAGATGCAATTGAACAAGTGAGACATATTGTTTCTAAAAGGATAAGGATAATGTTAACCATATGAATTAGGGTGCTAGAGTGTTGTGTATATGGTTGTGGCATTTGGCTAGGTAAATTGATTCATGGACAAACCATGGAGTCACATGAGTTGGTGTTTTGACAACATTTGGTAGAGCATGATGCATTTTAGATGCATTCTTGAGGCTCAAAAACTTAGTAGGTGTAGTGATGCACTGATTAGCATGATTACTTCTTTAGAGCTATGATTGGTCCACTTGTATCATGATGATATCTAGAGGCTATGAAGAGAAGTTTGGTATTGACTTCCATGCCATTTTATTTCTTCAGTACTATCAAGAGTGTTATGTGTATTGGTTGCTATTCAAAGTTGGAGGAACATTATTCCTACATGGTGATCTCTCTTAGGGAGAGATAAATAAAAATATGAGGTAGAAAGTTGTTGGTTTGCATTTTAAAGAAGTCACCATATGAGTTGGTACTGTTACCACACATGTAGTACAAGCTATTCAATACCTTCATGGAGAGCATAAGTAGATAGTATATGTTATGGCTATGTGTTGTGACATGTTGGATGTAGGCCCCAACATGATCACTGGTGTGATGTATGTGTAGGGACATATGAGATGAAGGTGGTATGGAGGAGAAAATGAAGGATGGATATGCACAAGGATGGGAGAGCAAGGAAGTACCCTACTTCTTGCATTTTGAGTTGTCTTCCTAGGAATATCACAAAAGAGGAGAAGATACATTATGTCTTGTGTATTAGATTCATCAGGAGTAGGAAAACTCATAATGTCATAGTGAGTAATAAATCAAATATTCCCAAGTAGTGGGAATTATGAGTGGTTCATGTCAGAATCCCATTAGAGGATTGGTTTGTGTGTGGACAAGTGATTCATAACTTCAATGTTGTAATTTGCTATGGAAGAGTAGATGTTGATAAAGCTGGTTAGGACATAGAAGTTTTAGTAGTCCAATAAAACTTCTATTGTGTTTGTGTTAGGGTAGTAGAGGGCATGGATGAGTAGCTAGTTATAAAATACTTAGGTGTGGTAAAATCCAATGTATATTAACTTCAAGTCAGAGAATGTTAGGATATGAAGTCACTATTCATAGGAACTATTCATGGTGATGTGGCCTAGTGGTGATGTGGATGGTTAGGGATGTGGCTAGTTGATGGATTGGTATGACCCACATTAGGTGGTATGGCCCATGAAACATATTTGAAGGTTAAAATAGGAGAGAGAAATGAGGTGCATTTATCCACTAAGTCACATGGGTTGGCTTGTGGATCATGTGAAGACATAATGATAGTGGATCACATGTTTCTAATGATGTGGATTCTTGAGTGTGGAGCACTTTAGGGCTATCACATAACCATGATGGTACATTTTGGGGACTTAGAGAGCTCCAAAGATGTGGGGAGTTCATTTTACATTTACTCCTCATGTTTGTGAATATTATTAAATGCTTATTTAATAATTCTCATGTTGACTTCCATGTTTATTGGAAGTGGGATTGATTTACTTATTTTAGGGAATTAATTATTAAATATTTAATTTTCATAGGAGGAGAAAATTATTAAATGTTTTATTTAATAATTTTTATGATGAATTATGGAAGTGGGATTGACTTTCTCATTTCTATGAGTTGGTTGTTATCACATTACATTAAAATTTGTACCTTTTGGAGGAGGATGGCATGTTCCTTCTTAGTGGTGCTTGTTGATAAGCATGATGAGGTAGAAGTGGTGTGTTCCTTTGTGGATGAGGATATCTTGGATAAGGATAATGTGTATCTCCTTCTTTGATGGGTTTTATCCTCATTTATTATATATACAAGTGGAGATGAGACTTTAAGAGATAAGAGATAATAGGTTTTGTATATGACAGGATATGATGTGTGAGATATTTTAGCAGGGTGTGGTATAGCATCTTGTGGATGTTTGTTTTATACAAGTACAAGTTTGGTAGAGAATTTATGTATTATTGTTGACATATTTTAGATTTGGATCTAGAATTTAGAGAATTCATTTGTGAATTCTAGAGGAAATATTTTATCTTTGTGAGAGGTTCTTTGTAATCTTGTTTTGTGTCATATTTTATTGAGAACTTTCTTGGTGGATGTATCTCACATTGGGTGAACCACAATATATCTGTGTTATGTGTTATTACTAGTTTTTTTCTCTCCATTTATGCTTTCATTTAACTATGATTTGAAGAATTATTTTCATGATGCATGTTAGTGTATAATTAAATATGATTTTCACATATTTAAAATCTAGTTATGTGATTTTATGGTGATTTCAATCTAGTTTAAATTATTATAATTCCTAAAAACTGGCATTAGAACTTTGATTGTGTGTTTTGATGAAGTGGTAAATCATAGGAAAGGTTATTAGCTTGAGTGGGAGATATGGGAGAAGAGATCAGATTCAAAATTGAGAACTTTGATGCTAAGAATTTTAGTTTATGGAAAATGTAGATGGAAGATTACCTATATCAGAAGGAGCTTCATCTTCCCTTAGAGGGGAAATCAAAACATCCTGTAAGTATGAGTGATGTGGATTGGTCATTACTTGACAGGAAGGCATTATGATCTATATAGTTATGCCTTGCATCTTTTGTTGAATTTAACATTTATGATGAGAAAACTATAAAAGATCTCATGGATAAAATTGGGAAGTTATATGAGAAACCCTCAGCCTAAAATAAAAAATTTCTTATAAAAATATTGTTTAATATGAATATGTATGAGAACGGTTCAATTGATAGTCATTTAAATGATTTTAATATGGTTGTAAGCATTCTCACTTCTATTGGAATTAAGTTTGATGATGAATTTATATCTTTGTTGATTTTGTGTTCTTTGCCTAATAGTTGGGATAGATGGGTTATAGTTGTGAATAATGTAGTCCCTACCAAGGGAAGCTTGAATTTTGAGGATGTTGTAGTGTGATTCTTAGCTAGGAAATATGAAGGAAAAGCAATGGTGAATCATCTTTGGGTAATGCTTTGTCTATTGATACTAGAGGGAGGCAAAAGGATAAGAGCAAAGACAGTCATGGAAAGTCAAAGGGTAGATCTAAATCTAGATCCAAGATGATATGCTGACATTATGGGAAAAGTGGACACTCAAAGGATTGTTGGTCACTTTAGGATAAGAATGCCAACAAGGAGGAAACAAATGAGGTAAATGTGACATCAAGTAAATCATGTTAGGATTCCTTAATTCCTTCTTTGGATAGTTTTTTTGAATCTTAGGTATTAGATTCAAGGGCTTCTTTCATGCCACCCCACATAGACATTATTTTACTGATTATGTTTAAGAGAATTTAGGACATGTTTATCTTGGTGATGATGAACCATGTGAGATATTAGGGAAAGGTTATGTTCAGGTGAAAAGGTAGATTAGGAACACATGGCTACTAAAGGATGCCAGACATGTGCCTATGTTGAGACAAAATTTGGTTTCAGTGGGGTAATTAGGTAGTGAGGATTATTCTGTAATGTTTACTTTAGATTATTAGAAAGTTATCAAACTTGCTCTTATGATTTTGAGAGGTAAGAAATTTGGTACTTTATATTTGAATAGTAGTGTTTATTCTTTTAATTTAATTGCTATAGATGGTGATGCAACTATGTGGTACTACAAACTTAGTCATATGAGCCATAAGGGCATGGAGATCTTAAAAGATAAGTTGCCTAGATTAAAAGACATAGATCTAGACTTATGTGAGAATTGTGTGTATGGTAAATAGAAGTGGGTTAAGTTCCTAAAATTTGGACCCACAAAGAAAGAGCATAAGTTATATTTGGTACATTTAGATGTATAAGGACTAGCTTAGGTATCTTCTATTAGTGGTTCTAATTATTATGTCACTTTTATTGATGATACAATTAGAAAAGTTTAGGTTTATTGTATTAAAAATAAATCTTATGTATTTGACACTTTTAATAAGTGGAAAGCCTTGGTTAAGAATAAAATAGGTCTCAAGTTCAAATATCTCAGATCAAATAATGGAGGTGAGTATTGTAGTAATGCTTTCCTTGATTATTGTTCTAACAATGGAATTCATAGGCAAAGGATGGTTCTAAGAACTCCATAACATAATGGGGTATTTAAAAGGATAAATAGAACAATAACAGAACATGCTAGGAGCATGAGGTTACATGAAGGGTTGACTTTATAGTTTTGGGTAGAAGCATTTAGCATGATAGTTTATTTAATTAACAAAGGAACTTGTATGCCTTTGGATGGAGGCATTCCTAAACAAGCTTGGTCTAGTAAGAATGTTGATTATTATTTTCTTAGAGTCTTTGGATGTGAGGCTTTTGCTCTCATTAAGAAAAAAGATAGGACCAAGTTATAGGTAAAATCAGATAAATGCAAATTTTTTGGATATGGTGAGGATGACTTTGGTTTCCTTTTATGGAGCATTAAAGATAAAAAATATTTTGGTCTAGAGATGTAGTCTTTAATGAAAAAGTCATGTATAAAATCAGTTATAGGAACATGAACAAGAATAGGAACAAAAAGAGTACATAGTATTAGATGACATTGTAGATGGTAAAGTATCTAATGGATCAGTTCAAGAACCTTCTACATAAGGACCCCAAACTCCTATGGTAATAAGGTATTCTAGGGTAAGAAGAAAACCTGAATGTTTTTATCCTTCTTTTAATTATCTATTACTCACTAAAAATGGAGAACCAAAGTGTTATGAGGAAGCAATACAGGTAGATGCTAGGATAAAGTGGGAGTAAGCCATTGATGAGGAGCATAGATCTCTCATGGAGAACCAAACATGGGATTTGGTAACGCTACCCAAGGGAAAGACTACATTTCCAAACAAATGGATATTTAGAATAAAAAAGAATATGAAGGGAGAAAATGTTATAAGGATAAGATGGTGGTCAAGGGGTTTGCACAAAAATTTGGTATTGATTTTGATGAGATTTTCTCTCCTATTGTAAAAATGACTTCTATTAGGAGTGTTCTTGGTTTAGTTACAGTTGAGGATTTTTAATTATAACAATTATATGTGAAAACTATTTTTCTTCATTGTGATTTGGATGAAGAGCTATATATGAAGCATTCATAGGGATATGAGGTCACAGATAAGGAGAAATTTGTGTGTATACTAAAAAAGAGCTTGTATGGCCTGAAACAAGCTCCACATAAATGGTATAAGAAACTTGATTGTTTAAGGTTAGAACAAGAATATCAAAGGTGTAATTCTGACCATTGCATATACATCAAACATTTTGATGATGGTTCCTTTATTATTTTAAGCTTTTATGTGGATGACATGTTAGTTACAGGAAAGAACATACAATATATTCATATGCTCAAGAAATAGCTTAGTGGCTCCTTTTCTATGAAGGATTTTGGTGTTGCAAATCAAATCCTAGATATGAGGATTACTTGTGATAGGAAGGTGAGGAAGTTGATCTTATCCCAATCAGAATATGTAAAGAAAGTATTGAAAAGGTTTAGCATGTTGCATGTTAAATCTATTGGTACTCTTTTGGTAGGCCACTTTATATTATCAAAGGAGCAGTACCCCATGATGGAAACTTAAAATATTAAGATGTTTAAAGTACCTTATTCATTAGAGTTGTCAGCTTGATGTATGCCATAGTTTGTACTAGGCTAGATATTACCCAAGCAGTGGGAGTTGTGATCAGTTATATGAGTGATCTTGGTTATGAGCATTGACAAGAAATGAAATGGATTCTTTGGTATTTAAGATGAGCCATGGATTTTGCATTATGTTATAGTGGATCAGATAACACTTTTCATGGTTATGTGGACTCAGATATGGCAAGGGATATTGATAGTAGAAGTATGATATGTTATATATTTACTATTGAAGATACATCAATTAGTTGGATTTCTAGGATATAGAAGGTTATGGCTTTGTCAACCATAGAGGTAGAGTATGTTGTTGCCATAAAGGATAACAAGGAGATGATTTGGTTACAGGAATTATTTCAAGAGTTGAGGTATGATCACAAAGTTGGGAGACTACATATTGGTAGTCAGAGTGCTATTAATTTGATAAATAACTTTGCTTTCCACTTGAGGAAAAAACACATTTAGTTACATTATCACTTTATCAGGATAGCTTTGAAGGAGAAGTTGGTGAAGATGGAGAAGATTCATACTAGCCAAAATCCTACAGATATGATGACTAAGGTGGTCATATTGGACAAGTTGAGACTATGTTTATATTTGGTTGGCTTTAGTGGTCATGGAGTGGTGATAAATTCTGTTCAGGAGAAATGGTCTCCAAGTGGGAGATTATTGAGTGTGGAGCCCTTTGAGGCTATCACATGACCATGATGGTACATTTTGGGGTCTTAGAGAGCTCCAAGGATGTGGGGAGAACATTTTGCATTTACTCTTCATGTGTGTGAATATTAATAAATCCTTATTGAATAATTTTCATGTTGACTTCCATGTTTATTTGAAGTGGGATTAATTTTTCTTATTTTCGGGACTTAATTATTAAATATTTAATTTCCATAGGAGGATAAAATTATTAAATGTTTTATTTAATAATTTCTATGATGTATTATGGAAGTGGGATTGACTTTCTCATTTCTAAGAGTTGGTTGTTATCACATTGCATTAGAAGTCATGCCTTTTAGAGGAGGATGGCATGTTCCTTCTTAGTGGTGCTTGTTGATAAGCATGATGAGGTGGAAATGGTGTGTTCCTTTGTGGATGAGGCTATATTGGATAAGCATAGCATGTATCTCCATCTTTGATGGGTTTTCTCCTCATTTATTATATATACAAGTGGAGATGAGACTTTAAGAGATAAGAGATAATAGGTTTTGCATATGACAGGATATGATATGTGAGATATTTTTATAGGGTATGGTATAGAAGCTTGTGGATGTTTGTTTTATATGGGTACATGTTTATTATAGAATTTTTGGATCATTGTTGATAGATTTCAGATTTGGATGAACAATTTAGAGAATTTATTTATGAATTCTAGAGGAGATATTTTATCTCTATGAGAGGTTCTTCGTAATCTTTTTTTGTTACAAAATTTATTGAGGACTTTCTTGTTGGATGCAACCCATATTGGGTGAACCATGGTATATCTGTGTTATGTTTTACTATTGGTTTTGTTCTCTCCATTTATGCTTTCATTTAACTATGATTTAAGGAATTATTTTCGTGATACATGTTAATGCATAATTAAATCTAATTTTCACACATTTAAATATGGTTATGTGATTTTATGGTGATTTAAATCTAGTTTAAATTATTTTAATTTTTAAAACTATTCATAGGAAATATTCATGGTGATGTGGCCTAGTGGTGATGTGTATATTTCAAGATGTGGCTACTTGATGACTTGGCATGACCCACGATGGGTGGTATGGCCCATAGAGCATCTTTGAAGGTCAAAATAGGAGGAGAGAGAAATGGGGTGAATTCATCCACTAATTCACATGGGTTAGCTTATGGAAATCATGTGAAGACATAATGATAGTGGATCACATGTTTTTACTTAGGCATACACTTGTGGGGCATAGTTGTCTATGGGTTCCTAGTTGGTGAGGTCAAAAGTGGGAACTTTTGACTCACACATGTGTGCACATGGGAAAGTGGGAGACAAGGATCACTATTCTATATTGATGTCATATGTGGAGTGGGGCATAAAACATGGGAGAGCACATGGGTGTACACATGGAGTGATCAAGTGGGCATGATGAGATGCCATTCAAAAGCTTGATTTGGCACATAGGGGGACATGATTCCCTATTCATGAATAGTGCTCCCACATGGAGTATGGCATAATTTTATCCTCTCTCTCTATTTTCTCTATATCTTTTAAATGTTATTTAATAATAGGAGATCTCCTTTGTAATAAATCTTATTAGAAGATCCATGCAAGCCTTGGGCTTGCATGCTTGGAGGTTTGATCTTGTAGGCTAGATTATGCTTAGTTCACAACCTAAATGCTTTAGGTGGAGGCGTTGAGTGTTTTGTATGAAATCACTAAAGGAGTTTTTATGGAGGAGTTATTTTAGAAGAGAGTGATGTTGAATTTATTAATAAAATCTAAAATCTGCCATTTTGTTCATGGTTTATCCTTGCACATTACAAGGTTTCCATGTAATCTCTGTGTAATGTGTTTCCTCTTTGTCTTTATTATGTGTAGCTTGTATTCCACATTTATTTCCTTACACTATAGGATATATTTCATTGATCTAACATGTATTATCAGTAATTTATTCCTAACATTCTCCATATATGGAGCCATGCTTTGGAAGCATGTAATCTACAATTACATAGTTTTTTGAATTGGTCAAATCACATAGTTATATGATTCAGATTCATAGTTGTGGCAAAATTTTATACATTGGCACTATTTTTATACATAGTTTTAGCATGAGACATATCTAAGGTGCATATGCTATGTAATTTGTGCCTAATATTTTAAATCCAAATTAGTTTCAGATTTCAAAACTCTTTTATGGATTTTTACCACATCATAGACTTTTACGTACTAATACCTGATCAGACTTTTACAGACTTTAATGAGCCAATCTATTATAGTAGTTGGTTCACTTATTGGTATGGTTGAGGTGATTACATCATTCAATATTTCCAAGTTTTAGGTTGGACTTGATTGCATCATCTAGCCTCACCAAGCTATAAGTATCATTGGGATGCATGGTTTAGTTAATCTCAAATTCTAGGGGGAAACTCACTTTTACTCCAAAGTTATGGGGATGTGCCTTTCAATCTCTCTCTATCTCTATTTTTTTAGATATTTGAACTTTCAATATTTATCTATATTTGTCCTAATCTTAGTTTTAGAGCCTTATAATGAGATATCTTTTTCAAAATAAATTTCTAATAAGGAAGGTGGTTACATTGAGACACATGTATACTCCTAAACCTTGTTTTTTTAATTTAAATATATTTCAAGTACTTTTAGTTCTAGATTATATACACTAATTATATACTATAATATAATCATGGTTTTAGGTTAGTCACTAGAAAATCACTCAACTTGGGCACACACAAAGATAAGGTGTGTTATACACACCTAGGTATGCATTCCTTTCTTTTTAACTAATAATTTTATTATTAGATTAAAAGGGGGAAAATGTAGATGATATTTATAGATTTTATAGAACCTTAATCTTGTACACTTGTAAAATTTAGACCTTGGCTATTCCTCTCAATTATAGACCCTTTACCCACTTTTTCAAGTCTTGCATCTACTCTATCTTATGCTCTTTGGCCTATCTCTTAGTCTGACCAATATTATGTTGATGACCCAGGCCTTTTATCTTTCTCACAATGCTTAAAATGTACTTATATTTTACCCATACAAGTTTTGATCATGTACCTACTTTCCTTCTCCCTAGACACTAACATCCAAGATAGACACTAACATGGACATTAGTGTCCTAATGCAACACAAGTTTCTAGTGCCATAAATTCATCTAATTTGCAAATGAAACTTATCCCAATGGTCAGACTATATGATTTGATGTGAGTTACTTATCCAAAGGGATTAATATAAATACAAGATCAACCCTCATTCATTCCTCACCTAGAAAATACCAAAGAGACCAAGACAACTTATCAAAAGCATTCTATCAAGCACTCAATTGAATAAATCTTCCTTACTTCCATACCAACCATAAGTACAACACATCTACATGTTTGAAGTACTAAAGGAGTAACCCGAGAGCCTGATTTACCAAGTTATAAGCTAGGTCATTTTTGAACTTGCTTTACACATATTGAATGATTCACACATAAGCCAACACATATGAGAGAAATAGATCAGTCTGAGACCCTCTTTGAAGTATTAGATATGTAGGCACTGCTCACTTCAAAGGGGTCTTGAGGTCATATCGATACCATATGCCCACTAACCCATTTTCCCCTAAGATCACCTTGAATATCAAGAACTAGGGTTTTGAAAAATCATGAGGAGTGATAGTCCATAACATAGATCAAAATTCACTAGAGTGAAGGTGAAGTAAAAACCCTAAAGCATCTATGTGATCACATCCTTTTCCAATAGGTATTATATATAAGACACTTGCATCAAACCTAGATAGTAGCATCGACATAACCATCCATGGTTAATATCAGTGTTTAGAGTTCTAGAAGTGTTAGATCTAGAATCTGATGATTGTTCTAGAATATTATTCTAGATTTCTCTCTACTTGTTCGAGACCCAACACTATGTTAGCATTAGAACAAGCTAAGTAAATTACTTATTTTTAATTTATATACTTAACATAGTTGTACTTACTATTTTTAGCCTATCTCAATTAATAAATTTAGTTTATGTTTATGTCTAAGTTTAACACCTAATTAGCCTATTTTAGATTTGATTATCACCCTTGTGCATTTTATATAATTTTAACCCTATATAGGTGAGCATCCTTGAATATATGAGTCTATCTTCAATGGTTAATTAATGTAAATTGAGGTGATGCAATTAATATTTAATGAGACTCAATGGCCTAGAAGTTACTCAAAGTGAGATTCTATGTGGCTCCCACATTATCATCTTGGGGTACAATATTAATTACATGATAAGTTTAGTTGAGGATTTAACGATGCTTAATAGCCTAGGCAGTACTCTCTTTAAAAGAGGATTGAGGAATTTATCTTCCCAACCCATGGCCTTGAATTCATATATAAATTTGGGGCATGATAACCCCAAAATCATCTAGGTTATTTAACAAGGAAGCAAAATTCTCTAATTCTTCAACAAGGATGTATCATATTCAACAACAAGTTACAAAGAAATATGGTTTACCCACTTATATGTGTATTCATTATTTCATATTTAAGTTTTAAAAGTTTTGATCTTATTTTAGATTTCAAATTTATACATAGACATTGATTGTTGCATGTTCATTTTAGGTTGTATGGATCAAGCTATACATTCAGAGCATCTCCCAAAGTTAAAGTGTGTAGTAAACACTTAGATATATTCATTTTCCTTTTAATCTAGCATTGTAATTCATTTCAATACTATAATTAAAGAGAGGAATTTTTACACACTAAAATATGGTATTAGATACTATGAGATTTTAGTTTTGATCTACCTTCTCCCTACATGACTTATGCATACACATATTTCTCTTATTCTCCATTCTCTCACATTAACATGATTTGCATGGGTATGACCTTTGTGATTATTTATCGATCACCTACATGAATTCTATAGTATGTGTCTAATCTACTCAAAATAATATCTAGACTATCTATAGATCTTGAGATCAATATTATTACCTTTTGGAAAAAACTATCAAACTTGGAAAATTTAGTTATTCAAGACTCATCCCATACCAAACAACCGTCATTTTCAAACTACAATACTTACTATGGGTTAGCTTGTACATTTAGCATGTTGGTGGCATGATAAAGTACCAAAATTGCCAATATAAATAAAAATTAGATCTAAGTATATTAACCATCTAATAAAAACTTATCAAGCATACATAAACACTTACACAATCAAAGGGACTGCCCTATTATCCCAAATTCAGCCATCAATCATAAGGAGTAAATCATAGCCAAGTTTGAAGCACCTCAAAGAAAAGCCAAAGTTGTCATTTTCCTAGTATAGAAATATATATCACATGTTTCATTCATTAAATTAACATTATTTCACATATTCACCTAATGGGGAGAACTAAATGTGGTTTGAATTTCATCTTTAAAGTATTGGATAAGTAAGCAATGCTTAGCCATTCATTAAGGAGTGGTTTGATCAACTCAACATACATTTTTTCACATTTTTCAAACCAAAACCTAGTGTTGAAAGTGGATGTAGGGTTTCAAATAAGAGGAGACAAATTTATAGGATTAAGCACATAATTAGCTTCTAAAGATCACACATAAAGACATCTTACAAGTAGGTGTGGTGGCCTATATGGAAATAGAGAATAAAAAATCACTTAGATATAACTTTTAGACTCAAAGCATAATGTCATTTGATATCATCTAAAGGATTAAAAAAAATATAGGTCTGATCATAAACCCAATTCCTAATATGAGTGATTAACAAGCCAATTTCCCACCTCTTCAACTTATACATTTAGTCTTATATCTACATAAAGTAGTAAAACATTATCTTAATCTTCCTAGTAATTTATATAAATAACAAGTATTATTGTCAAATTAGATTTTATGTTTTACATTTAGATTGATGCTTATTTATAACACATCATACAATATAAATTAGTTCAAAGTTTTATGCTTGTAAGGGTTAACTAATCCAAAATAATGCAAACTAGTAGTTCTAATTTTACATTAAATCTTGAGAATGTAATTTCAACCTTGTTACTAGAACAAATGAGACAAAAAATCCAAGGAGGATTATCTATTGAACAATCCCTTATTTGTGAGAGGTTGTTTCCAAGGGTTAAGGGATACATAATTAAAATCTAGAGATAAATCTAAGATATTAGGGGGAAAAATGAGGAAATTCTAGAACTATGGAAAAACTATGCACTTTATGGACTATCTAAAAAGGTTGAGAAGGGTAAGTCCACTGATGATGCCCCCTCTATAGAATCAAAAACCTCTCATGAAGACTTGGGGGATTTATTATTGAAAATTCATGCCATTATACATTATTGGTTGACTTGAGTGTTTCATTTCATATTAATCTTCATAGGGATTGGTTTTGTGAATATGAAAATATTAATGGAGATGATTTATTCTTAGGAGAAAAATCAACATACAAGATAATACATTGCAGAAGAGTTAAGTTTATGCTCAAAGATATAAGGGTTAAAACCCTTTGTGATGTTATATATATTTTGGGTTTGGTTATAAATATAATTTATAGTAAGATGAAAAATATGGGTGTGTACATAGTATTTAATAAGGACAGATACACGATGGTTCATGGAGTAAATGTTTTGAAAAAGGAGTCCACAATGTAATATTATTCAAGATCGAAGCATGTTAGAGTGGGCCACACTTGAAGATCAATTAGATAGGGTCAAATGCATGAGGCTAAATCTGTATGGAGTAGTGAAATCTGAATAACAACTTACAAGAGGAAGAAGCTTGTCTTCATAATAACAAGTTGCATTAAAATTCATTCATTAGCCAAAAATTACATAGGAAGGTACATTATATAGTGAGGAATTACGTCACCCAAAAAGGTGATTAACACAAATCATAATTATAAAATGAATTAAAGTACATTTCCCTTAATGACCTATTATTAGCCTAAGTAAGCTAATAGACTGTGTAGGTAAAACAACATAGTGGAAAAAAGCCTATACTAACACTCACCTTTAATCATAGCTTAGGTGGGTAGAATAGTTGGGTTACAACATAGATACTTGATGAAATATCCAAGTACATAGAGATTATCCCCTAGAGGAGGAGGAATCCAGAGCTACCCAAACCCTAAGAAGAGCCTATAAATGAAGATACTTGTTCTCAGTAAAGGGTTTGGTTAATATATCAAAAATTTACTCCATTATATGGATGTGGTAGAGATCATCAATTTTTTCATGGAAGATATCTCAAATTAAATACATGTGAATCTTGATATGCTTGGTCCATTTATAGAGGACCGGATTCTTAAAGATCTAGATTGTGCTTTGGTTATCAAAGAAGATGACTATTAGTCATCACACTTGGATGCTAAAAATTATGAGAATCTATGTTATGCCTCAGTAGAAGATAAATAAAAAACATTTTTCTTCTTTTTTGACCAACTAATCAGACCTAAACTAAGGGAGAAATTGTATCCTAAAGTAGAATTATGATTCTAAATATTTCCAACTCAATCTGAATCTATATAACCAATCAAGCTGATGATTGCTCTATAGTGAATCTCAAAACTATAAGTACATTAAATTTAGTAGATAATATTATTATCTACTTCCCAATGCAACTCATGTGGTTCTTACATTAATCTAGAGACCATTCCCACTGCATATGAAATATTAGGTCTAGTGTGTATAAGGTAGATGATACTTCCAACAAGTTATCAATATGAGGTAGCATCAACCAAAGGAGATGGGCAATCAATCTCAAACTTCACATTAGATAGAAAAGGAGTTAGATCTGGTATATATTTAGCCATTTTGAACCATGCAATCAAATCAATAGCATACTTAGATTATGTAAAAGTGATCTCAGAGTTAGACTGAGAAATTTAATCCCCAAAAAGTAGTACAAGCCCAAGTCAATAATTGACAACCTATCAGACAAAATAATTTTCACTATTATGATGGTGGATGAAAAAATCCCTATGATCAATAGGTCATCCACATAGAGAACCAAAATCAATAGTGAATCATCTTACCACAAAATGTATACATTTGGATCAGAATGGCATCTGGTGAACCCCCTCAAAAGAAAAAAGGAGTCCTTGGCATACCAAGCTTGAGGAACTTGTTTGAGGCCATAGATAAATTTATAAATTTTACAAACTAAGGAGGAATATTCCATATATCATTATGGTTGATCCATGTATATTTCCTCTTTGAGATCACCATGAAGAAAGGTAATCTTCACATCCATATGGTGAACATCCCAATGATGTGTTGTGGTAATGGTGAGAATGAGTCAAATTAAGTTTATTTTAGTAATTAGCATGCATATTGATACAGTCAATGCCATGTATCTAAGAAAAACCCTTTGCTACCAAATATGATTTAAAATTGTCTACAGACCCATCTATGCCAAATTTTGTTTGATAGATCCACCTATATTGAATAAGTTTTCTTCCCTTAGGAAGAAGGACTAAATCCCAAGTGTTATTCCTTAGCAAGGAGCTATATTCCTCTTCCATAGTATTATCCCACTCATGAATTATTGATGCCTCATGAAATAACTATGTATCAAAATAAAATTAAATGAAATCATGTGGGGCATCTTGGAATTATGAATGGGTTTGCCTATTGTTTAATAGATAACCAACCCATTGGTCAACACTTTACAGTGTCTATCTAGCCTAAAGAGGAATAGTGATCTAAGATTTATGAAGATATTCCTCATCATTTAAATATTTTTTGAGATAAGGAGGGGAATACTCATCACTACTCTCATCATCATAAATAAAATAAGAATCTAGATCCTTAGGAAGTTGCTCAGGTGGATCTGAATCATCAAAACTATCATGAAATCATAATGTGTCTAAAGAAGGGGAAGGAGTTTCATGTGTGGATTATTAAGGACCCTCTTGAAATTAAACACTCATCTTAATGAATAAATCATGAGTGATGGGATGGAGAATCCTGTATCCCTTAACACCCTTAGGATATCTAGCAAAGATGCAAGGCTGACTCTAAGGTTCTATTACCTTATGTTTCTTCTTAGGAATATAGGCCATAATATGATATATAAACACTTGAAACTACTTTAATATGGGGTTTTAAACACTCCAAACTTTAAAAGGAGTGACTCCCTTCAATTTTTTTTAGAAACTTAGTTCTAGATATAACACACATAGTTGATGGCCTCAACCCAATACTAAGGTGCAAGAGACTTTGAGTGTAGAATACCATTATCCATTTCCTTCAAGTACCTACTATTTCACTCTACAACACCATTATGTTGAGGATTATATGAAACTATATGTTGTAGTTCAATCTCTTATGATGTATTAAATTTCTCAAAATGGTTACTAACATACTCATCACCATTTTTGGTGTGTAAAATCTTGATGGATTTACTTGATTTTTTTTATACAAGCACCTTGAATTTCTAAAAATGATCAAACTTATTTGATTTCTACTTAAGAAAATACACCCAAACATACCTCAAAAATTCATCAATGAAAGTAAGCATGTATTTAGTCCTATTGAATGAAGGTTTTAGAAATGGGATAGTAATGTCACTATAGATAATATCCAATATCTATTCAGCTCTCCATGATTTTCCCTTGTCATACTTCTCCTCAAGATTATTAACATGTATGAAACCCTAATAAACTCCATCAGATAACTTGGCTCATGCCATAATTTACTCACCCCATCTAAATGAGTGACTAGTGTAGTAGAGGGTTGATCAGGAGCAAAATGTGATAAATTATAAAATCATGATTGGTGATTTAATTTCCTAAATGAAATAATGGATTCATCATCTACTTCCCTAATAACCATTAAATTGGGTGTGAACTCAACTTTCTTTCCTTAATTAATGTGAGTGAACTAATAAATATATAGGAGATTGGTGGATAAGCAGGGAACACATAGAATATCATGAAATGTCCCATCATCCACTTCAATAGATCCTTTCCCACTAACTTCTTCAGAAGTATCTTCACCCAACAATATGGATGACATGGAATAATGATATAAGGATGAGAACATGTCATGTGATGAATCCATGTGGTGAAATGCACCAAAATCAATTACCCATGTGGAAGGTTAGGATAAACCTGAAACAAGTGTTTTCCCCTTGTCTTTACCCTTTTTATTGTCTTTGGACTTAGAAGACTCTTGTGATAATGAATTTTGATTAGAAGACTTAAGGACAACAATGTTGCTTCTTGATCATTTTTTTTAGTTGATCAACTTGATTCTTAATGCATTTGGATTCATTATGCTTAGATTTATTGCAATAGCCACATGTGATTCACTCTTTCTTGGGTTTCATATCTGAAGAAGAGGACCCTTTTAATGCTTTGGATGTAACATCTAATTTTTTACCCTTTCTTTACTTTGGGTCCTTGTTTTGTTTATTCTCCTTATTCCTATAAGCCATCTATTTTCATGACTCACAATTAAGGCATGTGATTTGAATGAATTTATCTTGATCTCAAGTCAAGTAAATAACAAAGTCATCTAAGGATGGCATATTCCATGTAGCTCCGAGGGCATGCTTGGTGGCATGGAATATATAAATGAAGATATAATAGTTAGATCCTAATTTGAAAAGGATGGAAAGAATTAATTTATCATCCTTTTTGTCAATGTTTCATAGTTTT
The DNA here is from genome assembly GCA_037957365.1 of Torreya grandis. NCBI lineage: Eukaryota > Viridiplantae > Streptophyta > Pinopsida > Cupressales > Taxaceae > Torreya > Torreya grandis. Next base: position 1,193,296 of record JARHVA010001230.1, read on the forward strand.
AATTATAACCTGAGTGATTTGGACTTTGTGAATAAGTCTTGTATAGTATCAAAATCACTAGGGATCAACTGATGAGCTCATTCTCTAACTCATGATGTCTTATTATGTCTTGATTCCTAAATATTTTTTATAATATGGACCAAAATTCATTAAGAGTAGTGGTAGACTCAATATGAAAGAATAGGTTGGTAGACATAGACAGGCATAAAAGACTGTAGGTTTCATTACTTATATTGTACCAGTTCACCTTCTCTATAATATGTGTCAGTTATTTTTCTATACCCATCATGATTTGATGTAAGCCTTTACTCCTCAAGAGGATTTACACTTTGACTTTCCACTCATGATAGTTGAATGCTGTAAGAATCAGAACAAAACTCAGATCCATGGTGTAGAAAATAAGTTTGTGTTGAAATTCATGTGCTAAGAGACTAAAAATATTTAAACCTATGAATATATAGAGGTTCAAATTTATAAGGCACAATAATATTACCAATACTTAGATCTTAAAAAAAATCATACTTTCAAAAAAATGGCACCTCAAAAGGAGCAATGGGCTGAAAGTTATGTACATTTGAAGTTTTGGATGTAAAGGTAAGTCTCCACTTTACAAAAATTGAAATTTTTTGGGTGTGACAAAGTTTGTTGAAATGATTTAGAAACAACTTCCCACAAAAAAAATTATGTCCTTTTAGAGCAAAAGTTAAGCAATTTTGGGTTAGAAGTGACTAGGGGCTTGACTCTCATGTGACTAAGGGATAAGAGTTATTTTGGGTGTGTCACTCTTCATTATCTTAAATTTTAAGGTATCTCACATGTCTCAAGTGTGAAAATTGGCTAACAGAGATTTAACTATGCTTAGATAGGGGTCAAAGTCTGACTAGTTTGTGTGTAGAGATGTTAGATCTTTCAAGGGTGACTAAACATCTATCAGAGTCCATGGGTGTTTCTATCATGAATGTTAGGTTTTAATGGGTTTGTAAGCAAAGTCATCAAATTTTAGCAAGGTTACATGCAAGGCTGTCAAGTTCTAGACAGGTTGTAAGTAAGGCAGTCAAGATATGATAGAGTTACATGCTACTAATGTATATAGGGTCTGATAGTAAGGTTTTGGGATTTATTGGTGTTGTAGTTAGGTTCATTAAGATCTGATGAGTATGCATACAAATACCTATAATTTTTCCAACCACCAAATTCCTTATGAGGGGTCAAAATCTTACCTAGTTGAAGAAACCTCTAGAAATATAGATTATGTATGGCTTATCCAAAATCTAAAATAGATCCATTTTGTGTCTTGAAAAACCTATAAATGGTTTTTCTCAAAGTCACTAAAAAGTACATTTTTTTGTAGATTCAAAAAACAACCTTGAAACCCTAAAAAAGTGGCCAAAAAATGGACTATCATAACACTAGGTCTTATTTACAATTCCACCTTATAAATCTAATGGCACTGTCTAATTTTCACTTAGACACTCTGGGTATGTATATTTTCATGGATTTATGAGAAACCCCACCAAACCATAGAAACCTAAAATCAATGAAAATCTAACATAAGCAAGAATGCAAGATCTCATAACAAAATCGATGGATTTATCTACTAGTGTAGCTCTGATACCATATTAGAATGGGACATAATCAAGGATAAATTAGATAGGGTGAATATATAGGGATGAATCTATATGGAGTAGTGAAATCTAAAGAATAACTCATAAGAGGAAAAAACTTGTCTTCATAATAAAAAGTTGGATTAACATTCATTCATTAGCCAAAAAGTATATATGAAGGTACATTATATAGTGAGGAATTAGGTCACCCAAAATGGTAATTAAATCAACTCACAATATGAAAATGATGATGGTGTGATATTTTTTTTGTCCTTGAGGTTCCCAATGAATCAGATTGGACTATTATGCATCTTCAAAAAAATGCCTTGGAATGAGAGATATGACATATTGGAGAGAATGACCTTCAATCTTTAAAAAATAAATGTGTCTTTGAATTAATATTTGATTGTGTTTTATATTTTTATTGCTATGACCATTGTGTATATGGTAAGTAGATGCAAGTAAATATTCCTAGTAGTGTTATATGAGTAAATGAGATTTCATAGTTGATACATAGTGACGTGTTTAGAGTTATGAAGGTTCTATCATTAGGAAAATATTTTTATTATGTTTATTTTATAAATGATTGGTTGAGGAAAATATGGGTGTATTTTATCAATAATAAATAAGAAGGTTTTAGTAAAATCAAGGAGTTTAAGGCTCATATATAAAATAATATAGTAAAAATGATAAATATTTTGAGAAATGATAATGGTGGGGAGTATTGTTAGAATAATTGAGTTATTATATAAGTAGTGTGAAATAACAAGGTAAAAGGAAAATCCATATACACCATAGCATAATGGACTTGCATAAATAATAAATAGGGCCTTGATGGATAAGGCTAGATGTATGCTCAGTGGTGTAAGCTTGACAATGAAATTATATGTGAAAACACTAATGACTACTTGTTACTACCTAATGAACAATTCTCAATAAAACTCCACAAGAAGCATGGACTTCTAAGAAAATATCTCTAAAATATTAGGTTTTTTTTTTTGTAATGCTTATAAGCATATTCCAAAGGGAAAAAACTAAACTATAATAAAATTTAGACAAGTGCATATTAATGGATATAACAATGGTGTAAAAATATATAAGCCTTTAAACCTATAAACAAAGAAGATTATTTACAATATTAATGTAATATTCATAGAGTTTAAGGGGGTTCTTAAGTAGTAAGGATAATAAGAACTATAAAAGGTGTAGGTTAAATTATAAAAGGAATAATATGTGTCTAAATATTAAGAAGAACTAGAAAAGGGGTAGGTTAAATTATAAAAGGAATAATATGTGTCTAAATATGAAGTAATAGAATAAGATTAACCATAATAAGAATGCTATTAGACTCAAATGTTGATAATATAAAATCAAATTAGAATGAAATCAAAAATCTATAGTCCTCTTGATTTTTGTTTTGCATTTATTTTGTTAATTTTATTTGTTACCGGTTAATATTCTATGACTATAAGCAAGGCCATTGAATTAAAGGAAATTAAATTATTTATTAAGACAATAAATGAATAATTACATTCCTTGGATAAAAAAATACATGGGACTTGGTGGTATTACATATTGGTAGAAATTCGATTGGCTAAAAATGGGTATTTAACAGAAAGTACAATGCAAAAGTAAAATGGAGAAGTATAAATCTCATTTGGTAACAAAGGGATTTTAAAAAGTGGAGGGAATTTATTGTTGTGAGATTTTTCTCCCACTACTAAATTAAATTCTATTATATTTATCTTGTCTATTACTAATTTTAATCTTGAATCAAAATAGATGGATGTAAATATATCATTTCTACATGGGGAGCTTGAGGAATATATCTACATGGTGAACCAAGAAAGTTTTAAAGTTAAAGGAAATGATGACTCAATGTGTAGGTTTAATAAGTCTCTTAACCACTTAATGCAATCACCAAGGATATGGAATCACAATTTTGACAAGTATTTTCATAGACTTGGGTTTTTACAAAGCAAAGTTGATCACTATGTGTATTTCAAAGAAGTCATGTCAACCTTTTAATCATATTTTTATATGTGGATGATATGTTTTTGATTGGTAACAATAAATAAATGATCAAGTAGGTTAAATATTAGTTTTCATCTTAGTTTTATATGTTGGATTTAGGTGTTGAAAAATTCATTTTGGGCATGAAATTAAAATGGATAAATCAAACATAAAACTAGTTTTTAATCAAAATAAATATGTTGAGCAAATATTATAGAGTTTTAGAATGTAGAAATGTAAACCTATGAGTAATAATTTTCTTGTTACTCAAAACTTATATAATTAATAGTGTCCTAAGACATAAGAAGAGATTAAGGACATGTCTCACATTCCTTGTGCAAATATTGTTGAAGGCCTAATATATGCTATGGTATTTATTAGACCTAAAATTTACAATATAATGGGAATTTTCTGAAGATTCATGTCCAAACAAATAAAGGAGCATTGGAATGATATGAAGAGCATCTTCAAGTATATGCATGAAAATTTAGATTATGTAAAATTATACCACATAAAACCTAAGAAAAATAAAATAATAAATGTATAGGGTTTTGTTGAAACTAAGTGGGCTAGAGATATTGAATATAAAGAATCTTCAAGTAGTTATGTTTTTAACCTATTTGGTGGAGCAATTAACTGGATGAATAAGAGGTAGGAAATAGTTTCACTATTAAAAATATAATTTGAGTACATAACATCCACTCATGCAAGTAAGGAAGTTGCATCATTACAAATGTTGTGTTATTATAAAAAGTAGTGAGGATACAATCAAAGTATAATCTATTTGGAAAATAACTTTGTTTACCATGCATATTTAAAGCATATTGATGTACAATACCATTTATTAGAGACATGGTCAATGATAATAAGGTGTTATTAGAAAAGGTTGATACTTTAGAAAATATTTTTGTTTCATTGAAAATATACATGTTGATTATTCACACATACATATGCAAGCAAGCAATCACACATAACACCCAAGATAGAATTGAAATGGACTATCCAATGGTATTAAACACATTGATATGAATTGAAATGAATGGACAAATATTTCACTTAATTTATAAATGACAAATAAAGAGAGTGAATATGTGCTTAGGCAATTATACTTACATGTTGCTTACATAATTCATCACAAAATCTTGAAATTATTTATATGTTCTTTGTCATCCACTCCTATTAGAAATAGGATTTGAAAACTTGCCTAAATATTGCTGACAAAGTTAGATACATGTGGTAATAGGCACTGTCAGGTATTATCAATAGTTTCCCTAGGCATAATGGGGGTCTAATACCTCTGGGATCCCTAAACCTATGCCTAAAATGTGATTTTGTGTGTTTTCCACTCTTTAATCTCACACTAAAATTATTTTATTGTGTTTATTCCATCCAGACCCTAATTTGATTTGGACCACAAGATGCCTTGAAAAAAAGTTAGTTCTTTAGGTTGGACTAACACCAACCACTCTTTGTTGAATAAATGAGCACTGCCTACATTCCAATACTCCTATGATGGCTTAAACCACACATATTAATACCACTGTTTATGTATGTGCAACATCTTAAACAATTTAGAATACAATGGTATATTTTGATCTTTGATACTTGGTACCATGCAAATTTAACTTCATGTATTCAAATTTTGATTTATGGATTGATTTAGGGATACTTATTGAAGTTTTTAGATGTGTATATTAATTTTTTATAATGTTCTAAGAGAGTTCTAGGTGTTTTTTAAGTGTTACTCTATTGTTCCAAGAGCATAATAACATTAGGGGTGATTTATATTTATATGTGAATCTTCATTCATTCCCACTATGACCAACCCATGAAATATGTGTAGGCCAGCCTAATAAAGACTTCCCAATTTAAAAAATAAATATTTAGGGCCTTTGATCTTTGATACCATAGGGAGACACTTGTAGTAATTGACACTATTCAGTTTTACTAGTACTATATTGGAAGTGTAAAATATGGATGTGAAATATGGAGATAGTTTGTCAAGAATCTTTTGAAATTTCCTATATAAACTCAAATAAACTTACATAAATGTATTTGGTGAATATATGTGGAGAAGATAGTATATGTGTAAAAAAATAGAGATAAAGTATGCTAGAGATTAAAATATATGCATAATGTCCAAGCATGTAAAATTATGTCAATTTTTATGTTTCCAAAGTGCCAAAGACTAAGTTTAGGAGTCTATAATAACCAAGATAAAATAATGGTTTTTATTTTTTTATTTTGTAATTTTTTTTAAAAAAATAAATTTTTATATAAGAAGATAGATGGAATAGAAGGAAAATTTTCATACACTATAATAAGGGAGGAAGGATCACATAATCAAACAAATAATTATAAGGGCATAATCAAGAGGAAGAATATGAGGAATAAAACATAAAGCTTCCCTTAAAATCTCAATACATGATAGTATAAAAGGTATTGTTATATAAGTTATCATCATTGGGAAGCCAATGAAAGTGATCAAAAATAAATTGGGATAGCGCTAATTAGACATGACAACTAACATAAATGTCAATGAAAATATGAGAGATAGAAAAAGCCATCAAACTCTAGGGAGGAAAACACATGAAATGCAAGACATATATAAGAAATTATCCATGTAAAATAAGAAGGCCATAATAAAATAAATTTGTATCAATGAAGCTCAAGATGTGAGATAGTATGGTTAACCAATAATATGGTCTATATCATCAAATATTAACTATAACATCTAATACGTCACTCAATGTGTCTAAAAATGATCATGAGATGTGAAATAAAAGTCATCTTCCCTAAGAAGAATACACATATAATAATATCTATGATTTACTATAGATTGCATATAAATATATCATTGTAAAACTAATGCTCTAGGTCATAAATCAACCTTGGTACATGGATGACTAGGTATTGCATGTCATAGTGATGTAACTATAATAATCATACCTCTAGGAGATTCTACACTAGATGGATATATTGTAGTCTAAAATATAATAGGTACCATATAGGATAGTGATGGAATAAACACAAGGATCATATGATTATAAATTATTTGATCCTTTTAGGGCACATTAGTTGGTCACACATTTGATCTATGAGGTATAATAGGTCTATAATAAGTCATGTCATGAATGGTATGCACCTAATTATTATGCTTAACACAAATGTGTAATTTCCAAGGTAATATTTTAATCTAATAAAGCCAAATATGTCCAAGTGATAGATTGTATGATCTTGTATATGGTATAACATAGAACCACACTAGAGTGGTCTGAGTACCAATTATAATTGGAAGGGTAATACCACCTAAGGATGTACATGCAAGACTATTGCAACTATTTAGTATAATAGTGATACAAATTAAATCTGTATCAATATATCATTTACTAGATAAAAATGACATCAAAATGAGGTTTGCGTTAAAATTGCCATCAATCATAATGCCATGTGTGATAAAATGATGGTAGTGAATAAAACCATGTATGTATATAGAACCATTGTTTGATGAATTATTAGTGTCTCATGGTTATGAAATGTAATGGAATTAAATTTATTTTATAACTTGACACCATGCAAATAATTTTTTGAATCTCATACTTAGGTATAACTTTACAATGATATATATATGTTTCCATATGCACCTTATTTTATTTGGGAATAATGTGGTTTTATGGTTGATTGTTAAATAGTTGTATGCATTAATTAGGCTTCACAACATATTCATTCAACATAGAATTATGTACATTAATTATAATAGTGTTTTAATCAATTATTTCATGAATATTATATCATAATTCAATACATTTATTAGTTGCATGTTGTGAAGCTTGATGGTATCCACATTATTGATTAAGATCATAACCTTTAGGTAATGCTCTAGTTGTATGGTCTGGAAAATCAATCATTGTACATTCAAGTAATTTATTTAATATTATGTGTGGTGTATTCAATATTGTTTTAACTTATCTACTTTGATTAGGATTGGGAAAGGTAATCTTATAATTTTTTTGTAAAACTATGTTCACATTCTTGGCCTCTTGCTTAGCTTGGAAATTAGGCAAATCATTAGTATTAGGTTTGGACATTATTTTCCCCTGATATTTATATATAGTGGATGTATAATAAATATATGTGTAGTTTAACATATTAACATCAATACATTTAACCTAAAATTTCATATTGCATGAAAAACTCATCAAACTCATCAAATATGCTAAACACGACTTTATCCTTGAGATAATTGAGCAAACTAAATCATAATAGTATGTCATGATTTTTGGCATAAAGAGGCCACATACACTTCCAATTTATCCTTAAAATATCTTGATTTTGGGTCATTAATATTAATCAAACAAATGTTTTTTATATTATATATACATAGATATAGTGCATATACATTTTTCCATTTTTTTAAAAAAATCATTAACTACTTTTTAGGATTTATTTTTAAACTATTTTTTAATTTTTTGTGTTATACTTTGAATATCACTTTTAGGAAGTTGGTGTGTCAACATTTTGGTAAGATTAGTTTTAAATTCAAGCACGTAGGAAAACATGCATTTTATTTGTGATTATTTGATTTGATAAATTTGAGAGAAAGTAACCTTCTGACTAATGTTTATCAAAAACTGCATTAAGAACAAGTCAAATAAATCATGTGACCTATACACGAATCCTATATGTAAGGAATTAAACAAATCTATAGCATATATTTGAATATAATAACAAAATTTACATCCTCATGTCATAAAGTTGTTGTTACATTGTTAAAACAGTAGATGTACCACTAAGTGTAGGATTAACATGTGTATGTGAAAGTGTCTTTAAATTATTACCATTAGCATGTGAGACATGATGAATTTTATCATTATGTAAAGTACCAAGAGATTAAATATATGAATTAATTGGAGGAAAATTAGTCTTTGGGATGGTATATGGGACTATATAAGTGTTACAAATAGAAGCATCAACTTGAGAGAGTGTAGCAACTCTAGGTGAAGGCATATGAAGATTTGTATCATGAAGGATATTAACCTCACCACTTAATGTATAAGGATTAGAAACATCCAATTGAGGCTAATAAGGTAAAGGATATTTATTATTAATTCCCACATTATGGGCTTTAGTAAGTAAAAAAATCATAACATCAATCTCTTTAGGATTGTTAAAAATAGAGTTATGAAAATTTTCTTCATTTATATCTTTGAAATGTAAAAAATCTATAGGCTAGGGATGTGTATCATAAAAAACATGGTTATTATTATCACAATCATTATCATCAAAAATTAAATTATAGAAATGAATGCATTTCCAAGGTAATAAATTTCATCATTCCCATTAATGGTGGAAGGATGAATATTAGAAGAAGGTATCTCAGTAGATATCTAAATTTTTGAAATAAGAGTGGTTTGCAAAGGTAATTATATCAATTCAAAAGTATCTTAATTGAATCTATCACTATGTCTATTAGGATGTATATGATTAAGCCTCTATGCATAATATATAATCATCAATAACACAAATCAAGTAATCTAAGGTCTTAAACAAGAAACAAATTTAAAACCAAAAGGACCAAACCCTAGGTAACCTACAAAGTTATATGAAAGAATGAAATAAAGGTTTAGGTACATCATTCTTAAATTGGATGTAATCCATAATAAATTAAAACTAGGGATTGACCAAACATGTAAGAAAAGACAAAAATCTTGAAAATAAAATAAAATAAACCATGAAACACTTTAGAGGAAGGTATGAGCATTAAAATAATGGAGGGGTTCACAAAAATGTTTTGGTTAAAGGTGTATTATGTTCATCCCATTACACAATTAACTAAAACAAATGACATAAGGTTAAGTATATGATAAATAAATAACATACAAAATTTAGACCATGCCTAATGTGCTAAAAACAATAAACATGCAAAAGGAAAATGTTAAATGGGAAATTAAACTTGACAAGAGGGAAAATTTGATGGAATGATCACACCTTAATAATTTATGGAATTTTAAATACAAATACAAATTTTAAATTATATATCTTTTTGTGTGAATAATTTGATTTTTTGACCATGTAGGGAGAAAATCAATGCCTATGCATTCGTGCCTTGGGTGGGATCATTGGTCACCTATTTTGATCAAAGATATTGTTTTATAACACCATTCCTATCCTTCATGCACTTTTAGATTATAATCTATTCTATAGTGTGCCATTTTGTGCCTATTGGTACTTGATATTATCTAATATGATGGACATAAAAAGTAAAAATAATATATTCATTCTTCTTCTTGATCTAACTTATTATCAACTCACAACAAAAACTAGTTATTGGTTGGGAAACCACTGAAGGAGTTACAACTAGGATTCCTACATGCCAAAATTATTTCTCAACATAGATATATCTAGTATGAATGTAATTCTGAGCAAGGGTTTTGAACCTCCTCTTCTTAGATGTGAATATGAGACTATATGTAATACACATAAGACTTTATTTTGGTATAAAATATTAATGCATAAAGGATGACTCTATCACTATTTACACTAAAATTAATTATGAATTACAATTAACTCTAAATTAAAATTTAAACTATTGAAATTTGATCTAGAATGATACATAAGATAGAATACATCAAAATATAGAGATATACATAATTTGTATATTATTTAAAAATAAAAACTAGGGCTAGGGTTAGACAATTGTCCTTGAAATTGATATATTTTAGACTGCATTAACCTTTTGTGGGTTACGACTATTTGAAAATACCTAAAAACACATATGTATTAGTAAACAATGGATTGATGTCTACTGGGATAAGTCTACATGAGGAAGATAAGAGCATTATGTGTTTTTATCTATGTACTAAAACTTTGTCATGGCAAAATTTGCATTGGATCTTAAAATCTATGTTTGTTCACCTATGTTTATATGCGACCCATTTTTATGTAGACCCTAAATTGATGCATGAAAGAACTATAAAATTATAACCCTAATCTTGCACAAGCACACAAAATGAGATCAAATTTAAAAGGGATAAAAATGGGGGAAGTGGGAATGGTCGAGCTATCATAAAAAAAAACCATATTGACTGAGTGTTACCTACATAATCCAAAATGGACTCAAGTCGATGTAGTTCTCCCTTTAGGGAAGATCATATTAATACAACTAGAAAATTTGATTACAATGCTTGATAATGGATGCCCTTTACCTATAATCAATAATAATAAAATTGGAAAAGGACTATAAATTTATATCATAATTATAATAGGGGTTTTTACTCAGAAAAAATATGATTTTGAAATCAAAAAGATAAGTGCCTTGTAAGAGAGTGCTAGGTCATTTCAAGTGCGACCCTTGATATGTTTTTATATAGAGATATTTCAAATGTTTATGATAATTGACCTATTTATATGTGTAGGAAAGTCATTAGGAAGCATGTCATTTTGAAAATATATCTATTATAGCATGGGAGACAAGTCCACATTACTGGATATGTCTATAGTGTGCTCTTATCTGCTTGGCATAGGCTTATCCTAAAGGGAGAAAGGCTTCTAAAAAAAGAGTGATAGTAAAATATTTGCTAAATAAGGATGAAATAGGGAAGTTTATAATATATTATTATTATTTATGATACTTTGAAGTCTTTCTTAGATATTGTAGGTTATCAAAATGGAAAATTGGCCAAGCAAGGTAAAGATATCAAGGACAAACATTGTCAAATATTTATTAATTAAATTTTAGTGTCTAAATTTCTCCCCCCTTTATTCCAATTATGCATAAAATTACTAGACTAAAATAAATGTAAACTTGAGTGTGTGCACATACTTTTTATTTTTCATAGAGATGTGTGGCCCCATTGTTGAGGCATGTGGAGAAGTGTTGATGTGGTGAATTGAGAGGGATTAGGTATAAATTTGAAGAATTAGTGAATATGATTGAGTTGGAAACATTTTCTGATCTAACCCTCATAGAGTAATATGTAATGCTTGAAGATATGGGAAATAAAAAAGTGGTTTATTGAAGTAAGACTAAAATATTGATCATCACTAAGCCTTCATGTGGATCACTTGTTGAACTAAAAAGAAGAAGTGGGAACCAATTCACGGATTGATAAAGTACAATAAAGACATGGAGCATCAATAAGCTCAAATGTGGTCCAATTTAAAAATATGAATCACACCATTGTAGATAGATCAAGATTTAAACTTCAAACTCTTGAAACTTTGAAAAAGAAAAATCTGAATTTTACAAAGTAGTAACTTAGTCAAGAATACATATCATGCTCCCTGTATTGTGTAGATTTCCAATTTGATCTTTTGAAAATTGTTTGATATCTTGTAATTGTTTGTGCTCAAATATTTATAAGAGTGAAGTGCATAATCAAGCCAAATACCCCCATAATCTAAAAATTCTAATTTTGTTCATATTATAAATTATCAAATATAAAATGTATTGTTTGTGAATAGTTAGAGATAATCCCATTACGATGCCTCCATTTTGAGATGAGTAAAATTACATGAAAATCACTTGTCTCAAAAGAAAAAGTGAGAGCATTTTTGAAATATATAATCATGTAATAACATTTTACACATTTAAATTGTATTAAAGTCTTAGAGATTTAATATGAAAGACTTTTATATTTCATTGCATCATATATTTTGAATAGTATTTAATTAGTGTATAAAGTATGTAAGGAACTTGTAAATGGTTGAATATGTATTGCAAACATAGTGTTTTTTTTTAAATTAAGCATTGAATCACATAAGTAGTATGTGCATGATATGTATCATAGAACCATAGATATACTTAACATATGCATAGTAGTGCATGATAAGAATCATGGCACCATAGTATCCAATAGTGAACATGCAAGTAAATTCACATAATGTCACACAAGAATTCCCAAAGGCCACATATAAGGGACATGCAAAATGTCACATAAAATCATAAATTTTGCATAAATGTTACACATAAGGCCCAATTGTTGAATACAAGGGACATGTAAATACCATACAAACATAGAAGATCAAAAGATGCACACACATGGCATGGTGATTCCATATAAACAAGAGGGTATATGTTGAACATACATAAGGCCAAGGGATGAATTCAATAAGTAGGAAAGTTGAATTATGTTATGTAATGAACAAATTGTATAGAACAAATGAACCTAGCATGGTTGGTTCATATGTATTTATGTTAGTGTTTATAAAATAACATATTCATCATGACACATGTAAAGTATGAATGAAAATAAAACATTTTTATTTGTTATTGCTCAACATGGAAATGAACTTATGATAAATACAAAATATAAAGTGTTCGTCTAGAATGATGAAATGTGTTAAAGCATTCAATGATTAAGTGGTGCTTTATTCACCCTTAGCTTACCTTGAGAGTTAAATAAATAATAAAAAATCATTATTTATTTACATGAGGTGAAAATCTCATGAAAATAAATAATTAAATTATATTTATTTAATAATTATCAATGTAATTAAATGTTTATTGGGGAAAAGATGGGACTGTTGGTTACAAAGTTCACCTCTAATGGGGAGGTGACCATTGTAACCAATAGTCCCATCTTTTCCCTGATAAACATTTAATTACATTTATAATTATTAAATAAACATACTTTAATTATTTATTTTCGAGATATTTTCACCTCGTGTAAATAAATAAGAACTTTTTACTATTTATTTAACTCTCAAGGTAAACTAACGGTGAATAAAACACCACTTAGTCATTAAATGATCTAACACTTCCCCTTAATGTTAAGTGGGGATAAATGTCATAGTCACCTTAAAAATGAATTGTATTATGTATACAATTGAAAGATTTAAAAACCTTCATGATGAAGAACACCACCTTTTGAAAAAAAAAAGGAATTATAATCCCTAAACTAATCAAAAGTCAATTTAGGTTAGCATGATCATGAGACTACATCTCATAGTTTCTCATAAATAATCACTAAACATATTTGGAGCCTTTTATAACATAAAGACCTCAATTACAAAATATGATTTTTAATGTATTAGGGTACAAAATTAAAACTTCCACACACATTTTACTTAAATTACATAACTTTCACATGAAGTTTATAATGCTTTCAATTTGAGAAGAAGTATAAATAAGAATAAGAAACAAATGGCCATTAAGAAGTGCTATTGTCATGCACACTCCCCTCATTGGCAAATCCAAGAGGCCTAACATTGCATGAAACTAATAGAAATTGGTATCACCAAGTGGTTTTGTGAAGATATCTACCACTTATTCATCTTAGGAAAAAAACTACAAATTTATTTCACCATTGAGGACTTTCTATCGGATAAAATTCATATGAACTTCAATATGCCTAAATTGTGGGTGTTATGCCCCTACACAAAACTTAAACACATATCTAAAAATAGACTCATGATAGAATATTATGGTTAACATCACAATAACCAAGTACATAAAAATATGACATATGTTTTCTATGGTAAAACACATTTAAAATAATCAAGTCATATTTTAAGGTAAACCAGTTCATTACTTTGATTACAAAGTTAGTCAAAAAACCATAAATTATTATATGCAATTCATTAGAAGACGTCTCCAATATTGACAAGATGAGTGTCCTTAAATATAAAGTGATGTGCATACAATAATTTACTAATAATATCATACTAATTTTTGCCAAACATTAGATATCATATTATTAATAACTCATTTTATCATTTGAGTCTTATCAAAGCTTTGCAAATTTTAATATGATTCAACAAAATATTGAGGTATACCCTCTCATATATCAAATATGGATAATTTTAGCATAATATGTAGTCATCTAATCAAATAGATATGAGACAAAAATAAATAAGTTTAGAGATGAATGAATAAAATTTTTAGTAAAGTAAATGATGAAGAGTTAATAATATAAAATCCATTTACACTTTGCATGTCATAACATATCTTATTATCAAAAGAAGCATATAACTATGATAGCATAAACAATAAAATGATAAAATAATCAAATGAGAGTATCTAAGCAATTGAAACACAAAAGATCCAAACTCACTGAGCATGGTCTTCTTACCAAATGCAATAACTAAACATGATCATCTTGTCAAATTAAGCATGATGTTATGCATATAATGTATTTCCATGTTGACTCATATGAAATGAAATAATCACAATATCTATATATTTTTTTTGCTTTCATATCTAAAAAATATATATTAAAATATAATTGTAATAATTTTTTTTAAGAGTTAAACTAAAATATTTTAATAACAAATGCAATGTAGATGAGACACTATCAATATAGTTGGTATATCTAAAGTAACAATAAAATAGTTTTATCAAAGCAAATGAAATACACTAAGCATACATGTATTTTTTATGTATACAAAATCCAAATATTAAGGAAGTATTTTATTAATAATATGCATAGTAGTATTCATGGCTTTGGCCCATAATAACTAGGAGGAACATTTTAAAAAATCAGCATTGTTTTGACCATCTCAATAATGGTTCAATTTTTCCTTTCAACAATACAATTTTGATAAGGGAGTTTTTATGTCCCTTTGAATACCATGATGGATGTAAAAATAATTAGACTGTTTACTAATATATTCATCACATTATCAGTTCTTAATCTCTTAATAGAAAAATTAGATGCATTTTCAACAAAGCTTTAAATTCTTTAAATTTAGACAACACATCAAATTTATTTTTAATGAAAAATAAACAAATCATTATATTGTAATCATCAATAAAAATGATAGTATACAAAGAAAAATTAAGAGATACAACTTCAAAGGGTCCTACAACATCAATATGAATCAATCATAAAGGATGCAAGGACTTCTCATGATGATTTTGTAAAAGGCATTAGTATGTTGCTTACCATGTAAGAAACTCTCACAAGTTTCATGATGAGAAGGTATATAAGAAAGTCTAATATTTTGAGTAGACATATCATGTAAAATTATAACATTAACATGTCTTAATCTTTCATACCATATTTTAGATTTATTCTTATTATGTGATGAAATAAGACATGCAAAAGGAAAGAAGATATATAAACCATTCTTTTGAACACCTTCAACAATCAAAGATCCAAGTTCATTTCTAATGGACCAAATATATTTAATAAATTTTATAATGAAATTATAATTTATAATTTGATAACAATATGACAAATTATTTGTAAGCTTAGGTACATAGAAAATGTCATTTATAATGACATTTGAAAACATTGCTTTTACCTATTTAGTTGCTTCTAAAAATGAATTATCTCCAAAGTAAATTCTTCCAGAGATATCTCTATAATCACATAGAATATTAGATAAGCAAGTCTATGGTATGATGCACCACTATCTAAAATCCACTTATTTTCATTTGAATCAAATAAATCAGCATACAAAGTAATAACATTTAAATCTTGATTGTTATTCTGATTAGGATTTTGATTCTTCTTCTTATTTTGATTAGACTTATTCCCTTTTTTATTTTTAGAAATTTGATTATTATTTATATCCTTATTTGTTCATATATAATTATGAAATGCTGAAAAATGAGTAAAAATATTGGGTAAAAGGCTGGCCCATCATTGAAACCATGGAAAAGTATGTATTAGTTTGAAATTTGACTGATATTTGAATATACATTCTATTTTGTGATAAATAAAATTGTATAAAATGTCCCTATGAGTGTGTTGCATTCATAAACATAGTTTTAAAATTCATAGGGATAATTCCATAGTAGGAGGACAAGTACATAGTGCATTTCTTTTTGTTTGATGTAAATTTGTCCACATTGACTATATATTTATTTTTTTTGACTAGGATAATTTATTCTATGTATGATTGTTTCCTAGTTCTATAAAAATATGTCATGTTTCACACTAAAATACCTTGTGATAAGAAGTATTATTTCAAATTTAATGAAATATGTTATGTACTAAACATAAATATAAATGAAATATGCAAAGATGTAATCCAACAACATGAGAATATGTCTATACATTTTGATTTCAGATTTTTAAATTATTTTGATTTTTATACTTTTTAGAATATATGAATGTTTTTGTATTTTTACCACTTTTGAAAAATAAAATATTCATAATTAAAATTTGAAAAAGATATGAAAAATAAGGTAAGAAATAAGATTTTGAAAAATAGGAGGGGGAGATTCAAAAAACCCTTGACAAGGTGTTGAAACATAACATGACAATAAATAAGGAAATTTAATTGCCCCCAACGTAATTGTATATTTAGTGTAGTAAATATGTGATCATGAAAGTAAAAATGAGAGTTAGATAATGTATAAATGTGTTAATGATGAGAAAATGAGTTGCCATGAAGGATTTGCATTGACAGCTTAGTAAGATAATTGTCTTAGGTTGTTTGGATTGGGTTGAAGGAAACAAGGGAGAAAGTGCCCTAAAATGGAATATATAGGCAAGGGATATAATAAAAATGATTAGGTGTAGAATAATAAGCAACAAAAGTAAAGATAAAATAAGTTATGTACAAGTAAGTAATATGCAAGGAATTTAATCAAAAGTATTGGCCAAAGTAGGAGGTTGGAAGGTAATGATATAATAGGTCTAACTAATGATATCATCAATAGGATACCCATATGTGTATCTAAATCCTTTATAATAAGGAGCAAATTCTTGTGAAATAGAATAATTGACAAGTGTGAAATCTTTTGAATATGTATAAAACCATGTACTGCAAAGTAACCCTCTAAACTCATATATCTATCTAAATTTATATCTTCATACATGGGAGGAGATTATGTAACAACTTTTACCTATGTAGGATCCTTATGAATAGCATATGATGTTATATGAGATAAATATCTTGTGCCGTGTGCCACTTTCTACTTAGGAGTAGGTATCTTGATTTTTATAGCCAAGTGATCATGCTTATGTGTAACCATATTATGATAAAGAAAAGATGAAAAGACTATAATATACTTATGTTCATAAATTGGTGAATAAATTTAAACATGCTCATGTTCATAAATAGGTGAAAAAATAATTTTGGAATATGCCTATTTCAATTTGAATCATGAGCTTAAGTAGTTGTATAGAATAATTCATTACCAATTTTCTCAATAATTATGCTAATCAACTATTGTGAAGTACGAGTAAGTATCATTGGTTCCATAGCATATTCATATTAAATGTCTAAAAATTTAACCACTTGATTATCATGAATATACTTTAGACATTTGTGAACTATAGAAGGAATTGTTCTGGTTTTCTATAACCAAGGTATCCCTAATAACATATCAAAGACACTTGTGCTTGGTAACACAAAGAAAGGAGTGGATATTATGAGAGGTACCAATTATAAAGTTAATATTATATGTACAAGAGTATCTTGTGTATGACCATCAAATTCTTTCACAAATATAGATGTATGGTGTATATCTTGATATGTATAACCAAAAAAATGTATAAGTGTTATGGTACACACATTTTCAATTGATCCATTATTTATCATAACACTACAGATTTGTTTCATTTCAACATATGATATAATTAATATTACATGTGTCTATAAAAATCATCATCCAATATTTTAGAATCATCAAATGTAATAAATGGGTGTGATGCTACCTTGCTTGCAATAATACTAATGATGCTACCAAGTGGATATATGAATATGGAGGAAGAAGAACATTTTATTCATAATATACTTCATAATTTTTCTTGTTATCTTGTGCTTCATGATTGGGAAAAGGATATTTATATATTTTTAGTTTTGCATTCTCATTTTCTTGTGGCTTAGCCTTCTCATTAGGTTTATTAATGTCAATATTACTATCATCAATGAGGTCTTAAATTTTGTCCTTTAGATTCATTTATCTATTGGTGGAATTTATAACACATATATTATTGAAAAAAAATTAGTGATTTCATGGTGATGGCATGAAGGTGTTTTGGTGAGTGGTTGAAGTGCTTTCATATCCTAAATGACAGTGACAAGGTGTGTAATGTGTTTGTCTTAGTGTGTTTGAAGTTGGCTTGGTTGATCTTTAGTTTTGGCATAATTAGAGATGTTTAGGTATAAGTATGGTGATTTGAGAATGTGAAAAGGGTCATATAAATGGTCAAGAATGATTAGAGATCTTGTGTGTATGACTGTAATTCATTTGGCAGTCTATAATTTTCATCTAGACATTTTGGGTCCAGTAGCAGAAAATTTGAGTAGGTAGTTTGATGACATCACCATTACCACATGTGAATGAGTCAAGGGTAATTGGTCATATGGTTGTGATCAAATTAGTCCATAGCTATTTTTTGATAAATTTTAAATCATATACTGAAGTAAATTAAAATATATGTAAGGGAAAAGTTGGGATCCCAGGCATTTTATGCTAACTTTTAGGTCAAACTTCGAAGCACAAAAAAAGATATGCATGTTCAAATTTGGCTTTCCAAACAAGTTTTTAAATTTTTTGGCTCTATGGTATAAAAATATTACTAAGTAGATTAATTTTGTTATATCTCAACATGTGAATGTTTTAAGAGCAGTTTGATACATGGTTAGATTCTCTTATGTGAGGAGATCATATGGTCCAAATTTGAGAACATGTGAGTGAGCAAAGAAAAAGAAATGACTGTGTAAAGTTTTCCTTCCAAGTAGATAATAAAAGTTCCTATACTTAATCATTTTTTCACAAGTTAAAGTTTGAGCAACATCGATAGAGTGCATTGATCCAAGAAGTCAGGAAGCAATGAGATGGTGCCAAGTATTCAATGTTTAATGTTGAGCAGAGATAAAGATAGAGATTCTTCCAAAGACCAATTGTGAGAAGGTCATTGTATAGATAGAGATAAATGGTCTGTATTAAATTAAAGAGGTCAAAGTGAAAAATATTTAGCATTTGTAAATACTGAGCTATGTATAGAAGATCAGTGAAACACATGAGGTCAAAGTTTCTAGATTGCACAAGATGAGGTCAAGATGTTCAAGGTTTAACATTTAGCATTAGAAAACTATGTGTTAAATATTTAAAAATATCAATAGTGTGTGATTGATCTAAAGCAACATGGACATGAGATGTGAGCATGGTGTTCAAATTTTATCTGTGACAATTTGCATTTGAATATTTAAATTTACAAAGGAAAAACTAGTGCTCTATATTTTGGCTATAACTTTCGATCCAGGCATAATTTTCTCATGGTGTAAAAAGAAAACTTCTAGATGACTCCAAGACACATATACAAATATAAATTTGATGAGATAAAAGTGTGTATATACATATTTATTAATGTTAAAATTTGACTATGTTTTTGTGCATGTTCTACAAGTAACTTGAAAAGGGTAATTGAGCTCATTTTGATGTTATTTCAATATCTCATGATGAATTAGATATATGGGAGTGTTTTAGACTCCATATTTATGATCTATGTTTATTATGAAGGTTTTAAAAATCGTATATAGTATGAATAAAGGTTTAAAAGTTGACTATGTATTAGTTCATGGTGACTGTGTGCACAAAATATTGTTTAAGCAATTTGTGCTTAAACAAAAGGGTGTTGTGATGGATATGGACACTTAATAAGATCCTATAGATCATTTGTAATGGGTTAATGAGTTGGAAAAGTGTTCCTATGTTCTTAGTTTTCTCAAAGAAGTGTCAAAGAGATGAATGGGTATCCATAGGACCTAAAAGTGACTTAGGCCTATTTGAAAGTGGATTGTGTTTAAGTGTGACCCATGTAAGATGTATTAAGGGTTAAGGCATGCCTAATGACTATTCAATACATGATAATTAATGAAGGATCTATAAATAGTGAAATCAAAGATGATGATTTCTTGAAGTTTTAGAAGACTTGTGAGAGATACTTGTGCAAGGTGGATGTGAGAGTTATGGAGTGAAGAAGAGTTAGAGTGCCTAGTTAGATGACTTGATAAGTAGAGAAAATTTATGAATATGTGTATGAATTTGAGTTTATATTTATGATATCATAAAATTGATCTTGAAATTTGAGGATATGAAAGAGGTTTGAGTGTGCATACAAGGACAATTTGAGTGAAGAAAGAAAGAGATTGTGACATGCCTATGTGAGAGGCTTGTTTGAAATAGAGATAAAATTTTGTGCAAGGGTTATAAAATAGAGGTCCATCATCAGGTTTTAAAGACATCAATTCTAAGGTAGAGGTGCTCAAAGGAGGGTCTAAAATTAGGGGCAATTATTTCTTATGAAATAGGTGTTTCACTAAATACCTTTAGTCAGGAGGACATGATCAAGGTTTTCTAGTCTAAAGGAGTTGATCAGTTTCTTGTTTATAATTTATTATAGGATATTAGTCCATTTTTTACATATTTGAGAGTGGTTTTTATTCCCCATGAGGGTTTCCTATAGGAACTATGTGTTATGTGTTTGATCTTATGTATGTATTGAATGAATGAGCTATCTTGTTAATGTTGCTTGATCAATTTGATATAGGTTGATTACTTAATATTTTATAAGGACTACAATTTTAATTGAAATATCTATACTCATTGATTCACCCCCCCTCTCAGTGATTTTAAATCTAACAATTAGTATTAGAGCAAGTCCATTGGTAAAGGCTTGACAACTTGAAGGTGATCCAAGGTACAATATGGGTAGTCATCAAGGAGGTTTCTCTACTAAGCAAGCACTGATGTTCAATGGATCTAATTATAAATTTTGGAATGCCAAGATTAGGACATACATTATGTCCCTAGGGTTTGATGTATGTCAATATGTTGTAGATGGTTATGTTGCTCCTACTATTCCTCTATCTACTGCTATAGATAAGAAGTTGTTTTAGAACAATTTAAAGGCAATGAATGATATCACTTGTGGTCTTTCAAAGACTGAATACACCAAGGTCATCCATTGTAAATATGATAAAGAGATATGGGGAAAAATATTTATCACTTATGAAGGAAATTCAAAGGTCAAGCTTGCTAAGTTACACACTCACAGAAGACAATTTGAAAGTCTCAAGATGAATGAAGAAGATATTGTGGCATCCTTTCTACAGAGAGTTGACGAGATTGTGAACATAATCAGAGGTCTTGGAGAGAATATTGAAGAAGTTACTATAGTTCAAAATGCATTAAGGTCCATATCCCTTAAGTTTGATCCTAAAGTATCTACTATAGAATAAATTCATGATCTTACTCAACTAAAGATGGATGAACTGCATGACATCCTTACTGCCTTTGAGATGAGTAGGAATGATGATATATCACCAAAGAAGGAAGCAACATTAAAGATAAGGATGAAGCCAAAGAAGAAGTTTCAAGGTAAGAAACCCAAAGAGGATGAACTAATTGCTTTGATTTCAAGGAAATTGAGAATAGGTTCAGGTAAGTATTAAGGTAAGCTACCCCTCAAATGCTTCAATTGTGGTGAGATAGGACATTTTTATAATAAGTGCCCTCATAAGTATAAGAAGGATGATGATGAATAACATGATAAATGTCATGATGATGGTAAGAGATATTTTAGGTATGATAAAAACAAAAAGGTATTTAGAAGGTTTGACAACAAAAAGAATTAATTTGAGGACAAGAAGATTATCTACACCAAATAATATTATAATTCATCAGATGAGAATGAATTTAGTGACTTAGAATATGATCATGAAAATGATTGTCCTGCTAAAGATGAAGATCTATTCATGGATAAGGAAGGTAGCTGCTCACATCAAAAGGAGTCTACTTGGAGTGGTTTAGATGATGATGAAGATGAGGTGGACTGTGAGACTGAATTGATGAATTCTCTTGAAGAACTAAAGATTGAGAAAAAAATCAATAAGAATTTGATATCTAAACTCAAAGAATATGAGAAACAATATAGTGTGTATGAGGCAAGAATAAATGAAGACACTAAAGAGCATAAAGATATTGTCAAACATCTCAATTGTCAATTATAAGTCCTATCTACAAGACTAAAAGCTAAATAAGATGAGTGTTCAAGGTATGTAATTGAAAATTATTCATTCAGATCTAAGTTAGAGAAGACATCAAGTAAGGTAATGTTATTTGTAAGATTTGAAAAGAGCTCAAGTGATCTAGCTAATATTCTGAATGATCAAAAGCATGCAAGTGATAAGACTGGTCTTGGATACAAATAAGAACTAGAGACTATAACTCAAGACAATATGAAGACTAATGTGAACAAGAAAAATATGACTTTAAACACAAATCATTAGACAAAGAATGAAGGTGCTGAGGTATGCAAGTTTAATGGTTACTGTTACACATGTAATCAATTTTTTCATAGGGAGAAAGAATGCAATAGACCTATTAGGATTGAATTTTTATGGGACTATGATGGGGTTCATCAGTAAAAATTAATGAGAAAGGTTAAGTGCTTCAACTTTCTTAATGAAGGACACTTTGCTAAGCATTGTCCAAATAAGAAAAGGCAAGGTAAGTCTTCTTCAAAAAAAGTAGTTTGTCTCTGTTGTCATGAATTTGGACACATTGATATTTTTTATTTGAAAAAGGTAAGATAATTTGAGTTTCCATCAAGGAGTATGGTTTGCTACAATTGTGAATAGAGAGGTCACATTTCTAGATTTTGCAAGCAAAGGCCTCTAAGAAAGGATAGGTTTTATCAGGCTCCTAGAGTGCAAAATAGAAGGAAAGTGAACTCATGGAGACTAAAGGTGATAAGTAAGAATTATGATGATTCTATAGGTCCAAATAATTTATTTTATATGATGTATAATTCTACAGATGTTGAAGAGTACCAAAATATCTCATTGACTGCTCATGTTGTGAATGAAGAGACCAAACTCAAGGAGAATACCAAGGTATTGGTTGAGACTAGTTCTAAGGTAAGTATGGATCCAAGTGAACATCTTATTATTATTGAGAAAGTATCATACAAATAACATCAATTATTAGTACTTAGTGATGAGGTTCCAAGCTGTAAGGTTGATTCTTTAGATGAAAAGGTATGTCAAGATTCCACAGTTGATCCATATGTTGTCAATTTTATCTTAAAAGAGAATGAGAGTGATATAGAAAAAGAACCATTTTTAATAGTTTATAATAAATATAATAATAAAAAAAGAAATAAATATTATATCTACAAGAGGATTCTAGTGGTTATTGAGGAGATGTGGGCCACTCCTAGCTTAACTTTATTTTAGAGCATTGTGGTACAAAGGATGTCTCTGTCTATACTTCTTAAGATACTCCTTTCATGTGGAGAAGTAATTTTGTGTGCTCAAGATGATAATGTCAATAAGATAAGGTCTTTGGTTAAGGGGGAATAATAAGTTCATGAGCTTTCTCTAGACATTTATGAAGGAGCTATTATGCAGGGTCAAAATGGGTGTTTCCAGATGGCATAATGAGTTTGATGCAATTTCAAGTAGAGTTTGGTGCTCAAAAGGTCTATACACTTCTTTATGATCTTCTCCAGGTGATTTTGTGGTCTAAAATTAAGTTGAATACAAATTGAAGATTTTTTGAGTGTTCTTGGTTTTCTTAGTTTTTGGCTTAAGGGCAAGCAGGCCTACAATGGGTTATAGGAAGTCAATGTTCCCAAAGGTATGGTGGCTCAATTTTTTGTATAGAAGTGTGTGATGACTATCTATAGGTGTGTAAGAAGTTTTAGAGATGTATGTTTACTATAAATTGTGGTGTTAGCCTTGTTTTTTTAAGATTTTAGGGTTTTGGGCTTTGATAAAAAAGTGGTTTGCCTTGTGAGTTGAGATCTGAGGTTTCTTAATAAGTTAAATGGACAAATGGGTTGTTAAATAAAGATTCACATATAACTAAAGGTTTTTGGTTTTTAAATTATTCATGTTTTTTGTCAAAATAGAGGCCTAATTGGCTAGTTGGTTTATGAATGAAGCATGTTGTATAAGATGAACTTGGTGATGAAAATTGGTGTGCTTGAGAAGGTATATGAGAATGCTACATATATAAAGTTTTTGGTCCTGAAGTTATGTCTACTAAAAATTATGGGTTCTACAAGTTTTAGGTAGGGATATAATAAGACTAAAGAGGCCTAACAAAAAGAGTGATTTTTGGATCAATGTTTCCAAAAGAGCAAGGCATGAGTATTTATAGATATGTGAAGATACTCAAGTGGTCCAATGGCTCAGAATTATTAGGGGGAATCCCTCTCAAAAGTTTCTTGAGGAAGGTGTCAAGGCAAGAAGAGGTAGGCTCAAGGTAAGGGGGAGTTTGTATCATCTTTCTAAGATGGTCATTTCTTATTGATGGTCTTTTTAGGTCCTCAAGATCAGTTAGTGCCCACTTTGTCATTATGTCAAAGGGGGAGAAAGTTCCTATTGTGAGAGTGATTGAAGAGAAAGAAGGTGAGTTGAATGATGTTTGTTGACATCAATGATAAGGGGGAGATTATTGAAGAGTTTTTAGTGATGTCATGAAGGTGTCTTGGTGAGTGGATGAAGTGCTTTGATAGTCTAAATTACAATGACAAAGTGTGCAATGTGTTTGTCCTAGTGTGCTTAAAGTTGGATTGGTTGATTTTCAATTTTGGCATGATTAGAGATGTTCAAGAATGAGTATGGTGATTTGATCATGTGCAAAGGATCCTATCAATGGTCAAGAATTATTTGAGATATTTTATGCATGAGTGGACTTCATCTAGTAGTCCATAGTTTTTATCTAGATATTTTGGGTCTAGTAGCATAAAATATGAGTAGGTAGTTTGATGACATCACCATTACCACATGAGAATGAGTCAAGGGGAGTTAGTAATATAGTTGTGATCATATTAGTCCTTAGTTATTTTGTGATAAATTTTAGATCATCCACCAAAGTGCATCCAAATATATGCAAGGGCAAAGTTGGGATCCCAAGCATTTTGACAGTGTTTTTCCATACTTAGCCAAATTTGCAATGTGGCAAGAAGAGTCAAGTAAGCATTTTGATGATGATACATCTTGCACATGTGGATGTTTTAATAGAAAATGATCTTATAGGTTTATTCATTTTTTTGCCTAGTTGATTTGTGCTAACTTTCAAGTCAAGCACTGAAGTGCATCAAAAGATATGCATGTTCAAAGTTGGCCTTTAAGATAAGTTTTTAACATTATTGGCTCTGTGGTAGAAAAATTTGAGTGAGTAGATTAATGGTGTTATATCTCACACATGTAAAAGTTTTATAATTATTTTGATACATGGTTAGATTCTCCTATGTGAGGAGATCATATGGTCCAAATTTGAGAATATGTGAATGAGCGAATAAAAATATATGACTGTGAAAATTTGGCCTTCTAGATAGATAAGTAAGGCTCCCATAGTTATTTTTACACAAGTTAGAGTTCAAGCAACATCAATGGAGCATGTTTCTCAAAGAATTTAGGAAGCAACAAAATGGTGTTAATTGTTTAATGTTTGATGCTGAGTAGAGATAAAGATCAAGATTCTTCTAAGGATCAATGATGAGTGGGTGATCATGCAGATAGAGATCAATGGTGCATATTAAATTCAAGAGGTCAAAGTGATAGTTGTTTAGCATTGTTAAAGACTGAGCTATGTACAAAATATCAATGGAATGCATGATGTTAAATTTTCTAGATTGCACAAGATGAGGTCAACATGTTCAAGTTTTAACATTTGGAATTGGTGGACTATGTGTTAAAAATCAAACAAGATCAATGGTGTGTGATTGATCTAAAGCAATGAGGACGCGAGAAGCAAGAATGGTGTTCAAATTTTAACTATGACCATTTGCATTTGAATATTTGAATTTGCAAAGGAAAACTAGTGCTCTATATTTTGGCAACAACTTTTGATCTAGTAGAATTTTCTCATGGTGTAAAAATTGAATTTGTAAAGGACTCCAAGGTGCATCTAGAAATATAGATTTGAAGATCTAAAAGTGTGTATATATATATTCATGAAGTTTTAAAGTTGATTGTGTTTTCATGCATGTTCTACAAGTAACCTAAGAAGGGTAATTGAGCTCATTTTGATGTTTTTTTTTTAAGATTAGTCAAGAATATAATAGGCCTAGGGAAACACTTAGACCAGGGAAAAAATGATCACAAAATGAAGAATAAATTGTATCCACTCAATAGATTTTTTGTGTACATAATAAGCTTATAAAGGAGGGTATTTATAAGAAATATCCCTTACCAACCCTGCACAAGATTGTGTCAAGTGTCATGATCTTGTGAGGTGAGAAAAATATGTAAAACACCTAAGTAAACTTAACTAGATAAGGTGTGAATGAAATCAACCAGTAGAACTAGTTAATCTCCTCACACCATATGGCTTGCGTAGGCCAAGAAGCCTGGATGTAGGTTGTAGGCTTGCTCCAAGGCTATGGCCTTAGCCTTGGTGGGGCTTTTCCCCACTACCAAAGTCATTAGCCTTACTGTGAGGCTTAGCCTCCACTTTGGCCACTCGAATCCTCCCCTATCGCCAACTAAAAAAACAATGCAAAACACAAAGAATGGGTCTTGGCAACAAGCCCTGATGAGGTACCCATATACAAAATAAACATACATAACTAGAGAAAAGGAGAAAAACCCATAGGAAAAATCTCCTCCCCAAAAGAGAAAACAAATGCAAAAGCATAAACAAATTATGGAAGGAGGTACCAACATGACCTCCAAAGTGGGAAATCCATCGTGAATATATAATCAATAACCCTCCATGAGGAAGGAAATGTGAGGCTATGAGTCCCCCCCACAATGAAATAACTCATGTGCCAATGGTAAATGTTAAAGATGCATGTTGAAGATGATCCAATGTTGATAAAATGCATTTCTTCCTTTGGGAAGAAACAAATCCAATGGTTGATGTAGAATAAACTCCCACTCCAAGAAGTAATGTGAGAAAAGAAGTCTCAAGATGAAGTTCAACAAATAGTGATTGAATATTTGCTAGGATAGGGCCATGATATTCAGTTAAAATGATGTTATTGGCAATACAAAGTTACCTCATTTCATGAACATGAATGAGTTCTCAAAGATCATCAAGTTTTTTATCGATGCAATCATCATAGGAATGTTGTTCACTTCCACAAAACTCACATTTTTGTTTCCAATGATTAGGAACCATGATTAGAATCAACAAAGAAATGATCACCATAAGAGTACCCCCCTAAAATTACTCAATCAAAAATCCCCTCCAAAGCAAAAATGCTTTGGCACTTTATATTTAGTGTGTTTACAGTTGTCACTAGCAAGAAATGCAAAGTATACTTGATTTCCATGTTTTACAAATTCTCATGCAATGAGCATATACTAAAATTAAAATTTTATCACAAAACCAAGTGTAATTAGTAGCATCATTATGAATTATACAAAAAATTATGCACTTTCAAAAAAAAAAGTGCCTCAATCTGACGTCATATGCGAATTTTATGTAACTTGATTTTGATAATAAGTGTCTACGACCTGCTAGAAATTGATTTTGTTTTTTGTTTGTTTTGAATTCAAATAAATTTTTTGATTTCTATTTTTTTTTCAATATATATATATATATATATATATATATATATATATATATATATATATATATATATATATATATATATATATATTTCAAAAACTTATTTTTTCATAAATTTTTTTATAAAGCTTTTTTGATTTTTTTTAAATATTTATGTTTCTCTTTATGATAATAGAAAAATATCTTCTGGTAAAGAAATTTAGTTATTTTTTTATAATTTTTTTTTTTTTAAAATTCAAAAACAACTAAAAATTAAAAAAAATGCAATAATTTGGGAAGACTAGAATTTTAAATAAGTGAGATGCAGGATGATTTCTAAAAAAACTTTAATTTGAAGGGGAAAAAATGTATTTTGAGAAAAAAACTTCAAATCTCACTCCTTCAACTCGCCAAATACATGCATAACTACTGCAAAAAATTATTTGATGATGTAGCCTCCACTACTCAATTGGAAAAAATATGAGTGCTATATGATGTTATGGACATAACGGTGATCTCCAATGTGTTTCTAAACACCAAAAAAGAACCTAAAATTGAAACACTAAAAAAGAAGCTTTCCCCTAGAATCTTATTATTCTTCTCACGTCTTTTTGATTCTCAAGACCATTCTTATGGATGCAAGAGAAGAGCATATAGATTGAGAGAAATTTACAAATTATAATCCCTACTAGGCTACCCTAGGTACCTTAACCCACTCTAGTATCATGTAATATTGGTCAAGATTCTAACAAGCCTAGGGAAGCACTTAAACTAGGGAAAGAATGATCACAAAATTAGGAATAAACTATATTCACTCAATAGATTTTCTATGTACATAATAAGCTTAGAAAGGAGGGTATTTATAAAAAATATCCCTCACCAACCCTACATAGGATTGTGACAAGTGTCATGATCCTGTCATGTGAGACAAATATGTAACACCTAAGTAAACTTAACTAGATAAGGTGTGAACAAAATTAACCAGTGAAACTGATTAGGGAGATAACCCTATTCACACCTGATGGTAGAACTAGATAGGAAATAATCTTATTCACATAAATAGTTTTGATACCTCATGATGAATTACCTATATGGGAGTGTTGTAGACTCCAGAAGGATTTTTTATGTGAAATATGAAGGTTTACCAATCGTATGCAGTATTAACAAAGGTTTACAAGTTGACTGTGTAATCATTCATGGTGACTGTATGCATATAATATTATTTAAGTAATTTTTGCTTAAATAGAAGGGTATTGTGATGGATATGGACACTTAAGGAAGACCTATAGATCATGTGGCATGGGTTTATGAGTTTGAAAAGTGTTAATATGTTTTTAGTTTGCTCAGAGAAGTGTCAAGGAGTTGAATGGGTCTCCATATGACCTAAAAGTGACTTAGGCCTATTTGAAATTGGATTGTGCTTAAGTGTGACCCATGTAAGATGCCTTAAGGGTTAAGGCATGCCTAATGGCTGACCAAGACATTATAATTCATTAAGGCTCTATAAATAGTAAAATCAAAGATGGTGATTTCTTAAAGTGTTGGAAGAATTATGAGAGAGACTTGTGCAAGGTTGATGTGAGAGTTATGGAGTGAAGGAGAGGTAGAGTGCCCAATCAGATGAGTTGATAAGTAGATCATATTGATGATTATGTGTATGACTTGTAATTCATATTTTTGATGTTAGAAAAGTTCTCTTGTAATTTGAATATATATGAAGAGGTTTGAGTGTGCATATGAGGACAATTTGAGTGAAGAAGGAAAGATATTGTGACATGCCTATGTGAATGGCCTATTTGAGATAGAGAGAAAATTTTGTGTAGAAGTTATAAAATAGATATCCATTATCAAGTGTTGAAGATATTAGTTCTAAGGTGGTGTTTAAACTAGGGTCTAAAGGACTTGATCTTTCTTAAGGGTAGTTGCTCCTTGTGAAATAGGTGTTTCACTAAATACCTTTGGTTAGGAGGACATGATCAAGGTTTTATAGTCTAAAGGAGTTGATTAGTCTCTTGTTTGTAATTTCTTATAGGATATTAGTCCATGTTTTGTAGACTTAAGAGTGGGTTTTATTCCCCATGAAGGTTTCCCATAGGAACTATGTGTTATGTGTTTGTTCTTATGTATGCATTAAATGAATGAGTTATCTTGTTAATGTTGTTTGATCAAGTTGATATATGTTAATTGGTTAATAGTTTAAAAGGACTGTAATTATAATTGAAATATCTATACTCACTATTTTACCCCCCCCCCCTCAGTGATTATACCGCTAACATCTATGATAATCAAAAAATAAATTTTCATAAAATATTCTAGATTGAGGTTTAGATAGATCTATTTACAATGGTATAAGTAGTGTAATAATATGACATTAAAGGAGATTTTGTAGTAGCACATGAGGAGGTGAAGGTAGCCTTGAAAACTACCTCCTTGGTAGAGCTTGTAGTTGAATCTTTTGTGGAGGTTGTGATATAACATTAACTATAACTTTAGCCTCAAAATTGATTTCATTAGTTTTTCTCTTATAATTAGGCTTGCCTTGAAAATTGATAGTTGAATTTGAAGGAGCAATGGAGCTATACTTGAGATTATTTAATGCAATCAATTTAACCTCAGTTTGTTTAACTATATGGCATATTTCATCAAAGGAGTTTAACTTATCAAACATGATAGACACTTAAAGAGGAGTAAGAAAGCTTTGAGTAAAAATATCTTGAAGCTCATTATTATCCATTTTAGCTAGCATGGTCTTGTATCTTAGAACATACTAATTATCTCATTTGGACCCTGTTTGAGCTTTTTAATTTGAGCATAAGATAATTTCTCACCAATATTGATAGAAAAATGTGCCAAAAACTAATTTTCCAAAGGATTGAAAGCTATATATGATTATAGAGGAATATCATAGACCCATCTAAGAGTATAATATTTGATACTTCATGAAAAAATCTTGGTTAATGATCTATCATTATCTACATAATCTGGACAAACTACATGGAAGGCACACAAATGTTATTCAGAATTACCTTTGTATTCATAAAGAGGAAGGTTATGAGCCAAAAATCCAACTGAAAGAGGATAGGATGCAATTTGAAGATCTAAATAGTTATACAATAAGGTATGTGGATCTAAGTAAAGGCTAGCATGATAAATGGTTTGATCACTATTAGCTAGCTTGGCTTGTAAGATAAGAACAGCTTGATCAAGAGAAACATTTCTTATAGTAATGGGAGGGATGTACATAGCATGAGTAGGCATAGGTATGGATAACTAAGGGAGGTCAAGAGGTTTTACCACTAAGATATAAATGTGTATAAGTGACTAGGGATGTAGAAATAGGGATAGATTCAATGGTAGAAGTAAACATTGGAAATAAGGGTTTTTAAAATATGAAAGGGAAAATATTGAGAGGAAGAGGTTTCTAAGTTTGATTGATTCTCAACAGTATATTCAATAAGTATGCCAATGGAATTATTCATCTCATGGGTGTATTCTTAGAGACCTTAAAGAAATCTAGATAATTATTTCACTTGTTCTTTATCTACTTCATTAAGCTCATTTGTATCAATATGTGTCTCATGCTCATTCTCATATTTCTATTCAGTACTATCAATTTTAGTTTCAATATAAATTTATTTTTCATCATGACTTACCATTGAAAAATAAACTAAAGGGATATCCATATATGAAAAATGAGTATAATTTTATCTAGAAATATGCCTTAGATGCATACAATATAATATAAATCAATAAAATGAATTATTATGAATACAAGATAAATCAAGCAAAACTACTATTTAAGAATACAATGCAATCAAAAATAAAAGATAAAGGGTTGTCGAGGCAAGGGTTTTAATGAATTATAGGCTCTCAAATATACTTATATATTCATTAATGAATGTCAGCCCAATGTTTTAGAGCACTAAATACAGAGGTAAAACCATGCTTGTAGCCCACTAGCCCTAGTTTCAAGGGTAAGTTAAGAGTAACTTCCTTGGGAAATACACTCCTCTCAAGTGTACCATAAATCAAATGGATTAAAAAGGCTTCTTATTAATGTAAACAAGTGGATCCTATGGGTTTCTAATATACCAGGAGGTAATGGAAAACTAAAGTCCGTGTTTAGTGTTGTACTATGGATATGAGTATTGGAGTAAAAACCCCTCACACCATAATACTTGTAAATAGAACACCATGTAACCCTTCACATAAATCATTAAGTAGTTTTAAAACTATCAGAACATAGATTATAAAAAAAACAAAAACAAAGAAAGATAAGTAAAATAAAAGCAAAATATTTTTTAATAGGAAAACAAAAAAATTCAACCTAAAGTTGAAAGAAAGAGCTTGTGTATCAATATCTATTTAAGGTGACAAGATAAAAAAAATTAGTGTCAGATTACTCCAAAGTCAAAAAATTGAATCATTATGTTATGGATAGTATTTACGATTGAGGATTGTATTCTTTTAGTGTTAGGAATTTATAAAATTAAACTGAAACCCGAAGCCAAAATAAACAAGCAACAAGTAGTGGTTTAACTATAGGGGGTTCATCAAAATATTTATACTATAATTAATTATGAATTATAATTAACTCTAAATAGAAATATAAACTATTGAAATTTGATCTAAAATGATATATAAGATAGAATATAGTAAAATAAAAAGATCTACATAACTTATAACTTTAAAAAAATAGAAACTAGTGTTAGATTTAGAAATATATACTTGTGACTGATTTATTTTAGACTATATTAACATTTTGTAGGTTGTACTATCTAAAAAGACCCATAGACATAGATGTAGTATAAAATAGAGACTCATGATTTGTTGATACAAGTTCATAGGAGGTGGGTAGGATCATAATGTGTTCCTACATATGTACTATGACTTTGTCCTATCAAACTATGCACTGCACTTGAAAATTTGGGTTTGTTCACATGCATCTGTATGTGACTTATTTCTATGTAGAACCTAAACTAATTCATAGAATATATATAAAATAAGAACTTTAATCTTATAAAATCACATAAAAGGATATAAAAAACCAAAGGGGGAGGGATGGGAGAAAGTGAAAATGACCAAGATATCCTTAGAAAACTCTTTATTGATTGAGTGTTACCTACATATCCCAAAAGGGCCTCAGGCCAATGCATTTATCCCTTTATGTAAGATCATATTAATGCAACTAGATAATTTGATTAGAATGCTTGACAAGGTATGCCCTCAAATTTCAATAAGAAATGTTAGACTTAGCAAAGAAAAATAAAATTGAAGCAAAATTACAATAGGGGTCTTTATTAAGAAAATATATGCTTTTAAAATTAGAAAGATAAGTGCCTTGTAAGAGAGTATGATCCTTGATGTGATTTTATAGAAAGATATTTCAAATATTTTTGATAATCAACCTATTGATATGTGTGGGAATTTAGGTTAAGAAGCGTGTCATTTTGAAAATATAATTGTTATAAAGTGGGAAACAAGTTTGTACTACTAGGCAGGTGCACAATGATATTTTGTCTACTTAGCAAAGATATTTCCCAAAAGGATAGAGGCTTATGAAACGAGAGTGACAATAAAGTATTTGTTGAATATTGATGAATAGGGATGAAATAGGGAAGTCTATAAGATGTTATTAGAATTGGCCAAGCAAGGTAAAGATGTAAAGAACAAGCATTGTCAAGCAATTATTTAGTAAATTTTAGTGTTTACAATCACTAGTGTAATAAAAAATATGATAAGGGATGCAAAAAATTGAATAGTGGAAAAAAATAACTGATATTTGATTCCTCTATCTCCCACTTATGTCCATTTCATGCATGTAAAATGTCTTTGGATGATTTAGTATAAATATGATGCTTTGTACATAATTCATACATATGTTGATTTAGGTAATTATAATAAGTAATCAATGCAAATGGATAGTTAAAAAAGGAAAAGGGATCTATATTATGATGAAGGATAGGATTGGTGGGCCCACTGACCCCACCTGGGTTAGGATTGGTAGGACCAATAATATTGTTTTAATAAAAATTATAATAAATAACTCAAGCAATAATAAAGATGTGTGAAATTAGGCTCGAGGTTGAGAATCAATAGATTTAGAGAAGTATTAGATGCATTTGGAATGTTTAAGGACCAAATGAGTGGTATTTTGGGGTAGGAAAAGTCTTAAAAACATTATATTATACACAAATGAGGAAATCATGATAACATATGGAAAATACATAATGAAAAAGGGTCTTGTAACAAGATTAGGTTTCTACAATAGGCTCCCCTAGTGTTACTTTTATGTTTTCTAGCTTTAAAGTTACCTCTTTAAATTTCTTAATCTCTTTCCTCTTTGGGTGAGGTTTTATTTTTTTGGATGTTCCACTTCATTTTTTATATACTTTTCCCTCATTTTTGGCCTTTATCATTTTCTTTGCTTTTGATCTTTATTTGTTTTTTTATTTTTTCAATTATGCTCTTGGGGACCTTATTTCTTCTTTATGTTGAGTATTGTCATTGATGTCAAAGGTGAATATTTCATGAGGTTGATGTCATTGAGAGATTATGCCTATTTTGTAGTGTGATTTTATTGAAGGATGTTTTCATTAAAGATAATTTTAAGGAATCTAATGCTTTATGGTTACATGAAGGTACATGCCATTAATGTCAAGTTACATAGGAAGCCTATTCATGACACGAAGAGTTATGTGCATGAAAATAAATGAAAAAGGCATGTGAATGATTTATGACATTGTTTGAGAATGTATGTGATACATTATATCACTCACAAGAGTTTTAGGGTGAGCCTATAGGGGTAGGACCTTTAGTCTAGATCTATATCTAGAGCTCTCTTAAACCCTGCTTGGCCAAATGAGGCATGAAAATTCGATTTCAAGGCAAGTATGCATTTGTGAGAATGGATATAAGTAGTATATGTTTTTTTAATAATTTTTACAAATTTTTAGGCCATGATTTGAAATAAATTATAAGAATAATTGTTTTAGGCCTTCTAGAGTTCACAAAATGAGGTCTCAAGACCTGAGCAGCACTTTCAGACATTCATTGGCATGTGTAACCTCTACATGGGAACCTAAGTTGTAAGGAAATATTAGGAAGGGTAATATATAATATCTTAAGGGATTGGTTTTGGATTTAAGGGGCATTCCTTTATGAACAATCATTAATTCCAAAACTTATGTTAAACCTCCCTAAAAACCTAATAAGGACCTAATGTGAAAGATATTGTTCAAAATAGATCATAATGGTCTCAAATTCCTAGATAATATATTGGATAATGTATTAAAATATCTTAGTTACCTCTAGGTTGTGGTGGTTAGTTAGATGAGAGAGAATGCACATAGATACAAGCTTATTTGTCAATAAGTTATTGTAGATCTCAAAATTTACATTGGTCAAGAAAATAAAATGAATGATAAAAGAAGATAGAGACTCATAATACATTCCCATTATGGTTTATATATAGGTTTCACCCTTAAATTTTTCTAAACCATTTATCCAATCTATCTAGTCTCAGTCAAACTTAATGGTGTGAATAGTGAAAAACCTAGACAGAGATGAGAAGATGGCTTTGAGGGTGTGATCATGTTAGATTGATACAACCAAGTACATTAAGAGTTTATTTATGAATTTTAATTCATGTTCATGATTACAATAATTTTTGGAGGTCATTGAATATGGTGAAAAAGTTTCTCATAAGTTGATCTATCTGGTTTAGATAAGACTATGTGATATAAGGTCAAGAAATCGGTCTACAAGACCAATATTTACCATTAGACCATATGATATTTATATTTAAGTATGGTATTTACATCTCATAGTAAAATATACATGCATCAAGGTTCATTAAAATCATCTACACAGGTGTTGGAGGTCTCATTCACCATGATTGATCTTTGAGGTAAATTGGCAGTTCTAAGTGAGTGAGTTGTAGAGATGATCTTGAGTCGTTATGACCTAAGTAAAGGTATTACAAGAATTTTGGGATGATATAATTCATGGATTATATGTATACATATTTAATTTTTCATGAGTAATTTTCTAAAGATTTTTTGAGCTTCAATCTTGCAAGACAAATTTTTGACTATACACAGGCCTAATAGGGCAGTTTGTCCTAAAGAAGGTTTCAAGGTATGAAAAAAATGCACATGTCTAACCAAACATGTATGATGTCAGTATAGTTATATTTATAATTAATTGAATGGTTTTTATTTTTTATATAAGTCCATATGGGCCCAAGAGAATCAAGCTTTGATGCTAAGAAGATAGACTAATGCAATTAGGTCTCCATGAGGCCTAAAATAGAAATAAAGCCTAATTGAGTTGTTACAGACCAAAAAGGGTCTAAATATCATTTTATTTATGTCAAAAATATGTTATAAGACCTATTATATGGCCTATCTAAGAGGTTAAAGTTATGTGGCTAACCAAATGGTGTGTGATTATGAGACTTGTATATATACAAGGTAGTTTAGGCCTATTGTGATGTGAGCAAAAGAAGCAAATGAAATATTGCTTAGAGAGTATAAATAGGTCTTGAAATGAGACTATAATATTATATTATAATTTTGATGATGTGTATTATTTGGTTATGAGTCATCTAGGGAGTTGGTGTTTCCTTGCAAGTGGGTGCTTACTAAATCCTAGTCAATTGGGTTCTTGAATTCATTAAGGTTAGTGCTCAACATAATTTAATCTTATATTATATAGGACTATAGTCCATTTATAGATAACATAGTGGGTTTTATTACCCTTTAAATTTTCCCATTCATATATGTGTTCTATGTGTTATGCTCTTGTTTCATGCTCATGGATTAGTTCTTTGTACATTTCTATATCATTGTATTGTTTTGACAGTTCAAGGAATGTTAAAGTACATATAAAAGAAAGTTTTAAACATTGATTAAACCCCCCCTCTCAATGATTATGCTTCCAATAATTTTTATTATATCTTGGTCTTATGAAGCAAGCCTAACAGCTTAAAGGAGATCTTAGAAGGACAAACATGTCTAGTCATCAGGTACAAGGAGGTTTCTTAACCAATAAGGATCCTCTCTTCAGTGGGACTAAATATTCATTTCGGATCATCAAAATGAAGACCTATCTAATTTATTTAGGCTATGACATAGGTAAATATATTGTTGATGGATTCACTCCACCTTCTACACCACCAACTAATGTAGCAGATAATAAGGCAAGTGAGAAAAAATCTAAGGTAATGAATGCCATCTTGTGTGGAATTTCAGAGGAAAAATTTATAAAGGCCATGCATTCTGATACATCCAAAGGGATTTGGGAAAAATTTTAGACCATATATGAAGGAGACACCAAATTCAAGTTGGTAAATTTGCAGACCCATCGAAAGTAGTTTGAAAGTTTGAGAATGAAGGAAGATGAAAACATTGCATCCTATCTGTTAAGAGTAAATGAAGTGGTAAACATCATCATAGGTCTAAGAGAGAAGTTAGAAGAATTAATAGTAATAAAAAATGTATTGAGATGCTTAACACCTGATTTTAACTTAAAGGTATCTATTGTGGAGGAGATCAAAGATCTTAACATACTAAAAATGGATGAGCTTCATAGCATCTTTACTACTTATGAAATGAGAACAAGTGTTGGAAGACCTTCCAATAAGGAAGCTTCATTCAAAGCTAAGAATTCAAAAGGGAAGAAGTACAAAGATGATGTTAACATATAAATTGATGATGACAATATAGAAGCCATGTTTTTAAAAAAACTAAGGAAAAGATCAGGTAAGTATAAGGGCAAGTTGCCTTTAAAATGCTTTAACTATCATAAGATTGGTCACTTTTCATCTAAATGTCCTGACAAGGATAAGATTGAGCATGATGGATAATATGATGAACATTATGATGATAAGAAGGTTTATAATCTTGACAAGAACAAAAAGGGTTTAAAGAATTATGAAGGCAAGAAAGGGTGTTTCAAGAACAAGAGAAGTTTATATACCAAAGAAGACATTAGCTCATCTGATGTAAGTGACACAAGTACATTATAAAGTGATGATGATAGTAATGATCATGATAACAATGAGACCTTATTCATGACTATATAAAAAAATAATGAGGGTTGTTTAAAATGGAAAATTCTTATGGATGATGAAGAATCAAATGAGTAAGAGGCTAAAGTGAACCTTGAGGTAGAAATAGTGAGTGATCTAGAGTATTTAAAGTTCCAAAGAAGAAATAATCATAAACTTAGATCATTGGTTAAGATTTATGAGGATCCAATCAATCTCTTTGAAGAGAGACTAATAAACAACACCAATGAACATGAGGATAACATTAAATAGTTGGAATCTTAGATTGAAATTATCACTACAAGTCTTAATACCAAGGAGAAAGAATGCATTAAGTTTGGAGTTTAAATGGAGTTCTTAAAGGCAAAATTGGATAATGAAACAATCAAGTTGAAGACACATTAGAAATTTGAAAAGAGTACTAAAGTTCTTGGTGATATTTTGAGAATTCAAAGGTCTCCACATGACAAGACAGGTCTTGGATTAAAATAAGACCAAAAAGAAAACAAAGAAAGTCAGATCTCAAAGATATATGCAAAAGATCTCAAATATGAGACTCAAGTTGATCATCAACAATTCAAGAATAAATTAAAAACTTTAATAGACAACAAAGGTAGATATGTATCATTAAGGCTCAAACAAATAAGGTATGTAAATTCATTCAATCTCTATTATTTCTCATGTAATCAACATGGACATAGAGCTATGGATTTTAAACACTATGGATAATGGGAAGACCAAGATAGAGAATGTGTTATATGTATAAGGTTTTAAACATAACATACTTAGTGTAAGTTAGATGTGAAACCAAGGACACACACTAACCTTTCATGACAAAAGGTGTGATATAAGGAGAGATAAATCAAGAAGACTAATTATTAATACTAAGAGGACTGAAAACAATCTATATGTCTTGAATGAGATCAAGAAGGAGAGATGCTTTATGAGAAAGAAGGATGAATGTTGTTTATGGCATAGAAGGTTGGTCCACCTAAAATTTGATAATCTGGTCAAGATAATCTATAATAAATCTATGAAGAACATGTCTAAGATCACTAAACCTAAAAACACACTTTATAAGGCATGTCAACATGGTAATCAGAGTAGAAGAAGGAAGTCCAAGGAGTGATCTACTATAAAACCTTTAGAGCTCATACATACTGATCTCTATGGACCTACAAGAATCCAAAGCATTCAAAAGGATAACTATTTCATGTTACTCATATATGACTACACAAGAATGACTTGGGTAGAATTCTTGAGAGAAAAGTTAGAAGCTCTTGACAAGTTCAAGGCATTCAAGGATCTTGTTGAGAATGAGAAAAATGAAAAGATCAAGTGCTTAAGATCTGAAAAATGAGGATATTTTTGGTCTAATGAGTTTTATGACTTCTATGAGGTCCATGTGATAAGGAGATAGTTCTCATAAACTAGTACACCTTAATAGAATGGGGTAGTGGAAAGAAAGAATAGGACAGTCCAAAAGATAGAAATAACTATGCTAAATGAGTCTAGATTATCTGATGGATACTAGAGAGAGGCCATGAGTCATATACTCTACAGATTAAATAAAGGATAGATAAATACTAATGGAAACAAGACACATTATGAACTATGGAAAGGTAGACCTGCTAATGTGGAACACTTTAGAGTGTTTGGAAGTAAATGTTTCTTCAAAATAGATGAGGAAGACTTAGGTAAGTTTGACTCTAGGTCTAATGAAGGTATATTATTAGGGCATTCATCAATAAGCTTAGCATATAGATGTTATAAAAAAAGGTTGTAGAAGATAGTAGAAAGTACCAATGTGAATATTGATGAAATAAGGAAGTCACACTCACTATCATAAGATACATCAGAGAATATAGACTTCAATAATGAAGAAAAAAAAATAGATGTTGATAAGGAAGAATAAGAAGTTGAGGAAAGACAAGACTCAAACGGCCCCTCAGATAGATTCAAAGAGATCATCTTGAATCACAAATCATTGGCAATAAGGATGTAAGTATGAAAATAAGGAGAAGATTGGTAAGCAACCTAAATTAAGATAATGTGCTCTATTGTATAAGATTGAACCTAAGAAACTTATAGAAGCAAGTAAAGACAAGTTTTGAATAAGTGCTATGAATGAGGATTTGGACCAAATAGACAAGAATGAGACTTGGAAACTAGTTCCTAGGCCTAAATACAAGAATGTCATTGGCACAAAATGGGTGTTTAGAAACAAGTGGAATGAAGATTAAAAATTCACTAAGAATAAGGCTAGATTGGTATGTAAAGTATATGCACAAGTTGAATGGGTAGACTTTGAGGAGACCTTTGAATCAATATCAAGATTGTAGGCCATCAGATTATTTATATCATATGCAAGATTCAAAGGGTTCAAGGTGTACTAGATGGATGTCAAATATTCCTTTTTAAATGGAAACTTGGAAGAAGAGGTATACATAGAGCAACCTAAGGATTTTTCACTATCAAGTAACAAAGACTATGTTTTCAAATTGAAAAAGGGTCTTTATGGTCTAAAGAAAGATTTTAGAGATTGGTATTCCATATTGGATAGGTATCTATTAAATCAAGGATTCAAAAGAGGAGTTGAAGATAGTAATTTATACATAAAGATAAAAGATGATCATCAGTTGATAGTAGTTGTCTATGTGCATGACATCATCTTTGGTGGAAACAATGAGAGTGTGACTAAGGTCTTTGTAGATGTGATGAAGAAGGATTTTGAGATGTACATGCTAGGAGAACTATTGGTTTGAAAATCATTCAATTTAAAAAAGGTATATTGATTTCACAAGCCAAGTACATAAGAGAGATGTTGAAGAAGTTTGAGATGGAAGATTTTAAGGGGGTTAATACACCTATGATCAAAGGGTGTTAGTTGAAAAAGGAATATGAGTCTCTAAATTTTAATCAAACATCATATAGGTGAATGATTAGAAGTTTGATATACACCATTACCTCTAGACATGAAATCATGCAAGCGGTAGATCTTATGGGAAGGTTTCAAGTAGATCTAAAGGAAAATAATCTGAAACCAACCAAAAGGATACTTAGGTATCTCAAGGGGAATATGGAGTATGGGTTGTGGTATCCAATGATCAAGGAGTTAAATTTGATAGCCTATATATATATATATATATATATATATATATATATATATTGAGAAGGAATTATATATGATAGCAAGAGTACTAGTGGAGGAGCTTTATCCTTAGGTGGGTGCTTAGTTTCATGGATAAGCAAGAAGTAACCATAAATATGATTATCCACTTATGAGGCTAAGTATATTACATCAAATTCATGTTTCAATCATGTATTATGGATGAGATAGACCTTAAAAGACAATAAGGTGGAGTATGAGAGTCTTAGCCCTATCTATTATGATAATACAAGTGTTATAATCATCCCAAATAATCTTGTCATGTGCTTAAGGACTAAGCTCATTCCTATCAAGTATCATTTCCTAAGAGATAATATTAGTGAAAAAAATTTCAAACTTGGATATTTTTCTACATAGGGTTAGATTTTAGGCATTTTGACCAACCACTTTCAAAAATAACATTTGAACACCTAAGATAAGAATTGGGTGTAGTTTCTGACCCTAATAGTCACTAAGGAAGTCAAGTGCTTAGTGGGAGATAATAAAGTGGTCCATTATCTCAAAGTGTATGTGATTAGTGCTAATAATGTATGTATGGAGATAGGGGATCATGTTTGTATAATGACTTATAAACATATAATCTTGTATGTTGAGTGTTTTGGTTGCAAGGAGTGTGATCCAAGAAGTTACAGACATCACTTTGTCATTTATGTCAAAAGGGGAGAAAGTTTAGAATGAGGAATAAGATTATTTTTGAGATAATTTTTTTAGAGTGGTGTCCATCAATGACAAGGGGGAAATTATTGAGTATTTTCATTGATGTCAAAGGTGCATCTTGCATGAGGTTGATGTCATTAAGAGAGTGTGACTAGTTGGTAGTGTGTTGATGTGACAAGGGGAATTGATGGAGTGTTTTAATTGATGTATATTTTCATGAAAGAGAATTTTAAGGAAAAAAATATAATTTAAAGGCAACTAATGCATTATGGTTACATGAAGGTATAGGTCATTGATGTCAAGTTACATAGGAAGCCTAGTCATGAACCTAGTCATGACATGAAGATGTATGTGCATGAAAATGAATGACCATAGGAATGTGAAGTATGTATTTAATAGTTTTAGTATGTATGTGAGACATTAGACCACTCATGAGAGTTTCAAGGTGAGCCTATAGGGGTAGGACCTTCAGTTTAGGTTTACATATAAACATCTCTTAGACCCTACCTGGCCAAATGAGGCATGAAGATCAGATTTTAAGGTAAGTATAAATATGTGAGCATGGATAAAGGTAATATATGTTGTTTTAATAATTTTCACAAATTTTTAGGCCATTATTTGAAGGAAATTACAAGAAACACTATTTTAGGCCTTCTCAAGTTCATAAAATGAGATCTCAAGACCTGAAAAGCACTTTCAGACATTTATTGGCATGTGTAACCTCTACATGTGAACTTTATATATTAAGGAGATATTAATAAGGATCATAGATAATATCTCCAAGCATTGTTTTTGTATTTAAGGAGTATTCCTTTATGAATAATTGTTAACCCCAAAACCTATGTTAAACCTCCCTAAAACCCTAATAAAGACCTAATGTGAAATATCTTGATAAAAATAGATAATAATAGTCTAAAATTCCTAAAAAAACTATTGTATCATGTATTCAACTCTCCCAAGTACCTCTAGGTGGTGGTGGTTAGTCAGATGAGAGAGAATATGCATAGATACATGCTTATTTATCAAGAAGTTGTTATAGCTCTCAAAATTTGCTTTGGTCAAGAAAAGGAAATGAATGATAAAATAATATAGAGACTCATAATACATGACCATGATGGTTTTTGTATAGGATCCACCCTTAAAGTGTGATAAACTAGTCATCTAAGTTATCCACATGTAGACGGACCTAAAGTTGTGAATAATGAAAAACCCAAGTAGAGATAAGAAGATGAATTTGAGGGTTTGAGCATGTAAGATTGATGTAACCATGTACATGAAGAGTTTATCTATGAATTTTAATTCATGTTCATGCTTGAAATAATTTTTTAAGATCAATGAATATGGTGAAAAAGTTAATCATAAGTTGACCTATTTGGTTTAGATAAGATCGTGTAATATAAGGTCAAGAAATTGGTTTGCAAGACCAATATTTGCCATTAGGCCATTTGATATTTATATTTAATTATGGTCTATATATATCATAGGACCATACACATGCATCAGGGGTCATGAAAATCATCTACATAGGTGTTGGATTTTTAAGTCACCATGACTAATCTTTGAGGTAAATTGGTTGTTCTGAGTGAGTGAGTTATAGAGATGATCTTGAGCCTTTATGACCTAAGTGAAGGTGTTCCAAGAATTTCGGGATGATATATAATTCATGGATTATGTGTTTACATGTTTCATTTTTCATGAGAATTTAAAGGCAAAAGATATAATTTGAAGGCAACTAATTCCTTATGGTTACATGAAGGTGCAGGTCATTGATGTCAAGTTACATAGAAAGCCTAGTCATGACATGAAGAGGTATGTGCATGAAAATTAATGAACAAAGGCATGTGAATTATATATGGAAATTTTTGAGCATGT
This sequence comes from Torreya grandis, assembly GCA_037957365.1. Classification (NCBI taxonomy): domain Eukaryota; kingdom Viridiplantae; phylum Streptophyta; class Pinopsida; order Cupressales; family Taxaceae; genus Torreya; species Torreya grandis. Next base: position 1,237,074 of record JARHVA010001230.1, read on the forward strand.
ATGTGAGACATTGGAACATTCATGAGAGTTTGAGGGTGAGCCTACATAGGTAGGACCTTCAGTTTAGGTCTATATTTAGACCTCTCTTAGACCTTGCCTAGCTAAATGAAGCATGAAGATAAAATTTCAAGGAAATTATGCATATGTGATAATGGATATAGGTAATATATGTTTTTTAATCATGTTCACAAATTTTGAGGCCATGGTTTGATGTAAATGACAAGAAACACTATTTTAGGCCTTCTCAATTTCATAGAATGAGGTCTCAATACCCTAGAAACAATTTCATACGTTCATTGGAATGCATAAAATTTTCATGGAAACCTTAGATATTAAGTATATATGGGTAAGGTTCCTAGATAATATCTCCAAGCATTGGTTTTGTATTTAAGGGGTAGTCCTTTAAGAATAATTATTAACACCAAAACCTATGTTAAACCTCCCTAAAACCCTAATAAGGACCCAAAGTGAAAGATACTATTAAAAATAGATATAAATAGACTAAAATTCCTAAAAAAAATATTTTATCATGTATTAAACTCTCTCAGGTACCTCCAAGTGGTGGTGGTTAGTCAGATGATAGAGAATATGTATAAATACAAGCTTATTTGTCAAGAATTTGATGTAGCTCTCAAAAGTTACATTGTTTAAGAAAGAAAAGAAATGATAAAATAATATAGATAATAATAATACATTCCCATGATGGTTTATATATATTTTCCACCCTTAAAGTGTGTTAAACGAGTCATCCAAGTTAGCTAGTCATAGACAGACCTAATGGTGTGAATAGTGAAAAACCTAGGTAGAGATGAGAAGATGGATTTGAGGGTCTAAACATGTCAGATTGATGCAGACAAGTACATGAATATTTTATTTATTAATTTTAAGACATTTTAATTCTTTAAATAAGTTTTAGAGGTTAATTAATATGGTGAAAAATTTTCTCACCAGTCGACATGTCTAGTTCAGATAAGACTGTGATATAAGGTCAAGAAATTGGTCTATAAGACCAATATTTTCCATTAGACCATATGAAATTTGTATTTAAGGATAGTGTATATATATATATATATTAGTCATGATGACTTAAACCTCCAACACCTTTGTAGACAATTTTTCATGACTCATAATGAATTTATATTGTCCTATATATATATATATATATATATATATATATATATATATATATATATATATATTAGGACAATATAAATTCATTATGAGTCATGAAAAATTGTCTACAAAGGTGTTGGAGGTTTAAGTCATCATGACTGGTCTTTGAGGTAAATTGGCAGTTCTGAGTGAGTGAGTTGCGGAGATGATCTTGAGCTTTTATGACCTAAGTGAAGGTATTAAAATAATTTTGGGATTATATTTAATTCATGGATTATATTTATACATGTTTCATTTGTCATGAGTAAGTTTCTTAAGAGTGTTTGAGCTTCATTCTTGCAAGATAGATTTTTGACTATACACAGGGTGAACAGGGCAATTTGTCCTAAAGAAGGTTTCAAGGTATGAATGAAATACATAAGTCTAAAAAAAAATGAATGAGGTCAGTACAGGTATATTTATAAGTAATTTAATGGTTTTTAGTTGTTTTAAAATTCCATATAGTTCCAAGATAATCAATATTTGATGCTAACAAGATAGATCTAATGTAATTAGGTCTCCATCAAGCCTAAAAGAGAAATAAGGCTTAATTGAGTTGTTACAGAGCAAAACGGGTAAAAATATCATTTTATTCATGTATAAAATATGTTATAAGACCTATTATATGTATTAAATAATATTTTTAATGCATGTGGCTGACCAAGTGGTGTGTGATCATGAGACTTGTATTTATACAAGATAGTTTAGGCCTATTATGATGTGAGCAAAAGAAGCGAATGAAATATTGATTAGAGAGTATAATGAGGTCTTGAAATGAGACCATAACATCATATCAGAGGTGTGATGAGGGTATAATTTTTTATTTATTCATCTAAGGATTTGGTTCTTCCTTGCAAGCGAGTGCTTACTAAATCCTAGTCAAGTGGGTGTTTAACTTCATTGCGGTCGGTACTCCAAGTTGAGTTGGCGCTCAATAGAATTTGATATTCTATTTTATATGAATATAGTCCATTTACAAAGATAACATTTGGTTTTCTTCTTCTTTATGTTTTCCCACTCATATATGTGTTATATGTGTTATGATCTTGTTTCATGCTCATGTGATGGGTTCTTTATGCATTATTATATCATTGTATTGATTTGATGGTTTAAGTAATGTTAAAGTACATATGAGCAAAAGTTTTAAACACTAATTCATCTCCCACCCCTCTCAATAATTTTTCTTCTAATACTTTCCTATGATTTCATTCTACTTCCATCTATATTTTCTCTCTCTCATGATGGATACATAATCTATTTAATCATCTCTTGTGTTAAACCTCATTTCTTCTCTCCTTGAGTATTATTTAAGGGTCTCTTTTCCTTCATATTCTGGCCTCATCCCCCCTCCTATTCCCCTTATCTCTTTTTTTGGCCTCTTAGTGCTGGGCATGATTTAATCTATTTGTGGACTTTTTTAGTTAATTTTTTAGTTTCTTGTTCACAATACAATAAAATGTCATTAATATTCTTGACACTCTAAACTTTGAGTAAAACCAATATTTATACAACATGAGTGATACCACTGAAAATGATGTTTATAATGATAATGTAGATGACATGGAACTCTTCATTAACCTATAAGGATTTACACAACCTCTGTGGGACCCATCCTCCTTATCTTTAGATTGGGAGGAGATCTATCCTAAGGTATCTAAGGATATTTATGATTTTTGGTTAATATGGGAGATCTATTGGAACTCAATCAACACATGCAACCACATACTTATTATATTATTCAATATCCTTAACATGAATTAAATAACACTAAAACT